>CM025651.2:5242919-5326871 GCA_014621495.2 Entosphenus tridentatus
CCTGAAGACGGCTGCTTGCGTTGTGGCCGAAACGTCGTGAGAATTATTTTATTATGTTCTATTATTTTTATTATTTTATTACTTCCCTTCTACGTGACTTTACCGAAAGAACCAAGAAGATGAATTCCTGCAGTCACGAAAGCTTTAAATCGAAATCTTTACTGCAGCCTTGCACTCCTTTGGTTCGCAATTGTTACAAAAAGAAATGCGTAGGGTTTTATGAAACAAAGTGGTTGTACTTAGGTGCGCGTGCTTAATTTGTGTTTCGATGATTTACCTTCTAAAGCTAAATCTGGCCATGTCTCGGACCCCCCAGAAAGGGCATCTCGCACCCCCCCCCCTCCGTTGGTGCGTCCACCCCAGATTCAGAACCACCGTTTCAACACGATCATAATAATTCCCTTCATATAGCTCCAGAAAAGCCTCAACGAAGCTTAGAGAGTAATTGCAGGAGGGTCCTGCAACTGGAATGTTCGACCAATGGCATTTCACGAGCCCTAGCTGGGCTTCACGTGCAAAGGAAAACGGAGTGGGGACAAAAGTGAAGAAGGATTTAAAGGGGTAGGAAAGTCAAGGTCTCGGCACGGATAGATTCAATAATCCACTGCTGTACCGCCATCTCCTGGCCACCCTGCAAAGCGGCTTTCAATTGCATCGACGTATCGCTATGGGTGGGTGGGGAGGCAATTCGTTAATTTCAGCCGGATTTGTCCGGGGGGGGGGGGGGAGCGACCGAGAAAATATGTCCGCACCCGCCCCACCACATCCAGTATACCAAAGACAAAGATCCTCCCGTATAGCCTACACAGGCTGGTGGGGGCAAGTGCTGTTAGCGAGCACTACGCTACGACTACGAGTCGCGTGCCACACCTAGTCCGATACAGCAGCGATCCAGAATATAAAAAAAAACATATTGAGTGAGACCATAAGCCTTGTTTTTTCTTGACGAACTTAACGTAAATAGCAGAGGATGGGCTCATTGATATAAGTTTTCATAGAGCTCCATTAGGGACAGTAATATCTGAACACTGAGCAATCATCACAGGTTAAACCGGGTTCTCAAATGTATGGCCATATCCCCAGCCATCTTTCGCTGTACAACATCTAACAAACCTTAGGCATTGACACACATATATATATAACCGGCTAGTGCTCTCAATTTCAAACTCTCATAATTCACGATTTTGCTTCGACAAACATGTGAAGGGCGCTCTTTAACAGGCGGCGCACCCTGAAAGTTGTGCCCCTAGGGCGGGTCAAGAGGCTACCTGAAGTCGGTTTTTTGTGGGGTCATCTCTGGCACAGGGTGGTGCAATGCTCACTGCAAAACAATCCAATTGGGGGTTTATTAATCTCATGGGAACTTGACACGAGACAATAGTGGAACGAGAATACAATTTAGAGGGAAGAATAAAACGAACCTTTATTTAAGCAAAACATAATTTGATCTAAATTAAGTTACACTCCCGTGACTTTCCTAAACTGCACATTACAGTAATATACTTAATTGGGATTGTACAGTTATTAGTATGCGGGCGCCACGGTGTCGAGATGTTAACTTCATTTTCTGATACGCAGGAGGTCGTGGGTTAGATCCCGACCCTGACGCCTGCTGTATAAATAGAGTTTGCAAGTTCTCCCCGTGGTCGCGTGGATTTTTCTCCGGGTCCTCCGGTTATTGCCCTCCACATTTAGAAACACGCGTTAAGAGTATTTGACTGCTGTAAAATGCCCACGTGATGTTAAGCGACCTCGTTGAGATATCATTCGTGATAGCAAGGTCGCTTCTTAAAAAGAGCTCACACAGCTCAGTGGGCCTTACCTGGCAAAAAAAAAATAATACACTCGAGAACCCCGTTTAATCAATCACGGATTCTAACTCAGGCCCACAACCATCGCCGGCTTCAGCTGCCAAACCCCACGCCCGACCCTCGCGACCGCACTCACCTGCAGCTCGCACCACGCCACATCCACCCACGTGTCCGTGTCCAGACCCTTGTAGACCGTCTTGAAGGAGCCGCGGCCCAGCTCAATGCTGAACTTGAGAAATCGCCCTCGAGGCGAGGTGTCCACCGCCTTCATGCCCCTGTCGTCGTCCGTTTCTTCATCGTCCGAGTCGTTATTTTGCGGATTCCGCTGCTCCTGCTTCTGCGGATGTTGCTGCTGCTGCTGTTGCTGCTGCTGCTGCTCATGCTGCTGCTGCTGCTGCTCAAGATGCAACTGGGGGTCTTCCGGCACCTCCAGCTGCTGCTGCTGCTGCTGGGTCCTCTCTGTGCCGTCTGCTGAGTCGAGGGGTTCCACGGTGACCGAGGGGGGCTCGGCATCGTCTCCGCTCTCCGAGCTCTCGGGCCCCGCGTACTCGTTCACGATCAGCTTCACGTCGTCGCTACTCTTGAAGGTCACCGCAGCCGAGTTCCTGCGACGCACGGCCACGACCGAATGCGCCACCTTCATCTTCTCATCGCCGTCCTCCTCGAGTGTATATTTATCCTCGTCCTCGTCGTCCTCGTCATCATCATCATCGTCGTCGGCATCATCGTCGTCGTCCTCATCATCGTCGGCGCTGCGAGTGCATCGCTTGATCCTGGTGTTGCTGCCTCTCAGCCTTGCGAACGGGACACCACCACCACCACCTCCTCCTCCTCCTATTCCACCTCGTCCATCACCTCCATCACCTCCACTACCACCAACGTCTTCGGCATCTCCGCCGCCACTCCCCTTAGATCCGCTCAGCTCGAGGCCGTTGACAAGACCCGGGCACTCTCCATCCGAGGCGCTCGCCTTTTCGCTCACGCTCGAGTCGCAGAGGTTGACGCTGCGACGCACGAATCGTCCCAGCTCGACGCCTCGTCGCCTCCTGTCCGTCACGAGCAGGCTCTTGCTCCTCCTGCGGTACACGGGCTCGGGCAATGACACATCGTCCCACTCGTGGGCCACCGAGACGGCTACATCGCCTCCCCAGGCGCCGATGACGTCCAGGGCCGCTTGAGACATCTCTATTCCTCTCAACGCGCGGCACGGAGCGGCATGACACCGATAGCCCTCGTCGTGCCGTTCAGGATGGTGACGCTGACGACGACGATGTTGGAGTTGTTGCGAGGTGGACTGGCCGTCCCTGTTCAACGCCCACAGCTAAGCACGCGCGCTGCTGATCACAGGCGCCGTCACCGTCCGCTCATTCATGATTACAGAGCGAACACTCACGCACACGCACAGACACACACGCACAGACACGTACACTCACTCACACGCACAGACACTCACTCACACGCACGGACACGCACACCCACACGCACAGACACACTCACACGCACAGACACGCACACTCACTCACGCTCACTCACACGCATTGACACGCACACTCACACACACTCACTCACACTTACTCACAAGCACAGACACACTCACTCGCACACACTCACTCACACGCACACTTACACACACGCACAGGACACGCGCGCAAAGGCACGAGCAATAGATATTTTTTGTCCGCACTCAGCAAAAATTCTCGCTTCCCAGGATGACACGGCGCTCGCCGACAACCAAAAACTCCGATGACTGCCGCTGCTGCTGCTGCCGCCGCCGCTGCTGCTTCTTCTTCTCCAGCGCAGTGGAGCCGTGTCCGTGGTCAGCCCGAGTCGTTGTGACGATGCCGGGCGACTCGAGCGAGAGAGTGCGACCTCGGGATGAGAGACAGAGAGAGACAGAGAGACGCGTTCGCCGTCACTGCCACTACCACCACCTCCACCAAACAGCGGCGGCGGCGGCTTTTCGTGATCGCTCTGCGGAGCGCGTCGCGTGTGCGCTCCGTGCCAAACACGAGCGGGGGGAGGGGGCAGAGGAGGAGGAGGAGGCGGCGGAGGAGGAGGAGGCGGAGGCGGCTTCACGGGTGGAGGGAGGCGGGGATGAGTGCGCGTGGATGCGGGCGGGGTTGGCGAGGGGACGCTCACGGCGCTGGGGGGTGTGATGGTGAGTTCGCGTGCGTGCTCGACTCAAATGAGTACCCGGTGCGATGTGTAATCGTCGACACTAAGAGAGACAAAGGCGGCCGGGCGTGGTGCTGACCCCCCCCCCCCCCCTCGTGTGCCGTTCTGGTCTTCTTTGGTGCTCGCTAACAGCACTTGCCCCTACAGTCTGTAAGAGGCTATCCGGGGGTCTTTGTGCTTGTGGCTGTGTGTGAGTCTGCATGTGTGTGTGTCTGTGTGTGTGTGTGAGTCTGTGCGTGTGTCTGTGTGGGGTGTGAGTCTGAGCGTGTGTGTGTGTGTGAGTCTGCGCGTGTGTGTGAGTCTGTGTGTGTGTGTGTGAGTCTGTGTGTGTGAGTCTGTGTGTGTGTCTGTGTGTGTGTCTGTGTGTGTGAGTCTGCGCGTGTGTGGGTGTCAGTGTGGGGAGTGAATGTGGAGAGCGGTGGCGCAACGGTTGGCGCGCTGCGCTACGAACCCCCCCGTGACCAGCGTTCGATTCCAATGACACTGGCGGACACTTGACCCGGTCCTGGGCTTTCCTAGGTCGACTCAGCCTCAAATGAGTACCTGGTGTGGTGTGTAAATCTTCTCCTCTGGGGAGACAACGGCAGCCGGGCGTGGTTCTGACCACCCACCGCCTCGTGTGCCGTGCCGGCCTGCATAGGTGCTCGCTAACAGCACTTGCCCCTGCAGTCTGTTAAGGCTATGCGGGGGATCTTTGGTGGGCGTGTTGGTGAGGAGTGGCTGTGCGTGTTTGTCTTTGTGTGTGTGTGTGCGTGTCCGGTGTGATGATGGTATCTGCCCGTGTGTGGACTGCCGCGTGTGTGTGTGTAGGGAGCGGTCGCGTCTGTGATGATAAGGGTGATTGCGCTTCTAAGTGTGTGCGTGTGTGCGAGTGTGTGTGTGTGTGCGAGTCTGCGTGTGTTTGTGTGCGCGAGTCTGCGTGTGTGTGTGTAAGGGTGTGTAGCGGTGGCGCAGTGGTTAGCGCACTGCGCTACGAACGCGGTGACTCTTACGACCAATATTTGAACCGGTCCTGGGACTCCACGAGGTCGACTCAGCCTTAAATGTGTGCCTAGTGCTGATGTGTAAACACATCAGAGACAAAGGCGGTCGGGCGTGTGGGGGTGTTGGCCACCCAACCCCATGTGCCGTGCCGGCCTTCATAGAAGCTCGCTGATAACCGGTCTGCTGAGGCTATACGGGGGATCTTTGTCTTTGCGTGAGTCGGTGTGTGCGTGGGTGCGGGTAGCAGCGGCGTGTGTGATGATATGAATGGCTGCGTGTTGTGTGCGAAGCAATGCGTGTGGGGGGGGGGAGCGGTGGTGTAGTGGTTAGCGCTACGCTGCGCTACGAACCCGGCTACACGAGTTCGATTCCCGCTCACGGCCAACACCGGTGACGATTATCTGAACCGGTCCTGTGCCTCACCTAGGTGGACTCAGCCTCAAAAGAGTACCCGGTGCGGTGTGTAAACGTCGGCACGAGGGAGACAAAGGCGGCGGGGTGTGGTGCTGGTCACCCCACCCCCTCGTGCGCCGTGCTCACAGCACTTGCCCCTGCAGTCTGTTCCAGGCTACACGGGGGATCTTTGTCCGTGTGTGTGTGTCTGTGTGTGTGTGTCTGTGTGTGTGTGTCTGTGTGTGTGTATCTGTGTGTGTGTGTCTGTGTGTGTGTGTCTGTGTGTGTCTGTCTGTGTGTGTGTGTCTGTGTGTGTGTGTCTGTGTGTGTGTGTCTGTGTGTGTGTGTCCGTGTGTGTGTGTGTCCGTGTGTGTGTGTGTCCGTGTGTGTGTGTGTGTGTCTGTGTGTGTGTGTCCGTGTGTGTGTGTCTGTGTGTGTGTGTCTGTGTGTGTGTGTGTCTGTGTGTGTGCCCTTGTGGGGTGGTGGCGGTGGCTCTGTGCGGTGATGTGGGTTCGCTGCGCGTCTGCGTCTGTGTGTCTGTATGTGTCTGTGTATGTGTCTGTGTGTGCCCTTGTGGGATGGTGGCGGTGGCTCTACGGTGATGTGTGTTCGCTGCGTCTCTGCGTGGGGAGCGGTGGTGTAGCGGTTCGGGCACTGCGAGAGGAATCCGGCGCAGACGAGTTCGATTCCGGCTCACGGCCAACACGGGTAACAAATGCACGAACCGGTCTTGTGGGCCTCGACTCAACATGAGTGCTTCACTTTGAGGACCTAATATCAATCAGTACAGTACCCCCCCCCCCCATACCTCGTGTGTCGTTCCGGCATTCGTAGGTGCTACTCGCTGACAGCACTTGCCCCGGCAGTCTGTTGAAGGCTATACGGGGGATCTTTTTTTTCTTTGGGTGGAGGCGGCGGTGTAGTGGTTAGCGCACCGCCCTACGAACCGAGTTCGGTCTGGGACACGGACAGCATTCAATCATGGGTGGCGAGTGATAATTGAACCCGATCCTGGGCTTCCCCTGGGTCGACTCAGCCTTAAATTAATATATAGCCTGGGGCGTGGTGCTTCCCACACCACTCTCCTCGTGCGCGGACAGCACTTGCCCCAGCAGCCTATGGAGGCTGCACGGGGGATCTTTGCATTTGACTTTGCGTGAGTGAGTGTGTGTATGTGTGTATGTGTTCACGGTTAGCGCTACGCTAAACTGCGAACCTGGCGACCTCAGTTCGACTCCCGCTCACGGTCAACACCGGTGACGATTATCTGAACCGGTTCTGGGCCTCCCCTAGGTCGACTCAGCCCCAAATGAGCACCCGGTGCGCTGTGTAAGCATCGCCACTGGGGAGACAAAGGCGGCCGGGCGTGGTGCTGGCCACCCACCCGCTCGTGTGCCGTGCCAACCTTCACAGGTGCTACTCGCTAACAGCACTTGCCCCCAACACTCTGTACAGGCTACACGGGGGGTCTTTGTCGTTGTGTGCGTTCACGCCCCACGTGCTCAGTTGCCCACCGCGGACAGCCGCGATGACGTCCGTGCTGCAAGTCCACTCCGGATCTTACAGCCATAAAACAAGAAGGGCACAGGGAGGAGGGTGGTTGTGTGGCGAGGGATGAGCGGAGGAAGAGGCGTTAGAAGGAGAAGAGACGAGGAGGTGGAGAGAAGAAGAAGAAGATGAAGAAGAAGAGGGGAGAGAATGAGAGACCAGACAGACGGTAGGACAGGGATGTGTGCAATCGATGGCCTTTGGGTCTGATGCCGAGACGACGTGTACATATCATCGTTGCAGTTATCCCCCTGCATGCAAGTCTGTCCAGATATAAATCAATGAAAGCGCTTGATTTTTTTTTTACGAGCAGCTGGTAACGCGAGCTAGTCTGCCTTGATATTGCAACTCGAACGCACAAAAAAGCCACGGTGTGAGCGATTTTTTGTTTGTTACTTTTATGATTACGCTGCGGCCAAAGTCTTAAACACGACAGGCGTTACTTCGCGTGGCTGTGCTAAACACATTAGTATTATTCCACTCTGTTGCAATGTTACATGAGCGTTTACAGAGCATATGCCCTGTTGCCATATTTATCCGGATCGTAAGACGCATAGTGAGCGAGAGAGTGAGCGAGAGAGTGAGCTAGAGGGGGGGGGTTACATAAAGCCAAGTTTTAAAAATTGTAATTAATTTTTTTTACGAAATGATGAACGAAGCAAAGTGCCGAATACACCGAGCATCTTCTTGTTTCCACTGATCGTAAAAAAAAAGAAAAAACAAGAAAAAAAAGACGCATCTCAGAACGTGTCCCCGCTCTCACGTTGTAACAGAGGCCGCTGTCAATGAGAGAGATACAGTATTTATTGTCTAGCGAAGACAAATACACAATGATCCCACGTGTAACCTTCACAGACTTTTGGAGCAAGTGCTGTTAGCGAGCATCTATGAAAGCCGGCACGGCACACGAGGGGGTGGGTGGCCAGCACCACGCCTGGCCGCCTTTGTCTCCCCAGTGGCGATGTTTACACACATTGCACCAGGTACTCATTTGAGGCTGAGTCGACCTAGGGGAGGCCCAGAACCGGTTCAGACAATTGTCACTGGCGTTGGCCATGAGCGGGAATCGAACCTGTAGTGCAGCTTAGCGCTCACCTGCTACACTACCGCTCCCCACACCACTGCAGACATATATACACACACCTGCCCGATTATAGTACGCATCTGGAAGTGAAACTCCCCCTAGGGGTCGGGAAGGAAACCATACCCTGGCTCACCAGGAGAAGGCGGTACTGCAAGTGGACTCATCGCCATCTGTTTCCATCTGTACAGCGATTGCGTGTTTTGCCCTCTCGCACGCGCGGGTTTTCTCGGGGTGCTCTTGTTTCTCCTTCCACACGTTCAAAGGCACATCAATAATTGGCTGGAAAAAAAAATCTTAAAATAAAACAAAAATTACAATGCAGAACCCTGCCGTGAAAAATAGTCCTAGACCCAGTTGTGGCTATCCTGGATAAACAAATAACGCTTGCTCTTTCACATGCAAATGGGAAATGCGTCTTATAATCCTGGAGATCTGCTTCGTACGAACGCGTTTACACGGTAGAACGGTATCTGCCATGCGTGTATGGCGTGTTGGTAAACACGTGTCAACTCAAGTCCTTTATGTCACTTCACAGCTGGATGAAGGCGGCCTCCCCCCGCCTGTGCCGTTCGTAGGGGATTGTTTGCCCATACTTCAGCACGCTGGTCCAGGTTAGTGAAGGCGGAAAGCGCATAGACGTTAAAGCATACAAGTACAGAACAACAATGGGTGTTGTCACACTGCACCCTGCTGGACAAAACTTTGCCACGGCATGCAAACCACCTCTGCATGGCAAACCAGCTGCGTGTCTGGCGGCCGACCCTTCCAACACTATCCAGGCAAATACCCTGCTTGGCTTACAATATCTTTGGAGCGCCACGGTGGCTTAGAGATGTTTACTACTTCGCCTGGTATACAGGAGATCGTGGGTTCGATCCCGACCCTGACGCCTGCTGTATATTTAGAGTTTGCGTGTTCTCCCGGCTTACCCCTCCACGTTTAGAAACACGCGTTTAGATTCCTTTTTTTGGCTGCTATAAATTTCTATGTGACAAGCCATTTCATAGAGCTATCATTCGTGATATCCAGGTCGCTTCGGAAACACATTCCTGCGGAGGGAGCTGGTAGGAACGTTGGGTTGCTCGGTCAATGGCCAGGGTCAACGGCGCCGTGGTGTATTCCGCAAAAATGCCCTACTGTGAGGGCGGGCACAAGCCGGCGTGAGTAGGTTAAACGTTGAGTTGTATAAAGGCACCACGGGGTGACCAGCCCCTCCCTACCCAGCCCCACCCCCCACCCAGCCCCTCCCTCCCCACCCAGCCCCTCCCTGCACGACGGACACAATAATCCCCTGTGGGCTGGTGGAACTAGCAGGTTCCTACCAGTAAAATAGCTACATAGCTCAGTGGGCCTTCCTTGGTGAAATAAAAAATAGTTGAATAATTAATTAGAGATCGGTCCCTAATGTACTGTATACGCATTACAAAACAAAAGTCTGTAATCTAAGTTCGTGTGCTCATTCTAAACGATGTTACTGTACTTGTAATGAACATGCTGAGCGTCGCTGGGCATCGCACATCTGGTTACATTCCACATTCGCATGACGGGGGCGAGTCGCCCCCCATAGGACAACCACTATTGACTGTCACAAAGTGTTTCATCGAGCCCCGAAGAAATGTAGGGCATGAGTCGACCCCCCTATCGGGAGTTGAACTCTCAACGCTTCAACTGCGAGTGGCTTGCGTTTGTTTGACAGACGTCTGTCAATCCACTGCTGGATAAAAGCCTCCCCCCCCCCCCGCTCCCAACACCACGTCAGGGGTTGTTTGACCATATTTCACCTCGCTCGTCAGCCAGCCAGTCAGTGCGGTTTGCTGAAATTGGAAACATTGAGACGGGCCCATTCATTCGTGAAAGAGGAAAAACACATTTCACATTTTTTTTGTTTAGTAGTTTTTGTGAGAATACTTTTATTTTTTTTGTTCACCCGGGGTTGGGCCCATTGAGTTTAAAAGAGCTCTTATTCTATGATGACCTCCGCGGGTAGGGAGAGGCGTATACATATAACAACAACAAATACTGCTTGAAACATCAAAGTCGCAAGCAGGTCAAAATAGATTTCTTAAAGCATTGTGTATGTGCGTGTGTCCCCGTGACTGTCCGACAATAGAGTCTTGTTTACTTCTCCTTAAGGAAGCTGCAAAGTCCTCAATGTCACCCGTCTCGTTGAATCTCGGAAGCTCAGCTGGTTTGAGCCCGGTTTCGCACTTGGATGGGAGACTGCCTGGCAATATCAGGTGACATACGCTTGGCCTGATGAGGCCACAGGATGGCAGTCCGAGACATCAATTGCTTCCAGTGCATTGTCGGACGTTCTCACATCGAAGCTCCCCGCCTTCACCAGCTCGCACGGACCAGCGTGGTGAAGTATGGTCAATCGACCCCTCCCTGACCAACTTCGCGTGGTTATGCATTCACAGGAGCAGCAGACTGACAATCGGGTGCTCTCTACCGCAGATACGTCAACAGTATTTCCCGCAGTAATATTACACGTGGCAGATGGTTGCACGTTCAGGTGTGTGGTCAAAGGGGATTATGCAATGTGCCCCCAAACGAATGCGCTGCAGTGGAAAAGGGCTGTGGAGTAATTGGGTTAAATCATCAATCAATGTCGCCAGAACCCGCTTGGTCATTAATTCGCATCAATCGTGCTGATGCGGCATCAATGGGGCTCATTCAGGCTTCTTTAGACTGCGGTTCAAATCAGTTCAAGGCCTCGGCACGCCTCTGTGCGTGCGTGCGTGTGCGCAACGACCTATTACACCACCGCACTTTAAACCACGTGCCGCCCAAGTCATTCGCCAGAATCGGCGGCAGTAGTGGTACCATCGGAACTATCAACTGCAGCATCACAAGCATCATCATCTTCTGCAGCAGCAGCAGGAGTAGCACAATCGGCGCCATCGACAACAGAAAAATCATCATCATTTTCAGCAGCATCAGCAGCAAGCACCAACAAGACTGGCACCATCGTCAACAGCAGTCGCATCAGAAGCATCTTTATCTGCAACATCAGCAGCATCAATCTCCACTGTAGAGATGGAGTGATGAAACCAGCTCCTGTGCAGGTCCTATGCGGTTTGTTACACCGCAGGACCATGAGAGATGATAGACCTCATCCAGCAGTGGATTTACCAAGGCTACTGTCACATGCCACTCGTTCCTGTAATTGGCCAAATATCCCCATCCAAGACCTCTCCTGTAAGAATATTGAGACTCGGCGTGGCTCTTGGAGGTAAACAAATGTTAGTTTTTGGCATAGGAATGTGGAATTACCACCACCGTACAACAAAATCGGTGCAATGGCTCCACAACACCCGTCTCACCACTCAAGAGGCTGAGATCCAGGCAGAGCGTTGTCTCCGAAGACCCATTATCGGCTCCACCGTGGAAGGAAACGCAGGAACAACGTGGAAGGAAATGCCTATAACCTTGGAGAGGACCGGATTCCTTCAAGGCACTGACCTCAAGGGGAAATACTGGTGGACTCCAAACCGAGCCAGAGCCGGGGGGGGGGGGGGCGCGAGAGCCGGACGACTCGATGCTAAGGTGGGAGGGTCAGGGACGATCACGAATGTGAATGGAAACATCAGACAACGCCGACGAATCCTGATTCACCGTCAACCAAAATAACAATAGAAAAATTATATTTCGAATTTGGTATATATACACCCCCCCCACCACCCCGTCAATATTTCAATGCAAGTGGTGTGAATACGAGAAGGTATTTGATAAATAACGTCACGAAGCGGGCATCAGAGACCCGCATGCCACTCCTGAATTGCAGGTTGCCGACCCGTTGCTACGGCTGTACAACATTCCGCTGTGCTGTACTGTCATGGTTAGCCACGTGGGACTTGCAGCAGTATAGATGTGTATACGCCGCTCGCAATGAGTCATTTCGGCAGGTTTGCGTGTGGTGGGGTAAAGTGTGGGTGATCTCACGCCTTCCAAGACTCTCCCTCTGCTGGAGGCCCTTCCACCAGCAGTGGTGAGAGCAAGCAAATGCAGGGATGCGCTTGTACCCATGTTAAAGCAACGTTGGGCGTTGCGTCTTAAGATGCTGCGTGTATTGCGGGTGACCGGATGTATCTGGCACGTACTCATGATACCGGGTACACGTTTTGGGTGCGTCTTACTTTCCGCAGCGTCTCGTGATCTGGAGTAATACGGTAAGGCAAGGCCGTAGCCATGGAGTCAACATTGGGGGGGACCAAATCTTCCAGGGGGTCTGGGGTGTCCCCCCCCCCCAGAAAATAATAATCTAAATTTGAAAACGAATTCCCTGTCATTTCCTGCCTAAAATATTAAAATATTCACTAACACATAGGATGGACTTTTTATTTCTTTTTTACAATAATGTCTAATAGTGTATTGTATTACATTGCTCTGTGTTTTTCTTTTTTACATTTTCTTGTTTCATTGTATGTAATGGCAGAGATTAGGGATTAATAAAGTACAATCATAACCACAATCATATACAGAGAAATTTATTTTATAGCAATATATGGGGGGGGGGCATTTTCAGCATATTTGAATATGGGGGGGGGGATGTGTCCCCCCCAATATATATTATAATTACGGCCTTGCGGTACGGTGTTTGCAAGGCATTGTTGTTGACGTTGGCCAATTGTTTGTCCTGGGGCCAAATCCCAGTGGCGTTGACGCCAGCGGTCCACGCGGTGGCGCTGCAATTGCAACTTTGGGATCAGGGACAGCGTGAATTGGACCTGACGGGGATCGTGCAGAGTTCAGAGTGAGAATCGTTGTCCATGGCAAGCAATACCCAGGCCTGCATCTAGCCCAGTGGTCGTCAACCGGCAGCCGTTTGTTTAAACTTCAATAAATGTTAAACATTAATTGGCCCTAATGATAATAATGTATTAAATATGGAATGTAATGGGTCACCGTGGAATGTCTTGGTGACGACAAAATGTACTAGAGTCGAACTGTATTGTTAAACAATAATTAAAGCGGGGGGGGGGTAACACTAAACAGACGCAGTTTATTCCATCATCTATTTTGTGTAAGTCATAATGTGCGTTGTCATCTGCTGTATACCCGCTGCTGTGTTTGTGTACGAGGAGCTCTGCGTGTGATGTGGCTCTCGAACAATTTTGGTTAAATGCAAAAACAAACATTGCTCTCCTATTTCTTTCAAAGGTTTCCTAACCACCTGACCTAGCCCTATTACATGCCCAGTCCTTGGAGTGACACTCAAGGGTGAGCATGCCAAACCTGTCAACCCACGCGGTTGGCATGTGTTCTTGTACAAGGGAATTAAGTTTTCAGGTCTATGCCGCATACAGCAGTAATATTTAAAATACTTTTTTTAAAACACGCTTTAATGAAATGTACCCTACTCGTAATGGCAGAACTCCACGACTCCAGCAAGTGACCCCGAATCTTGCCATAACGTAAGGGGTCGTGGTGCTTTACAGCCAACGTGAGTTGAGCGTGGGCAATTAGACCCAAGCCGAAACATAACACATACAAATGAATGTTTAAAAATAGGTTTTTTATTTGTTTTGACAGAATATAGTATTGTCATCAGTATGACATAAGTATACCAAGTTTGCAGTCGATACCACATTGGGAAATGTGTTAAAATTGAGTTACAATATTTGAGGATACAACAACAACAGACAGTGAGTTCATAGAAAGCGTGTTAAAAGATCGTTTGAAATTTTTTTTAATGATAGCATATGGTATTGTCATCAGTATGACATAAGTATACCAAGTTTGCAGTCGATACTACATTGGGAAGTGTGTTAAAATTGAGTTACAAGATTTGAGGATACAATAACAACAGAGTGAGTTAAATAAAAACGTGTAATAAAAACGAGTGTTTTGTCTATTTGTTTGTGTTTCTCTCTTGTGATGGGACTTTGTGGTATGAATGTTGAGATGTATAAGGGCATGCATGGGGTAACCAATACGTATCTGAATTGTTCTGTAATAAATTAGGGCACTGATAAGGGGGTTGACAGCTTTTCTTGGAATTAGCCCGAATTCGTGGCATTTCACGTAACTTCCAACCAACCTATCCCATCATTTAGACTCTTAGGTTTTTTCGGGAAAGTCACGTAGGTAAAAAATAAATAATAAAAATAATATTAATAATAATAGAAATAAAATTATAAATCACGACGTTTCGGAGGCAACACAAGTCTCCGTCATCATTTATAATTTTATTATTATTTATTTTTACCTACGTGACTTTACCGAAAAAAACCTAAGAGTATGAATCTTTGCAGTCACGAAAGCTTCAAATCTAGAATTGCATTGAGACGCTGTACATTACAATTGTAACGGGTATACTATCTGCATTAAATCACACACACGCTGGCTCTTGCTGTGCTGTACATTGCTATTGTTTTTCTTGATCCTCCCTTTGCCGGCCTTCTTTATTGAATTATTCCATCATTTCCTGCAGTTCGTTTCCGTTGGATGTTATTGCGCGGCTTGGGGAGGCCTTCATCCAGCGGTGTATTGATCACGGCCAATGATGATACAGTGATGATCGCCAGCAGGTTCAGCTACAAGATCGCCTACCTGTGCCACTGCGCCTCTAGTTTAGTTTGTCCACTGTAGCATCTCATCACCACGATCATCACCCTGCGGCTCTGCAGCTCCCGTTGGAATATGATATAACATCGTTTTATTTGTATGTAGTTTTTAAAGATATTTGTTTACTTTTCCTACACTTAGCACTCCTATCGCGTTTCTGTTATTGTTTTTTTGTTGTTGTAACGTTCTGACCTGCCCCTACTGGACATCTCTGACAAAGAGCTTTCTAGCTCATCGGATTCCGCCAGTATGCATAAACATTCTGAGTCTCAACTCAACAAATCCTCCTCTCTACATCAAGATGTGGGACCTTATACGCTTAGGTTTTTTCGGTAAGGTCACGTAGGTAAAAATAAATAATAAAAATAAAGAAAAATAATATAGAATAGAAATAGAAAATTATAGAATAGAATTGTGTTGCGCCCGAAACGTTGTGATTGATAATTTTATTTATAAATTTTGATTTAAAGCTTTCGTGACTGCAGGAATTCATCTTCTTGGTTTTTTCGGTAAAGTCACGTAGAAGGGAAGTAATAAAATAATAAAAATAATAAAACATAATAAAATAATTCTGTCGCCTCGACAGACCTGGTTTCACCTGAAGACGGCTGCTTGCGTTGTGGCCGAAACGTCGTGAGAATTATTTTATTATGTTTTATTATTTTATTACTTCCCTTCTACGTGACTTTACCGAAAAAACCAAGAAGATGAATTTTATTTCTATTATTATTTATATTATATCGATTATTTATTCTTTATCTTTACCTACGTGACTTTACCGAAAAAACCTAAGAGTATGAATCCTTGCAGTCACGAAAGCTTCAAATCTAGAATGTGGGACCTTCATTGCCACAGGCGTCGTATCTCTGTGGCAGCCCCCTCCATCAGTTGTCCACCCCACCAGTAGCACCTCCAACGATGCCTGCTTGTCGCCCCTTACGAGTGGCGTGATGATCATCATTGGGCTCTGGAATGGGAACGGGGTGTTAACACGAACGATCTGTGAGTGCCAGTAGTCTAACTTAGCGTGGAGACAGGGGGGGGGATGGCCTTGCCCCCCTCATGGTGGCCAAAGTTGGGCCCCCTTTTGACGACCACCACGTTTTCAACAGCAGTGTAAAAGACAAAACGCTGAATTAAAACGCGGTTAAAATGCATTCCCCCCCCCCCCCCCTATAAAAAAATAGCTTTCATTTACGTTCCACGTTTTCTCTTAATTCAATTAGAGCGGTGACTTTTGGCTTGGGCAAACTTCGCAAATTAAATATTGGTGACCCCCTTGGGCTTGATAATGTCGATACGACTACGCCACTGGAACGTGCAAACCCGGGTAATGTGCTGCCTAGAGCAGCATGCATGATGGAGCGCGCGTGATGTTTTGTTTCCAGAAAATGCAACACATCCGCGGTTTATACTGTGACCAACTTGGGGGAAAAAAACCCAAACTTTAAATCATATGAAGCTAATGACTCGTAACTAAAAACCATTAACCTCCAAAGCTTACTTGGTGAACTTGAGAGGCGTAAGGCGAGGCACACGTGGGTACGAATAAAAATAAGTTGCAATGGGGCGAGGAATGCGGTGGGAGGGGTATATTAATTACCAAACAAAACATTCGTGGGAAAAGTTTCATTGAAAGTGTAATATATACAATATGCGTGTCACATTTCGAAGTGAATTCAAACCAACGTCGTCATCATCATCATCATCAGCCATCATCAATCTGCCGCTGGATGAAGGCCTGCCCCAAGCCGTCGCAATCTGTCACGATGCAACAGGACACCCAGCACCTGGAATATATACGCAGCGATTTTTAAATCCTTTATATTAAGTTCACTTGCTTGCGTGATAACGACCGTGCAAATCTTTCGGTCGTTTTTTAACCCACTTCCCGCGATCCAATCGAGCTGACATTTTGCACACAGACTCGTTGTGCGTGACAATTTATTTTCGTGAAAAAAATTCCAAAATTTTACACTTTTTAGTAAAAAATAAATTATATTTAATTACCAATTGGTTAATGGTGGCAGGCAATCATCTGACCCATAGGTGGCAGCCATCTCAAGCCAGAGGACGAGAGGACTCTAGCCGCCAGGCATATAAAGGATTTATAGTGAAAAACTTTGTTTTTACGGGTTAATTTTTTCACGGCTCCATCTCCCCGGTGGCCGCTGTCTCGGATGCGTCCCGTTGACTTATTATTATTCTTTGACCAATCCGTCACTAATTGGTCAATAAAGCGGACTACCACTTTGTGAACAATCACCTGTGGGCTGTCCCATAAAGAGGCTGACCTCTGCCAAGGGAATGTGGAATTTCCGCAACAGGCAACGGCACCACCAATATAGTATATATAAGTGCCATCAGAGGACAGTGCACCAAAATACATTGTTGTACTATACTTCTGCGCTCCCACAATTATACAGCGCGGGGAGGCTGTCTTCCAGCGGTGGATTGAGGAAAAGGGCTGTACATGTGCATGAGTAATGCTGCAATTAATTCGCGAAGTCTATTTGTGAGTGGGCTTGATTCCATTGAAATATATTTACTTTGGGATGCTATGAAGCCCATGTTTCCTTTGCATTTCCTGTACCATTAGGGACCCAGAGCATACATGTGTATATGCAGCACGCTGTAGACACTGGATGGAATATATTCGCAGCGATTTGTCTGCTTTCATATCCAGGTAGCAGTTCATTATGGCACCCAGTGTGGCAAATCAATAAAAAAAACCGACCATCTCCTGATTATCCGGGTTAAGGGGAGGTTTAGCTATGTAGAATTGGGATTAAGATACAATGTGTCCTCTTTGTTTTGCTTTGTCAAAGTGCTCGTTTTACTTGCAAACTTGTTTGCGGTCACATGGGCACAGAGTCACTGACCCCTGGCGTTTGAAGAGCAGCTAATAGTTAAACCAGCCCGCACGATGTATTTTTGTTGTTGTTGTAAGCAGGGCTAATCTGCAACCCAAGATAATCCACCTACAGATATAATCGTGGAGTGAAATCTACGGTACAGAGAAGATAGCGTTTTATTACTTTGCCGGGCACCTGCCTAATATCCATACATCAAAGGATATGTATGTACACGCACCGTGGCGAGATGTTAAATCAGGATGACCTCATTAACCATTGAATACGATTGCGGGCACATTCTATGGGCAAGAAACGACACGTCCACCAGAAGGCGATGTGCGCACGCTGCTATTCATATCACTCATGTACAGTGCTACGTATTATGCAGCTGTCAATGCTCGGATCATGCCGCTGGCTCCCTATGCAGTTGAAATAAAAATATACCATCGGAAAGAATACTATCATGGGAAGAAATACATCTCGCCAAAAATTTAAAGTGAATACAAATTATCTCACAATGCTGGATGAGGGGAGAACTTCATGTAAATGGATTCTTCAGTGGTGTATTATTACTTAACAACTGGCTAAAACCAGGGCGTGGAATGTTCCAGAAATACTAATAGATTTCCCAGGACAGGCACAGTAAAATAAGGACCATCCTGGGAAAACCAGGACCGGTGACAAAGTCTGCAAATATCTTCCCAGAAGCTTCTGTACTGTTGACTTCCTGCCCATGTTCAAGTCTCAACTTGATACTTTGCTTGTTACCTCTGCCCATGACTGACGGCCTCTCTTTATCAGATCAATATGCCCATTGTTTCTGTACAGTGCCTGGATATTTGGTCATAGGTAGACACTACATAAATCCATATTGTGCTCTGTATGTAGGGGCAGTGGTTAGTTAATGGTCATACTGTCACGAATGTCCGTTACATTTTAGTACCAATATCACCGTCCGATAAATACAAATGAAAAGTATGTTCTCGAACTAACGTGGAAGAATTGCTCATAATTAGTTTACAGTCCTGAGCCAATGGTGACATTCGGAAAAGCTGTCTTTGCAGGGTATATATAGAGAGAGGAGTGGCCTTTGTGTGGCTAAAGGGGGTCTATCAAAGGGACTTCATTGACATCATTGTGTAGAACTATTCTCTGAACCAAGACGATGCACTGCCAAAGTTCCAAATGAGAATGTCTCCATTTCATAACATGACACCGATAGGGAATTTGCAATATACAGTACTGTAATAGGAAACAACTTGAACAAACTGTTCAAGTGTCTATCTGCTAAAACAAATGTTGAGTGGCACTTCACCCCGTGGACAGACCTGAATCGGTGATGGAAATTCCACATTCCCATGGCAGTCCTTGCCTGCTCTGGGTGATGAAAATGTACAGGAACAATGCATTTTAAACGTAACAAACAAAACACTTCCCACGACTAAGTCCACATTATTGAGACTCATATCTTCTGGAACTAACTCTTGCGAAAGCACAGCTGCTGGTGACAGGAAAAAACAGCATTTCGCCACAGTGAAGACGCCGGCAGATTGCCACTAACACACGGTGGAGTTCAACCCACCCCATTCGTGCCTGGTAGGAGGGGGGAGATGAGGAAGAGTGGCTGACACACGCAGCAAGGGATGCTCCCACAGCACGGTTGGCTACGTAGGGTGCGAAAGAAGTTCAAAATGCGCACAGGGGTAACAACTACGGCGTATGCGGCAGCTATATGCAACGCATAGTCGGCCAGAAGGGGGCTCCTGAATCAACAGATAAACAAGTAAAAAGTGTTAAGAAAACTTTTTTTTTAACATTCATTTAAAAAAAATTACCTGCGGTCTAGCATGGACCAAGCCCGATAAATACATCTGGCAATCATATTAATAGAGCAGTATAAAGTTGCGCACAATCCAACCCCTTTGAAAAAATCCTAAACCGATGGGCCGACACGAAAGCACGACGATGACTCAATTGTGGAAGTCTGGACCGCGACCGACGTTAATAAAAACCAACATCTCGTACAAGGACGCCACCATGGGAGAACCTCTCGGTGTCAACCTTCCACGCACGCCAAATGGTCTCGACCATCGACCGAACCAGGCGCGGGCATGGCCCATGGGGCCCACCCAATGCCACAAATTGGCACCGTCGAAGATTCGGTGGCCTGCGATGAGAGCGGCCACGGATCCCAAAACCATCGACCGGCATCTTAAACAGCTGCTGCTGCTGCTGCCTTCTTTAAAGGAGACATGGACGAGGACCACACTGCGTCTGAGCCAGACAATTGAGCGGATAACATCTGGAATGACATCTTTAATCTGATATGAATCCATACGAAAGAAGAAGCAGACTTAATTGTGGGTAGTGTAGCTTGAATTTGTTTTTTTATAACTGTCACTGTGAGACTGTCTTCCTCTGAACCCAATACACGGTGCAAATAAAACAATACATTTAAATTTCGATTTAAAGCTTTCATGACTGCAGTGATTCATCTTCTTGGTTCTTTCGGTAAAGTCACGTAGAAGGGAAATAATAAAATAATAAAAATAAAACAGAATTAAATAATTCTCACGAAACGTCGTGAGAATCCCATCACAAGGGAGAATCACATAAAGGATTTAAAAACAAAGTTTTTAAAAACAAAGTTTTTAAATCCTTTATATGCGTGGCGGCTAGAGTCCTCTCGTCCTCTGGCTTGAGATGGCTGCCACCTATGGGTCAGATGATTGTCTGGCAGCATTAAGCAATTGGTAATTAAATATTTTAAAAAAATTCCCTAAACAGTGTAACATTTTGGAATTTTTTTTTTCACGAAAATGCATTGTCACCCACAACGAGTCTGTGTGGAAAATGTCAGCTCGATTGGATCACGGGAAATGGGTTAAAAAACGACCGAAAGATTTGCACGGTCCTAAGCAAGCAAGCGAACTTAATATAAAGGATTTTTAAAAAACATTGAAGCGTGGACCTGAAAACTCAAATTTCCCTGCACAAGAAGTGGGGGGCGAACCGAATGGATTGAGAGCTGTGGGTTCCCACTGACGCCCAACACCTCCGGGGGGGGGGGGGAAGAAAAGGGCGGCCGGGCGTGGTGTTGAAACCCCCCCCCCACCACACCTCGCAACCCTCCGTGCGCCGTGCCGGCCTTCTTAGGTACCACTTGCAACCCACAACACAGACAGGTCTTCATCTTCTTGGTTCTTTCGGTAAAGTCACGTAGAAGGGAAGTAATAAAAGAATACAAATAAAACATAATAAAATAATTATTTTTATTTTATTTTTATTATTTTATTGCTTCCCTTCTACGTGACTTTACCGAAAGAACCAAGAAGATGAATCCCTGCAGTCACGAAAGCTTTAAATCGAAACAGACAGGTCTCTTTAAAATACTTCTAATGCAGAGGGGGGGGCTCTTTGTTGGATGTGGGAGACATGGAGAGTGAAGTGACATGGGGGAGGTGGGGGGCTGGAGAAGTTGGGAAGAAGGAGGGAACCTTCAAAGCCATCATCCCACCCCCTAAATGGGTCCATCCGCTGTGGTTTTTTGGAAATTCCCACTGACCACCACCACCCCTCCTCCTGCTCCTCCCCGGTGCCTTTATTAACACAGCAACCCCGCACGCACAACGCCTCGGTCGGGATTCTACAACAGCCCCGTTACTGCTGCAGTGTGTGTTGTGTTGGTGTGTGTTGGTGTTGTGTTGGTGTGCGTTGTTGGGGTGTTGGGTTGGTGTGTGTTGTTGGGGTGTTGGGTTGTACTGTTGTTAATGTAGCCACAACGTCAAGTAGAGAGAGACAGAGCGAGAGAGAGAACAGTTGGGGGGTCTCTGTTTCCGCTACGATCTTGGCGCTGGTGGTGGATTGTGGATTGGGGGGCAGGTCGTGGGGGGCGACACACGAACACCGAATTAACAACACAGAGTAGCAACACAGTGTTCGTGGCTGAGTTGTAGTAGTAGGAGATTCAACACACTGTGTAAGTTGTAGTTGTAGTAGTATAGTAACACACTGTGTGTGTGTAAGTTGTTGGTGGTGGCGGTCAACCACTGCGCTATGGAGCTGACCGTGCCGGAAGGGGACAGGCTACATGCCACGCCGGTGAGTAGCCATACTTCACCTTTTATTACATTACACATCCTGCTGTTATTGTTGTGTGTACACGGTGTGTCTTGTCGATACTCAACCTATAGGAAGAACACGGCATTACAAAACAACAACATTTAAATGTGGATGTTACTGTCCAACACACCTTTGGGCTGAAGTAGTTCGCGTTGTTTACGTGCCGGGTGGTGAAGGGACACGACACAATTATACTTAATCTAACTAACAAAAATAACCTTTTTTATTAATAATATTGGTCGTGAAAGCCTACGTGTTAAACGGAACATTTACACATCGTTTTAGCGGCGATCATAGGCCGCTAGCTAAGATGAATGCTGTCCGGGCCCAATAATAACGGGGAGATGGATCGATGCAATTATTAATTCTGTTTGACATCGTTCAGCAGTGGATCGATCACTGCTGTTGACGTGATCGATCAATGCAAACTGCTCAACGTTCACTTCAAATAGCTGTGCGTATACTGTATGCATCGTGTAGACTGCACGTGTTTGCGTACACAAGTACAGCATATCATACATAGCACTTACATTGTGTATATCTGTACAGTCTACACGGTATATGATGTGTATACTGCATCGCTGTCACAACCCATGCGGTCTTACCTCTTATTCCTGTACAAGGAAATTTGTGTTTTTAGGTTCATACGGCAGCAAGATGTTGTAATAGGGCGAAATGTTGTGTCTCTGTGAGTGTTTCTCCCCTTGTGATGGGACTTTGTAGGACGAACATTGAGATTTATAAGGGACACGGGGTGACCAATACGGTCTGAATTGGTCTCTAATAAGTTAGGGTACCGATAAAGGGTTGAGAGGTATAGTACTGTAGTGTTTAGACTGTATATGCAATTAGTTAACACTGTACACGTGTTTACAGTACGCGTGCGTGTGTATAGTGCGGCACCGTTACACGTGTGTGCAGTACAGTATACCACGTGTGTGTGTACAGTATACCACGTGCGTGCTGTATTAAGTACACAGTACCACGTGTTTGCACTACGGTGGGCTACCACCCCCCTCACGGCCACCAAAGCCAAGTGACGATTATCTGAACCGGTTCTGAGGGCCTCCCATCACCTAGGTCGACTCGGCCTCAAATGAGTACCTGGTGAGACGTATGAGCATCGCCACTTAGGGAGACAAAGGCGGCCGCCTCTCTCGTGTGCCGAGTCGAGCAGCAGAGGGGATGAGAAGAGTAGCAGAGGAGAGATGCCGGCTAGCAGTAGATCTGAGTTGAGTAAGATATTTAAACTAAACTATTTTCTTTACTTTATTAGGGAAGACCCTCTGAGCTCAATTTCAGAAGTCACCTGTCCACAGATGATATGGCTTATCACGTGAAAATGTATAGCAGCCAAATACTCGAAACGCGTGATGTTGATTCTAAATGTGGAGGGAAAAACTAGAGGGCCCGTGAAAAACATTCACACAACCACCACGGGGGAGAAAGACAGAGGCACGCAAACTCCAAATATACAACAGGCGTCAGGGTCGGGATGGAACCCACAACCTCCTGTACACCAGGTGAGACAGATAACATCTCCCAGCCACCGTGGCGAGTAGCAAGGGAGATTGCCCCTGCAATAAGGTAAATGAGAAGTTGTCCTGGCTAATGGCAGTAATGAATGGCGAAGAGGAGGCATCTCTGCCCCATATGTTAATGGGGGTCAAACGTAGAGAAGTGAATGCGCTGACATATCAAGTGTGGTTGGTGGGTTAGGGTACATGCTATGTCTGTGTAACTTAAAATTACAATAACTAAACACTATATAAGTATGCAAATAAGCCACGCTTTGATGCTTGTGCTTGCCAGTTATTGAATAATAACCACTACTCATCCAGCAGTGGATTGAAAAAAGGGCTGTCGATTAATACACCTGTTGAGGACATTGCAGTCCTCTCATGAGAATTATATCAATACAATCTCTTGTAAGCCAGCATTATATTGTGTACAATAAGTACAGAGTGCATATTGTACCGTGCAATCATGAAATACAAGCAAGTGCTTTATTAATACTACAGTTAGATACTGTAGTAGGTATATATAGATTTTAATTTTAACCACTTCTCAGACTCAAATTACACGAGGGTTTATTTATAGAACAAATGCAGTAAACGTGAAAATTATTGGGGGTGATAAATGCCCTTTATTTGCCCCCTGGAAAGCGTCAGTCTCAGAACTTTTAAAACAGGTTTCTGCAAACAACGAGATGTTTTGAGTCCCAATAAGGTGTGTTTGGGTTGCAATGTGGGAGGAAACTGGAAAGTACCCGGAGAAAGCTCAGCCATACAATGGGATAACGTTTCAAGTACTAAAAAAAAACCAGCTTTGTTCTGCAGTGGACAATGGAAGATTGGACCCCACCATATGAATGTGCCACGGTGACCAGATGTTAACTCCCTCGCCTGGTATACAAGGGGTCGTGGGTTCGATCCAGACCCTGACGCCTGTTGTATTCTTGGAGTTTGCGTGTTCTCCACTTGGTCGCGTGAAATGTTCTCCCCGTGCTTCGGGTTGTCTCTCCACATTTATAAACATGGGTTTAGAGTGTTGGCTGCTATATATTGCCACGTGATGACAAGCCACTTCGCTGAGCTGTCATTTGTGGCCAGGTCGCTTCTGAAAAATAGCTCTACACATCTCAGTGGGCCTTGTCTGGTAAAAAACAAGTGTGTTTTTTTTAGTAACTTCCACCAAATGCTATCCCAATGCTCATTCAAGTAAGAAGACCATTTCTTTTTGCAAATTTCCAGTTTTATATTTTCTTTTTTTTAAACAAATATATGATGCTTACATAAATAAATAGAAACTTTGGAAACTCTCATGGATAAATAAAACAGTACTGTATTGTAAAATAGCACACACTATCAATATGTATATTTACACAGCCTTCATTCGTTTTCGCTGGGTCACAAGACATCGATTGGCATTACTCGGAAAGATATTAGGTAAGGTTTGTGTTTTTACCCGACTCCTTGCCAATGTTTTATGAAACATCTGTGGGCTTAACTTTAAATCGTTTTCGGTGGGTGCAGTGGATAACCGAAGCATCTTGCTTCAGCTCACTATTAATGCAATAATTAAAATGTTAAGCCCTGATTAAGACCTAAGAACATGTTAGTCGTGGGGATTGTTTGACCATACTTGTCCATGCCGGTATGTGTCAGTTCATTTCAAACACGTAGGCTTTTGCGACCAATTTTATCCATCATGGTTTTTTGGTTTAGATCACATGTTAACGTTTTTGATTCCACCAAAAAAAACCTTTATTGTGGGTTGATGGGTGCTGTGGTGCCCACTGGTGTAAGCCGTGACCGGAACGAGTGTTTTTTTACCCCTAATTCTGATGAGTGGAACAGACAACGGGTGTTTAAGAAGTGGGGTTTTACATCCATAACTGCGATTAAATTTTTGAAAGCCATAGACTGATACAGTAAATTTACTGACACGTTTAATGTGTTTGACGATGAGGAGGGATGGCGCAGTGCTTATTGCCCTGCGCTATGAACATCACTTCCCAAGTTCAATTCCCGGCTATTGTAAATGTCCATGTTGGACGATATCGAAAACTCATCCTGACCCATCCTCCGAGGAAAATAAAAATAGTGTAGCTTATTTCGTTTTCGTGATTTTCTTACATTTCCTATACTTTGCACCATGATAAAGCACAGTCGGGCAAACTCGTATGACATGGGGGGGGAGGCCTTGATACCATGGTGGGTTGACAAAGGGCTGTGTAAATAATCATACCAAATTGGTCCGCTGCTGAACCCTGAGATGTCAAAAATGTCATGCGCCTCTGAATTTAATTTAGGATGCAATTTTCTGTTATTTCGTATGGCAATATGTTCAGCAGTGAGATGCCAATATCGAGGTCTGCTGCTCCCCGCGAGAGGGCTACAGGGGAGAGTTTGTGTAGTTTCGCTATTGCTCTTTGAAGCAGCACAGACCGGAGTGGTTTACTGAAGAACGCACGGAGACGTGGGCATAAATATTGTTCTTTAATGTAAGTGGAATAATGCCTCCAATTTCTATTTCGAACTCAGTGAATGCCTTAGAAAATGTGTTTTCTCAGTTGAGAGAAATGCAGTGAAGTAGAGGCCCTTTATGATGGTCAGCTCCATTCCTTTTGTCACCAGATATTGAGAGGCTCGTGACAATTTGAGCCCTTCTTGGTGACTCATTCGCCCATTGTAGTGACTCAGCAAAATTACTCATCCCTCTCATCCCTCTCAAGCCATCAAAAAACTCATTCACGCTGCCCTTACAACGGCCTATGTCTACTGTCATAGGTTAATGGTTTGGCAGCGGCTTTTATTCAGAGCAGATGGCAGCAGCAACAATGGATGGATTATGCAGGAATTTGAGATGGTACGTTACAGTGTGGTGCCTTATAACGGCCCAGGACAATTGAAAAAAAAATGAAGGGTTTAAAATAATTTGCCATTTCATTGTGCATAATCCAGAATTCCCTTGAATTTTTATTTAATCTCGGCATTCCCGACGAATTTACCGAACTTTGCCAATCCATCATGGTCTCTCGATAACTGTGGCAGTCGTTGGTTGTGTTGGACCATACTTCACCACGCTAGCCATTGTGGGTTGGGGAAGGGCCAGCAAAATCAAACACATTCCTGCGGAGGGAGCTGGTAGGAACATTGGGTTGCTCGGTCAATGGCCAGGGAAAACGGCGGCGTGGTGTATTCCGCAAATATGCCCGACTGTGAGGGCGGTCACAATTCGGTGTGAGTAGGTCAAACGTTGAGTTTTATAAGGGCACCACGGGGTGACCAGCCCCTCCCCACCCAGCCCCACCCTCCCCACCTAGCCCCTCCCTGCACGACGGACGGTCGGACACAATAATCCCCTGTGGGCAGGTGTAACCAGGAGGTTCCTACCAGTAAAAGGTTTTTTGTCTTAAGATTATGGGTTTAGCGCCGTTGGCTACGTACAGTGCGAAATAAATGTATATATAAATCTTTGGCTCTTTCGGTAAATTCATATAGAAGCGAAACAGAGTTGTCAGAAAGACAGCGTACTGTCTTTCCGACAGCTCTGTTTCTTCACCTGAGGACGGCTGCTTGTGTTGTGGCCGAAACGTCGTGAGAATTTTGTTATGTTTTATTTTTAGTATTTTATTATTTCCCTTCCATGTGACTTTACCGAAAGAACCAAGAATATGAATCCCTGCAGTCACGAAAGCTTTAAATCGAAATGTATTTGCTGTGCATGCATTTTATCTACACGGCTTGTGGGGACGAAGGCATCGTTGTGCCGCTTATGTAACTGGCGTTCTATAAAGAGAGAGGGAGGCTGTTTCACAAAAAGCTAAACTGGGGCACAAGCTGCAATGGGCAACATTTGGCACCAGGAAGCGGATCTGTTTTTTTTGGGTTGCAGATTTGGCAATATGCACTCTTTGAGAAACAAATTACAAAGTTTTGCATTGCACGTGTTCCTCATAAAAGTAATATTGATAACTAAGGGTTTTTTTGGGGGATTTTACTATTGGCCATGGGTACTTTCCCACAGACATTTCCAGAATATTGCTCTGGTCTGAAGGAATGGCTCATCCACAGCTGATTTTTATAAAGTAAACATTTCGTAACTGGGAGAGAACGCTATTTAAGTTTACGACATGCTTGAGAAGTTTTTAAATGTTACACCATACTATTAGAACACATCCTGTAGTCATATATGTTGGGATTTTCTCAAGTTTACCCCCGTTTTTAAGGTTCTTACACTTAAATTATCCAAAGTGCAAGTTTACATGATCACAAAAATAAATTCACAAGACTGTCTATTGAGGGAGCCTCCACTTTAAGAGATTTGACTGTCAAAAGAAATGTGTGCACTAAAATGTACAAAGGGATGAATGCGTTATTAAGTGTTCATTATTAGGTTTTCGCACTGCCACGTCCTACATAATGACGCAAGCTGCACTAGTACTCTGCATATCATAACATTTTTATATTCAAAATAAGAAATATTTAAATTAACTTTTTTTTAACACGCTTTCATGAAATGTACCGTACTAGTAGTAATGGAAGAACTCCACGACTCCGGGAAGTGGCCCCGAAGCTTTCCTTAACGTAAGGGACCAACGTCAGTTGAGCGTGGACAATTAGACCCAAGCCGAAACTTAACATATAAAAAATAACGTTTAAAAATATATATTTTTTATTTTTAATGATAGAATATAGTATTGTCATCTGTATGACATAAGTATACTAGGTTTGCAGTCGATACCACATTGGGAAGTGGGTAAAAATGTAGTTACAGGATTTGAGGATACAACAACAGACAAAGAGTTCATAAAAAGCGTGTAATAATAACAATATAAATGGTTTTCTGAAAGTATTTGGTTAGTAAAGTTGCCAAAAAACCCCCACACACACCCTTACTCGTGAATGCAGAGGCATTGTAAGAGATTATTAACCTGTGGAAGATTAGAAGGTTCATTGTGAACCCATTTTTGACTGGTCCCATTAATCGGCTCAGGTTTTCTTATCTCTCAGAATGTGTTTTCTCTGGTCGCTAACATCGTGTTGTTCGGCATGGTGTCCCACTGAACAAACTGAAAACTAAACTATTTTTACTGGTAGGAACCTCCTGGTTACACCAGCCCACAGGGGATTATTGTGTCCGTCGTGCAGGGAGGGGCTGGGTGGGGAGGGAGGGGCTGGGTTGGGAGGGGCTGGGTGGGGTGGGGCTGGGTGGGGGGTGGGAGGGGAGGGGCTGGGTGGGGAGGGGCTGGGTGGGGATGGGTGGGGAGGGGCTGGTCACCCCGTGGTGCCCTTATAAAACTCAACGTTTAACCTACTCACGCCGGCTTGTGCCCGCCCTCACAGTCGGGCATATTTGCGGAATACACCACGCCGCCGTTGACCCTGGCCATTGACCGAGCAACCCAACGTTCCTACCAGCTCCCTCCGCAGGAATGTGTTTTTATTTTACCAGGTAAGGCCCACTGAACTATATAGCTCTTTTTCAGCAGCGACCTGTCCACAAATTATAGCTTGGCAAAGTGGCTAATCACGTGGACATTTCTAGCAGTCAAATACTCTAAAAAAAAATATACGCGACCACAGGGAGAGACACGCGATCTCCACATATGCAGCATGCCAGGGTCAGGATTGAACGCACGACCTCCTGTATACCAGGCGAGGTAGTTAACATCTCGCCACCGTGGCACCCTGAATAAGCTGCGAGCGAAAACATCGGACTGGCCAAATAACACGCAATGCAACCCAAAAGCACAATGAAGAGCTGACCGCGCACTCAGGAAAACTCACATCCTGCATTATGCGTGAGTAAGAGTTGTGTTGTTTTACATGATGGCATAGCCTCTGAGACCCAATTGAAGTGTTTTCAAAATGTACCATGTTTGATGACCAGGAACTAGCAAGGTTACAATTCGCTCACCACCAATCTCCGTCGTGAGATTGATTGTCTCTTATCACAATACAAGAATCAGTACTTTTTTTTCCTACGTGTTATTGGCTAACTTATATTGCCCATCCTTTCACTTGCTCCTTTGTATTGTCTCGAGCTTATTTGTTCTCGTTGGTCAAGTCGTGTTCAACCCAATTTCCTAATTGCAGCAAACGGTCATTTACACAGGTCACTTATAACCGAGTCTCACAGGCACTCCCAAAAACAAGAACTGCTTTCGGACACAATTTGATAAATGCACCTTTGTAGTCAATTCGCGGTGCCGTGATGTTAACTACCTCACCTGGTGTACAGGCGGTCGTGGGGTCGATCCCGACAATGGCGCCCTGTTGTATAGTTTGAATGTTTTTTTTTCGGTTTCATGTATTTGGTATAGCCCTGTGAGCTCTTGAATTGGGTGCAACCGCAACAAACAAAAAACAAAAACATGAACAAGAAAACATCTTAAAGTGACTATGAGCAAACAGAAAAATCCAGGAAAAAACTGCAAAGTCTTCTAGAAAAAAAGCACCGTACACCAACGCTGTGCAAAAATCCCAGTGGGATGGAAGTCAAACAACAACAACCACAAGACAACTTAGATTAAAGCCATCATTCTAACTCCGTACTACAACAAACAAACATGGCCAAACCAATAAACTTTTTCAAAATCACCAAAATAAAGCCATAAGCAATGTAACAGTGATCATAGGAACTAAGCATGTTCTCCCCGTGGTCACGTGGATTTCTCTCCGGGGCCTCCGGATTTCCCCCTCCACATTTAGAATCAACATGCGTTTAGAGTATTTGGCTGCTAGAAATTACCACGTGATTAGCCACTTCGTTGAGCTATCACTTTTGTCCGGGTCACTTCTGAAAAATAATTATATAGCTCAGTGGGCCTTACCTGGTAAAACAAAAAGTAATTTAAAATATATAATTTAGTTTGTCTTAAGGTATATTGACTCTTGATAACAAGGATCCCTTTATTGAGTTTGGGCCCAAGTTAAATATTACCTCACCTTGATGACATGTGCCCTGGAGGTCAGTATTTTTTTGTGACTAACACTTAACGTGGAACAATGGAGCAAGTTTATTTAGTAGCCCCTTTCTCCCTCCACTCAGCAGTATAAATGGGTACAACCACGGATGATCAGGAGGTCGTGTGAGTGGTGGGATAAAGCGTGGGTACTCCCAACTCTTCTTTAAAAACGTCTGGTCAGCATAGAAGAGTAGGCCAACTTCTGTCAAGAGTGGTGCTCCAGAGCTCTCTCTAATGGAGGCCCATGCGAGCTAGCAAATGCAAGGGCTGCACATTCCTAATTACATTCAAATCCGACTCCCAGTTCGCATACCCAACTCCCAGTTTGCATATCCGACCCCTAGTTCACACATTCGACCTCCAGTTCGGCCGTCTGGAACATTCTTCCGATATTAGGAAGCCACTGGAGTTATGCACTTTTAAATAATCTAGATTGAAAACTAATTTATGTTAGAAATGAGTTTTCAATCTAGATTCTTTATAAATTAGTTGTGTGTCTTGTTTGTTGTCCTTCCGCCACACCTCCAATTAGCGCGGTTGGCGATGCATGCTGCGAAAGAAGTTCAACATACATCCATACAAGTATGGGTCTTTATGGGTCTTTATAGGTCTCTGTGGGTCTCTTTGGTTCTATAGGTCTCTGTGGGTCTCTTTGGTTCTATATGAGTCTCTGAATGAAAACTAATATCTTTAGGACTGCTTGGGTTTAGTTTTCCGTCCTTCCCCCGTACCTCCGATTAGCACGGTTGGCTACGTACGGTGCGAAAGAAGATAAAATATAAATACGTTTTATTTTTCTCTGCTGTCCCCAGGAAGCCCTGCCGGCTAATGGCGGGCGGGTGTTTGGGCGCCGGCAGTTGGACCTGAACCACTACGCCACCAAAAAGAGCGCCGCCGAGAGCATGCTGGACGTCGCGCTGCTCATGGCCAACGCGTCGCAGCTCAAGGCCGTCATGGAGCACGGCACGGCCAGTAACTTCTACGCGGTGCTCATCGCGCTGCTCTCCGTCTCCATCATCTTCCAGATTGTCGTCGGAGTCCTGCTCATCTTCATTGGTGGGCAACGCCTCTCCGTCCCACGTGCGTTTCTTACCCCATGATGCGCAGATGGTTAAGGTCGCGGAATCTCAGTGGGGATTCGCTCGGACTTTCGTTCTTTTCAGAAAGGTTAAAGTGATTTCCGACTCAATTCAGCATTGTATGTTGAACTTTTTTCGCACCGTACGTAGCCAACCGTGCTAATCGGAGGTGCGGGGGAAGGACAACAAACTAAACACAAAAATAAGTTCTAAAGAAGTTAGTTTTTAATCTAGATTTCAAAGTGCATAGCTCCATTGGCTTCCTAATATCGAAAGGAAGAGAGTTCCAGACGGCCGCAGAAGCACATCGGAAAGCGCGCGATGCGGCGATGAGCCGCTGTGAGGATGACCGGAGTTCGCATTCTGGGTTATGCTCCTTAACGAGATCAGCAAGGTATTGTGGTTCATTTGTGGCAAGCACTTTGTGTGTAATGCGGCATTGGTACTCCTCTCCGATTTAAAGCCCTGAGCGAGTGGTGGAATTTCCACATTTCTATGGCGGGGGCGAGTGTAACCGAATAATAATATTTATAGTGGAGGAATCCCACGAGCTATAAAGTACTTTTTCACAGATGTCGAGTAGCCGTAGAACAACCACGGTTGATTTCCCCCACAAAGCAGTACTTATTTTATTGACACAGGATTTGGACTTTCAACCTTCCGACTGCGAGCTGTTCACTACCACTAAGCCACCTGGCCAGATGGGATTGGTAAAATAAGTACTGCTTGTCCTCAAAATACCAGGCTAATTCAGTGGTTTTTGGTGCCCCTGTGTATGTGTTTTCTTCGTAAAAACCCGTTATTTCCATGAAAGCCAAATATTGCTCATGCACAGCTTGTAATAATATTTATATTGCTCTTTATGTCGTAAAAGAACCATATAAAGCAACGTAAAAGGTAACAAAAAGAACCACAGAAACCATGGGACAATTCTGGGACCCACAATCCAATGCTACAGTGGATACTGCATGGTAGAGGACTCAACTGGGACTGGCTAGAGTGGGGGGCGGGTGTCGTTCCTTCGTGATGTGGAGACGCGGATAACACTGACGCAAAATTGCTTTACGCGCTGTCCTGGTTTTGAGCTAAAGGAGTGTGACTTTTCAAAATCTTGAGCAATTTTTTAGAGTTTCCCCCAAAAAGGGGGGGGGGGACCCCGTTATATGCGGGACTTAGTATTTCGGCCCACAAGGTTTGGAGTATCGCTTTGTGTGTACTGTATATTGAACTTATTTCGCCACCTTCCGTAGCCTGCGCGGGGGGGAGAAGCCAACAGTGATTGTCAAGTGGGATTACACGCCCCTTCCATAGGAATTTGGAATTTCCACCCCTTGGATCAGGGCTATAAACAGGAGATGAGCTCCACCCCTCTGCTTGTTTAAGTTGTAAATCTCTGCCTCCGTGCGCTTGCTCTGCTTGCGTGCGAGGGAGCGCATTGTTACATGCCTCATCCGTTGTTGGGGGGACTCCCGCATATGTGTGTAGGGGGAGGGGGCAGTTCTTGAGCCTCTTGGATTCTAAACGTTCTGCGATGGTAAAAAGTTAAAAGCACTTAATTGATCATAGGAGGATGTTTACGGCCCAGCTGAACATCGCAAGCCCAGCCGCGTTACATTCTGCGACCGGGTAGTTATGGAGTGTTGCATTAAGCCCAACCGACGCTGGCCATGGGCTAAGCTGCACCTCGCTGTCACCAGCAAGACATAAATGCATCTTTTTCACGAAACATGTTTTTGTTCAGTGCGTACAGGGGCTCCGACAATCTTGCGTTTGAACAGTTTTGACCCCTCTGACTTGGATGAGTTGTCGCGATTCGGGGTCACGATTCGTTTCGGAGGAAGGTTATATCTCGTCAAGTTGTGTTCGATCCGTGAGCCCTTGGTGTAATGTAAGTACCGTGCAGGATGTTGCCAGTCCAGGAGTCCGGGCTGGGGCCCGATCGATCGTTAACACACAGAGGAACATTCAAAACGGCCCCATTGATGGCCGAGCGACATTGAGGGGCTACTTGGTCGGCAAAGGGTTCCCTGCCTCTGCCCTTGCTCATGACGTGTCTGGCGTTTCACTTCGGGCTCCCTCTCTTCTGACCTCTTGACCTCTCGACCTTCCTGCCCCTCCTCGCGTTGCAGTGAAGTACGACCTGAACGACGCGGGAAAGCACCGCAAGCTCGACCTCCTCAACAACATCGCCACGGGCCTCATCTTCATCATTGTCGTGGTCAACGTCTTCATCACGGCCTTCGGAGTTCAGAAGAACGGCAGTCCTGTCTCCGCAACCCAGGAGGCCCCCCAATAGCAACCAATAACTGGTGCACAGGTACAGACGTTTTTTTCTTCAGTCCACTCCTGGATACGAGCCTGCCCGCGATGTGCGGGTTGTGGGTGGGGGGGTGGTATTTCGTGATGCTTCACCACGCTAGTCAGTGCGGATGATGTAGGGGGTGGGGGAGCATAGATGTAGGAGCCATAGTATAGCACAACAACGACTCATTTCCCCAATACGTTCCTGCTGCTGGCAACATAGCCGCGAAGCAGGCTACAACACCTGTATGTACGTATCTCGAACTTATTTCGCGCCAATCATAGCCAACCGTGCTAAAGACGGTGGTTGCCCTTCCAAACACCGTCCAGGCTCAATCCACCTGAGCTTCTGAGATCTGATGAGGAGATGGGGTGATTTATTCACGTACAGTAACTCTGATTAATATTAGCCTGTAAAGTAATTAAGTATATGCTTATAGTTTGAGGAGGCAGCTAACCCTTAGCTCAATAATTTTAATGGGCACTTGTCCGGGCTCAAGTTCACACTTCACAACTCCTCACCACAGCATCAGCCAATGTGAGCATCGCACCGCCTCTTTCATGTAGTAATTGCCACTCAGCTACAGTAAGTAAAACTTTCTCTGGGCACTCCAGTTCCCTCCCTTAGAAAATCGAAGCAGTCCTTAAAATGGACTTGCACATACAGTAAAACCTCGTTATTTTGGCATTTGAACCTTATGGCGGGACCCCGGGGTCTCGAATAAAAGAAAGTAAAAATCGTAATTTATTTATTTTTGGCGACTCCGTCCCACCGCGCACAAACGCCGTAACCCGCCTGGCGCGGATCATTTTGTTGTCACGTCGTCCAAGCGCAGCGGCGAGGACGAATGCGCGGAAGAAACAAAACTTTGAAACTTTGATTTGCGCTTCGTGTAGACCTCGTCGAGAGGAATATATTTCCGTATCGTTTGCCTTCAACAGACATAAAATGACGTCGCAACGCGGTTTATGGGAGAGCTGGGGGCTGATGGGCCACCCCGGGGTCCCGCAATCAGGTTCATTTGATGATTCTTAATTGGGGATAATTTGGCATGGCTGCGCTTTTGGCATAAATACAGTATTAGTATACAGTATTAGTATACAGTATCAGTATACAGTATCAGTATACAGTATCAGTATACAGTATCAGTATACAGTACTAGTGTACAGTACTAGTATACAGTATCAGTATACAGTACTAGTATACGGTACTAGTATACAGTATTAGTATACAGTATTAGTATACAGTATCAGTATACAGTACCATTATACAGTATTAGTATACAGTACTAGTATACAGTATGAGTATACAGTATCACTATACAGTATTAGTAAATATGCCGGAGGAGGCACTGCGGAGTACCATTATATATAATTCGGAATATCGGATAATTCAGCAAGGCCAGAGCCCCATATGTGTTTGAATTAACATGGGTTTAATGTATGTCCAAGTGTAGGATATTTCTGGATCTGGACGATAATCTTGAGTTTAGATGGAACATACAAAAAACATCTCTGGTGTGCAACTGTCGTCACCCAGAACAGGCCATGGAACATATCAGAATCATTCAGACTGGAGGAATCTGATGAGTTGTGAAGCTCTTTTTCATATATGTCCAGTAGGATATGACTCAAATGCGAAGGAGGCATCACAGCGATGGTTCACCACTCCACTACTCCTGACGCAATCGTCTGGCTCAACCACCTCAATGTGAAATTACAGTTGTTGCTCTGCAGTCTACATCAACATCGGTCATATGAAGAAGAATCTTGAGTCTTGGTTAGGTTTAGTTGGATAGATACATGGCAATGTTATTGTCGCTAGCAAATAATTAAGTTACTTTTATTTTCCCAAGAATGCCTCACTTGAGTCGCGATTTATTTTAGGAGGGTCCTGAATTTACATATTTGGCCAATTCCTCCAGTGTCCTGAGAAAGTGGATTAAGGGGGGGGGGGGGGTGGTGGTCTTTGCCACCTGCATTAATCACCTCCGATTAGCGTGGTTGGCTACGTATGGTGCGAAATAAGTTTAACATACATACATACATAGATGACGTTAAAGGCCACGTCATGTGTGAAGTGGAGCCATGGTTCGTGGGAATTCGCCAAGCCCGGCTAATTTGTAGTCGCATGATGAGCTGCATTCCGGACCATGCCGTCCGTTTCCTGTGCAGGAATGTGCACGCGTTGACTGTGTGCTGAGTCGGGCATTAAAGCCACATTAGCGATTGACGTTTGCATTCAGATTCATTATTGGAGCATAAAGTAAATGGTAAAACATTTTGTCATTTTGTTATTTTACACGTTGGCTTTCACGATTCATATTTCGTTAATTTTATGTTCGATCATCGTGTAGGTATCATGTAAATTATACCCGCACGATTTAGCATTGATTGATTTTAAGTGTTATTTTATAACATCTGTATTTCATACTTCTGCATTTTAACTCTTCGCCCATAACATCCTTCCTTAAAACATTAAAAAAACCCCCACCGTTTTTTCGGAAACAGATGAGTTGTTCTTGCGTCATGTTTCTGACTTATTCTTTCGTTTCCAGAAGGCGTGCCGTCATGACACAATCCGTGAACCCTGACAGACCCATTGAAGCCCGCTACCCCGTGAATTCCTGTGGATACGTTGAGTAGAAAAACACTGAAAGCAGCCTCTACGACGGGTGCCCATGCCGAGTCACGGTCATCAGAAAAGAGGATGGCAAATCCCCGGCGGTTGTGCTGTACTACAGGCTCTCCGGCTTGTTTTTGGGTTGTGAACCGCGTTCCTTAGGATTACAGTCTGTTCTTCTATAACGTTGCTAGTTGCGTTCCTGAAGAACGCTGCGTTATGGAAAAATCGCGTTATAATAAATCATGTGAAATAAAGGGTAAAGCACAGTCCGCGATAACACGTGATATATACGTAACGCAGGCTGAACAAATACCGATGCGCGTGGGTAGCATCTAGAAGCATATAGCAGAATCCCGCCTTGCATGATGCTATGCCGAGAGGCGGCTGTACAACCGCTTATTCCTATTCATGTGACATAGTTGCGTTCACTCAATTGCATTTCATCCAATACGCGTTAAAACAAAAACGTCCCTAATACGTTCATCGTATTTCTATCCAATTCGCGTGATGAAAACACGTCATATAGGAGAACAGACTGTATGTCCTGTCGTGGCAACACGTGCTATAGCACAAAACGACTGTCGAAGAGCGATTTGTTAAATGGTTTGACAACGAAAAAAATGCTTGCAATGTTTGCAACAATAACATTGGTGATGTTGGACAAGATTGTCTTTGTCAGACGGTGACATATTCTGCAAGTAATTGTCAGAAATTACTTAACCAATCGCTCCTGAGGTTGTCTGATCAGATTTAGCCTTTTTTTTCACTAGATTGTGAACAAATAACCTTGCAACACATGTTGTTTTTGATTTCGTTCGGTGATTGTTTTGCTTACCTGAAGTGTTATACTGTACTGTGTTTTTTTTAAACTTCATGTCAGAACCTATTTAGGCACAATAGGCATGCAGGTATAACTGTACAAGGTATTTACATTATAATTCTCAAAACTGCATTTGAGGATGCTTATATTATGGAAGTTTATTCATATTTTATAACATAAAATTCGTTAAATTTTTATTGAGAATTTGCAGGTGCACAAAATGCCATTGAGCCACATGGCAAAGTTAAGAGTACTGCTTATATAATCTTGTTTACAAAGTAAATTATAATAGTTATGATTTACTAGGAATACTACCATGGTATCAATTTGGTTAAAACACTGAACTGAGGTCTCCTGGTGCAACACACCGGACATATAGACTGTACATTGCCTCACCAAAATACAGTGTAAATGGCTTTGTCACAGTCAATCAGTAGGTCGCATCGAAGAGTAGGCCAAATACCACTCCAGAGGGGTTCTATAGAGCTCCCTCTAGTGGAGGCCCTTCCACCAGCAGTGGCATGAGCAAGCAATTGCAGGACTGCACCTTTACCGTTATACTTTGCTATGTAAATAGTTTCAGGAAGATACGGACTTCCTATCATTGTGCAGAGGCTTGGGAGGTACATTTGGCTCACGGTGTATCGGGAAACAAACACTGAGATTCTCATTCCTGTATTTTATTGTTCACTTAATTACGTACAGGCAATGGACGTGACTTTGCGTATGAAAAGAGAGCACATAATTGTGTACACTGACTTTACGGTGAACTTGCCAGATGACTGTGTGGCTCATGGCTTGCAATAATCTCAGCTTTCCATTTCTGTGCTCAATAAATTAAGTACCACTTTGTGGAAATTCATAAGTGGTAGTCCTATGGTATATAGCCTGTGCCATAGGAACATGGAATTTCCACCACTGGCACCTTGCGCCATGCTTATCACATTTATGACTAGAATTTACTCGATATATAGAGTGTAACCACACGGTGTTCGTCTTCTCACCGCAAACCTCAAGCGCATGAGACTGTCGTGGTGAGGAGGGGGCCGTCAAACTCCAGGCTCATAAAATCAACAACCCCTGCTGAATGTTTTAACAATGATAAAGTTCAATTGATTCATTCGTGAGAATTGGAGAATTGGTTCTCATGCTCGTAATACATGCCTTGAATTGTGCATGTCAAAATGTATTTCGGATCGTCATCATCAGCCATGATCAGTCAATCATTGGATGAATGTCTCTCTAGCGGTTGCCTCCTCTCATCATGCAACGATTTGATGTGCTCCGTACCTGACACGAACTGATTTACTTGCTTGTAACCTCGGTTGACCTCCAACTCGTGATTTATATAAATTATTTGCAAATTATTTGCTCATGCTACCTTAAGCTGTTTGGAGCAAACACAACTACAAATTAGATTTTCTTTTTTAAATGTACATTTTCAATTATAAACATATACCCCTGTTTGGTTCAAATGTCTTACATTGATTGGCCAGCCTCTATCCCAGTTGCCATTGTGTACCATTTGTGTAAAAAAAATGTGTACCTCTGCTATGGACAGTTGAAATTTGTAAAAGTAGCCTGTGCACCATGAATAATGTAGGAGCGTGACAGTCTGCATTCCAGACATCTGATCCTACCGGTGTAAATTAGTGGGAGTCTACTTGATTTGTTGTATACTGTCGTGTGAATAATGTGAGACTTTTTATACAGTGGGTGTATTGTGCACCAGTTATTTATCTGAAACTGCTTTGCATTTTAGGCAGAATGTCTTCCAAGTCCCATATTTGGTGATGAAGGCAGCGACACTTGTGGTGTAATGATCCACATTCACTGGGGTTCCAATCAGAATGAGGGGGGAAATGGAGGTAGCAAAGCAGCTTAGAAGTCCGAGACAACATTGCCAAGGACCTAGGTTTGAATCCAGGCAGCTGCCTGGTGAGAAGAAGTGTATTTTCAGTTTGAGCAAGTTAGTGGTCTCAGCCCATTCACCAGTGACTGCACAAACAACTCATCGGATACATTTTATTTTAATTTGGCCAAATTCTAGACCAGAATGCAAAAGATAGTTTTTCAGCTCACAGCAGAGTTTGTGGGTGAGTGTGCACTCTACTCTGTAAAGAACAAAAAGGCAAGCCCTGTGAAAGATATCTTGAGCAGGTCGGTATCATGTAGCACATGGGGCACACTGCACTTGAGATGTACAATTGGATTCTTCATCTCGTGAGCAATGGTAATTGGGGAAAATAGACGATGCATTTATTTGACAGCATGAGTTGATTAACAGTTTACGAGTTGATTACCAGTTTTCTAATACGGAATTATTTCTCATTAATCACAGCTAGTGTTGTGTACCTTGTTTTTTTTAGTTCCTTATAACTATGTATGGAATTCGCCTCTAAAGTCGTATTCACTGATTAAATCTTGATTCAGGAATTCATACTCTTTGGGTCTTTCGGTCCAGTCGCGTAAATATAAATAATAGATCGTGACGTTTCGATCGCACCTGAAGACGATTGCTTGTGCTGCGATCGAAACGTCGCGATCTATTATTTATAATATGATAATTGATTTTTACCCTTTTATCTGGCAACAAAACTGACACCTGTTTTACAAGGAGTCATGTTTTCATAGACCACTACCTGCAGTCGTAATGCAAACAAAACATAACTCTGATAATGTATGCACTGTCCTTGAAGTTGATTGGTCCACACCCGAGACAGCTTTTCTTAGAGCCTAGTCTCACATGGTGTTGGACCATATGACGCCAAAAGGTGCACAACTCAAAGACAATGCACCATCAGAGTATGAGAGCTCGGGTAAGCATTTACACCATTGGAACCTCATTTACTGGCAAATGAGGTTCCAATGGTCTATTATTTCTATTTACGTGACTGGACCGAAAGCCCCAAAGAGTTCGTATTCACAGCGTTCCAAATGCATTTAAATTGTTTTAAGGGCATGCATTTGTATCCTGTTGAAGAGTAGGATACATTTTTTCGAAGGACATGCACGTTTCAATCCATCCTTTTCAGTTTCCAAAGAACGTGAGTGCCAGTATTCAGCACTTATTCGAAAACGGTGAATTGGAAACTAAGCAAATGAGTGGAAAAAGCGGCACCTGAGTATACATTCTTGATTGCAATATTGTGAATTCCAGAACTTTGCCTTGATTTACTTGTGTAGTTCCTGTAACAGAAAATATGAATGGGCATTTATAAATTACTTGAGGATTTGTAGTTTTACATGATATTTAAATTAGGTGTTTGTGCACACCTAATTTTAATATCATGGCATGAATAAAGAAAATGTCTGCATTGTAATGCAGACAATGCCAATGCGCGTGTTAAGGAATAATCATGTCTTCAAAATAAGTGTTTTGGTCACATTTTAACAATACTGTAATTAGGCTTGCATTAAAAAAATGCTTGCTCTCATTAAAAGTTAACTGTGTTGATTTTTAAACGCCAGCCGTTGAATTTATTTACTCCATGGAAACTTAATTACGTTGAGGCCTTACAGTTTTGAAAACAGGTCATGACTGTTTTTCCTTGTTTATATATTTCATTGCAAAACGTGAATTACGTTTGGATGCAAGTTACTTTTAAAAGCTAACGCATAATATAGCCTTCGTATACTTTTTAAGTAGCAATTTTTAAAACGTCATTTTTTTCATACATTAATACGATTTCTCAGGGAAAAAATATTCCCTCTTTTTGTACTGTGGACTACATAATGCGCTTGTATGCACAGTCTAGTAAAAAAATGCGTGACATTTGCTCAGCATGTGGCTGTCCCTTTTTTTGCGCGGCATGAATCACATCCATTGCATTTTGTGATTCCAATCCTCACTATGTTTAGCACAATCATGCCTTGTTTTACGAGTTACAGTGTTGGATAATTGCCCTTGGCTGTGCATTGCAGGCCCATGGTGGCCATGGGCCTCTTTAAGCTAACAGGAGCAAAACAGATTTGGAAATACAAACGACAGATAAATCCTCAAATCCAGCGTTCTTCACGAATTTTTCAGAGGGGGTGGGGGCACTTTCGCCTGAGAAGAACGTGAGTGTGAGGGCCTGCCACACCGCTGCAAGTGGTGTTTTCACATTGTGGAGGGCTGCACGAAAGGCCATCAGGGGCCACCAGTGAAGAACATTGCTCTCATCGAATCGTAACCCAAAATCAATGCCACTAATCGAATATCCTGTGCTGGCGTGTAAATGATTACACCTGCCGAGGTCATGGATCGGTTATTGCAGATTTTCAGAATGTTCGTGGGCTCATTATTTCCCAAGTGTATGGCCACCCTCTTGTTATTCTTGGTTCTTTCGGTAAAGTCACGTAGAAGGGAAATAATAAAATAAAAAATAAAATACAACATTATTCTTTTATTACTTCCCTTCTACGTCACTTTACCGAAAGAACCAAGAATATGAATCCCTGCAGTCACGAAAGCTTTTAATAAAAATTAACCCTCTTGTTGTAGAAGGATGCTGAAGACCTTTTGGCATCATTTGAAAGGGTGGAAAATTGTGCAATTGGTGGCCAAAACATTACCATATATAAATAACCTTTAGTGGAGGCTGTTCTATTATGAATGTGTCGTAACAACAGTATATATCCATTTACAAAGAATTATAATATCTTCTTAAATAATAATATGCTCGAAAGAGACTTTTACTGATAGGAACCCACTGGAGGGGCTGGGTGGGGAGGGGCTGGGTGGGGAGGGTGGGGCTGGGTGGGGAGGGAGGGTGGGGAGGGGCTGGGTGGGGGGTGGGAGGGGCTGGGTGGGGGGGGGCTGGTCACCCCGTGGTGCCCTTAGATCACTTCGTTCCTACCAGTAAAACTCAACGTTTAACCTACTCATGCCGGCTTGTGCCCGCCCTCGCAGTCGGGAATATTTGCGGAATACACCACGCCGTCGTTGACCCTGGCCATTGACCGAGCAACCCAACGTTCCTACCAGCTCCCTCCGCAGGAATGTGTTTTAAAGTTGCGCATTTTGATGTGACGTTACATTTCTCAAACCCCCCCCTCGTCACACATCGTCACAAATGTCTGACTCCCCCCCCCCCCTAGGTGCGTGACGTCATTTATGGACGGCCCCTAAGTAGCGCTCTGTTCCTCATCATTAAATCCTTGCGGAAGTTTTGCGGGTTCCCGCTCGTAGGTTTCATAATCTGGCACTTCATTTGATGTCCGATCTCTCCTCAAATGGTCGTGAACGATAAACCTTTCGGAGGCATTACTGGTGAAATTGAGGAAATCGCTTCTGTGGTTGTAACTACCTCATTTGTGTTTGTGTCTGTGTGGTTCGGTGCTTTACCTAGATTAGTTCAGTTAATGTACGCGTTTGGGAGGAAACCGGAGGGGGGGGGGCGGGGTGAACACACTCCTATCACCGTACAGATGTAAACAGATGGCGATTAATCCACTTGCTGGCGAGCCCAGGGCTTTCACGGCAGAATTGGACAAACTTCTCAATGGAAATACGCTCGTGATATTGAGTCCACGATAATTCGAGATTCACTATCATGAGCAAATCCTCGATCATATTTTACAGGAGCATAAACCAATCACGCGAACCAAGATCGATCATCGCAGCAGCGGCTTTTGGCTGGCCTTCGAACAAAGACGGACAGCCGCGCTTCTGCGGGTCCGTCTGGAACGTTCTTTCTTTCCGATATCAGGAAGCCACTGGAGCTTATGCACTGTTACATCGTCTCGATTGAAAACTTAATTCTTGACAACTGCTTTGTGCGTTTAGTTTGTTATTCATCCGCACCTCCGATTAGCACTGTTGGCTACGTACGGTGCGAAAGAAGTTCAACATACATACACGAAGCTCTGAAGAATATAAGAATCAATCTCATCCCAGTCAAATCACCCGGAAAAATAAGCGGTTTTGGGGGCTGAATAGTGCTTGGATTGGCCACCACCGTGCATAAACAGGTGCTATAGGCTGCTGTGAGGCTAGGTTGTCAACAGGGGAGCGAGTGAGGCAATTGCAAATCATTCTTGTACCGTACTATGCCTCATTCAGGAATGTTTTGAGTCTGTGTGGTTGTGTTGTTGTTGTTCGTGGGGGCTGGGATTGAGCGATCACTTGTGATAGCCAGGTCGCTTATGAGAAAGAAGCTAATATCTCATTGTGTCTTATCTGGTAATATTAAAAAAAATTGTTTAGTTTTATTTGTATACATAATTAAAGTGATGTGTTTACTTCTTTACATTGCACTCCTAATCTTGTCTTAGTATCGTTTGTTGCTGTAACGTTCTGACCTGCATCGACTGGACTTCTGTAAAAAAAAGAGCTTTATAGCTCATCGGATTATTCCTCCGGGATAAATGAACTTCTTTAGGTTTCTTTCGGTAAAGTCACGTAGGTAAAACTAAAAATAAATAATAAAAGTAATAGAAATAAGGTAGCATTTATTTATTTATTTATATTATTTTTATTTTTACATACGTGACTTTACCGAAAAAAAACCTAAGAGTATGAATCCTTGCAGTCACGAATAAATTAACTATTCTGTCCAACCACTCTGCCACCGCTCCGCACGTGTTTTGCACACGGCCCCGCCGCGCATGCGCACACCGCGCCCACACCACGCGTCGCCATGGCAACGCGCGCAGGGCCTACCGGCACCGCAGAAGCCTTTTTGTTTTTTGCAACAACGCATCTCGAACGCCAATCAATGCTCGTCGCGATTACAATCACAAACGACGACAGGCAACGCACAGCGTTCACAAACAGCGCCACAATAGCCACGCTCTGATGGAGAGGGCGGCGGCTATCGGCGCCCCGTCGCCTTTCGACGCGTCTTTCGGGAGGCCGAACCTGTTGGGCAGCCAGGAGGTGAACATCTTGCACCTCGCCGACCTCCTGCAGGTGCACGACCACGATGAGGATGAGGACGACGCGGCGGAGGTCCTGGGTGACGAGACTTCGGTTCCCGTCGCCTCTGAAGCCAGGCTCGACGGCAGACACGCTTTGCCGGCGCCGAGAGCCGGCCAAGAGGTGAAGCAGCTGAGCAACTTTCATCATTTTCATCGATTTAAAGTTTCGTGAGTGCAGGGATTCATTTTCTTGGTTCTTTCGGTAAAGTCACGTAGAAGGGAAATAATAAAATAATAAAAATGTATAAAAAATAAAACAATAAAATAATTATAAAACAAAAAATAAAATACAAATATAAAATAAACATAGAATAAAAAAAGATGATAAAATAATTATTTCCCTTCTACGTGACTTTACCGAAAGAACCAAGAAAAACATTCATCATCTTCGTGCGGCGTTGTCACGATCAATCTCCATCGCATGAAGCCATCCCCGACCAGTCCCTATCCCCACATCTCCATCCTCCCAACTCTCAGCAATTTACTTCTACATCCTCATTTTTCTTATTCCATTGTCTTTATTGCCATCCATTTCATATACCCCACTTTGATTTAATTTGATGCAGGTGGATTTTTTTCTCCGGGTCCTCCGTGTGTTTCCCTCCACGTTTAGAAACACGCTTTTAAGAGTATTTGGCTGATATAAATTCCTACGTGATAAGCCACTTCGTTGAGTTATCATTTGTGATAGCCAGCGCGCTTTTGAAAAAGAGCTACACAGCTTAATTACCTGGTAAAATGAGAATAGTTTTGAGTTTCCTTCATAACCCCAGCCTCTTCGCAACCATCGATTTCTCTCATCCCTCAGCAGTATTCTTAAATGTTCATCATCCTGAATCCGTATCGCCATCATCTCTACTCTCTGTCATCTCCCCATTCTCCATCGAAATAATCCATCTTTCTTGTTCATGTTTTTGTTTTTTGCGGTTGCACCCGATTCAAGAGCCGAATGGCTCACAGAGCTATACCAAATAAATGAAACTGCAAAACTGAAACTCATCTCTGTCCTTCGCTTGCTAGCTTCCTTCTCATCGTCTCTACGTATTGGTTTTACTTTGGTGTTTTCGGACCAATTGATAAAAATTGTGTGGTCGGCATGTTTCCTATTTTGTCATCTTCAAATGCGACACTGTAAAAATCTATCTGCCTCCATGCTCAGACAGGATAACACATTTTTTTACTTCCCACTTCGTTAGTGCTTATCCTCGGTACGGTTTAAGTAATATGTCAACCCTTATCATTATCATCAGCCATGTTCAATCGATTGTTGGGTGCCGGCCTTTGGAAGCCATCAACGACGCAGCAATCCATCTCACTTCCTGTACATCAGCCGATTTTCATCGCTCCATCTCCTGCGGTGGTCAGCCTCTGTGGGGCGTGTAAACTTCCTTTGGCTCCACCGATCACCCTTGCGACGTTTGCCGTCCAAGTCCAGGTCGACTGGGGTTTATAAACGAGTACCTGATGCTCTGTATCAAGGAGCCCGCTGGAGTCCTCTTTGGGTCTTTCGGTAAAGCCGCGTAGATAGAAAAATAATGGATCACGACGTTTCGATCGCAACACAGGCGATCGAAACGTCGTGATCTATTATTTTTCTATCTACATGACTTTATCGAAAGACCCAATGAGTATGAATTCCTGCAGTCACGAAAGCTTTAAATCAAGTCCCGTGGAGATAAAGTTGAATTATAACAATAGGTTTTTAACCTTTCTGGTAATAAAACAGGTGTTAAGATGTTAAAACACCGAACAGAATAATTTTTCAAGGAATCCTGTCTGCATTAACCACACGTGCTGGTGGTGAACATGCAAACTAAAACACATTGCTTTGATAATTAATATCGACATTGTCTTTGAAACTGATTGGTCCACACAAGAGACAACTTTATTTAGAGACAAAAGGCGAACAGCACAAAGACAATGCACTATCAGGGTATTTAAAGCTCGGATGAGCAGCTACAATATGGGACCTTTCGTGCCAGTATCAAAATAAAACAATAGGTTCTACCCTTTCTGGCAATAAAACAGGTGTTAAGATGATAAAACACCAAACAGAATCATTTTTCAAGGAATGCTGCCTGCATTAACCACACGTACTTGTGGTGAACATGCACCCAAAAAAACATGCTCCGGCAATACATGCATTGTCTTTGAAACTGATTGGTCCACACCATGTAAAGCTAACTTCTGGGTGCGATGCTGACCACACCACCCAGTAGTGCAACAGGCCCACCTTAATATATGCTCACTCGAAGTACGTTTACTCCACTCGCATAACTCGTGGGGGCAAGGCGATGCCTTGGCCCCCCCTGGTGGCCAAAGCTCCAAGTTGGGGCCCCCTTGATAACCCCAATGAGATGTTTTCAACAGTGTAAAATAACAAAATAAATATTCAAAACGCGGTTTAAATGTATTTTATAAAAATGCTTCATATTGTTATTTAGGAAAGAGGAGCCGTGATATATACCTTAGTTGCAATCGTGTGAAACAAATTAAATATTGGGGCCCCACCTGTCCAATTGCCGTACCCTCTGAACTTATAATGTACTTACGCTACTGCTTCGACGCTTTTTGTTTATCTGTGTCACCTGCAGCTCCGAGTGGTCGAGGTGCTGGATCAGGATACAGCGGCTCATGGTCTCTCCTGCCTTGGCCACTCGGCTCTGGGCACAGATCTGGTGTACCTCCACCTGGCACTCCCCGTGAGTACAATATTCAGATTTATTACAGCAGAAGCTGGCTATAAGCACACCGTACATGAACACATATTTTATTTCAGCATTATGTCCTTACTATACGCTTGTGTGGGGATGCCAATGGAAATTTTTTGATACAGCTAGACTTCTATATAAGTACCGTATAGCTGGACTTACTCCCATGGGGTCTGATTTTATGTGGCTACTACTGAATTAAAATGAGCTCATTTAGAAGCCATATGCTATGATTTATGAACGAAAACCTCACTGAGTTTCCAAAAATGTGTTTGAAGGATTATCCAGTTTTAAGATGTTTGGCACTTATGTTATGTGGGAGGAAATCAGAATGCCCAGAGAAAACACACACTCACAGAAGAAGATGTATGTGTCATGCTTTTACTGCCACCTTGAAGCCTACTTGCAGCCCAGTGAGTTTGGAGGGTTTGACACATCTTTGTGATACACCATCCCTGATCTCCAAAGTGCTGGATCACAGGCTTGCACCTCCAGTTAGCACAATTGGCTACGCATCATGCGAAATAAGTTCAACAACATACATTAAGTTAGCGATTTTCATCCAGAGTAACATACCTAGTAATATATTACATACGGACGCAAGTCCAAATGTTCAAGCTTTACAACTTGACCACACGGTTATTGTTAGTTGAATAACTTTGTACTCGTATGTATTTATAGATGTGTGGTGATTATAATTTAAAATATTTCACACGTATTTTTGTATTTGCATTCATTGACTCTACAGGGGTATGGGCTCAAAGATATTGGGATTCTATCTGGCTATGTTCACATACAAAAACTGGACCTTTCTCACAATAAGATTAAAGGTAAGAAAGACACATTTTAATTATTACGTTTTTGCCTTTTAGCATACGCTTGAATTTGTTTGCAATAATACTATTTTGTAACTTTGTCATTCTTACCAGAACATTGCATAAACTGTTGTTGTTCCCATCTTGAATATATTTCAGAGCTTTCTGTTCTTGGCAACATGCCATATCTTGTGGAATTGAAGGTCTCGCATAATCAGCTGACAAAGCTATTTGAATTTTCTACTCTCCGTTTCCTCAAGGTAAGATGTTTGGAGAAGCAAACGTATTTAGCAAATTGCATTTGAGTGTACCTTTGCGTTTACCATCAATACATTGTTTTCATTGACTTGCTTGTTAATACGTTGCCATAATATTTGTTGTACAACCTTATTTTTCCTCTATAGGAGGCTGATTTCTCATACAACACCATCAGTGAGATGAAGGACCTGTCTGCTTACAAATCCCTCACAAAGCTCGTTCTTGACAGTATCCTTTGGCATGTGCATTTGAAGTGCATGAATTCATTGTCACGATCTCATTGCATGTTTACTTTCAATGTTTGCCCATTTAAAGTATGTACAGTTGTGTAACTATTAGACCTGTAATGATATACCAGTGATGACATTCGATGAATTGTCAAGATTTGGGGTTGCCACGATTCAAGAAGCAAGTACATATGTTTTACATGTTAGTGCACTATAACACCCCTAGTGACTGCAAGGGTTACGTGAGCTCATTACATACAGCATATACAAATTTAACACAATCGATGCACAAATACGATTCTATGTACGGCTTGTCAGCGTAATACATTTTCATCCATGAATTGATGTAACATTACACTTTGTACAGATACTATACTGTAATTCTTCTTTTGGTATTTAATATTGTCTCTTTATGCAGGCCATATCTTCGTTTGTTTCAACTCCATTTGGCTATTATTCCTCAACCGCCGTCTGCCCTGCCAGACAACAACATCAGTGAAATCATCGGCCTGGAGGAGTGCGGCAGCCTGGCTTATCTAAGCCTCGCACACAACCGCATTCGGCGTCTCGATGGGCTGGGCAGTCTTCCCCTGCGCTATCTCTGTCTGGTGCGTTGGACGATTGTCCTCTTTTTCCGGGCTAGCTGTGTGTCTGCGTATTGTCCACTTCCAACGTTTGTTGGTGCAGGTTGCACGGAAACGTATCGAAGCGTCGTGTTTTTAAAGACAACACTGTGCGACACTGAAATGCATAACCTGGAGAGGGTTTATACCCCTTCGGAATTTAAATATACAGGATGTTATTGTGTTCATTAGAGAGGCAACCACCTAAGAAAAATAACAGGTTTGGAAAAACTCTGGAAGCTCGAGAAAGTGGACCTGTCTGGCAACAAGACACGGAGCCTCAAGGGACTGGAGGGACACTACCGCTTGCAGGAGTTGGACATGGAAGGGAATCAGGTCTGTGGCACCTATATAGCCTAACCCTATGGCATCTCATACATATTCTACTGTTGGCTGGATGAGGGCCTCTCTACACCATGGGGGTTGTGGGGGTTATTTGACCATACTTCACAACGCTGGTCCATGCGGGTTGGTGCAGGTGAGATGCATAGACGTATCATACAACAATTAATTTAGCTGAACTGCCTTCTGCTGTCCCCCATTTAGTCCTGCAGCCTATACAGTATGAATGATGATCATCCATATGCATGGTGGTTGACAATTTAGGCACTTTCCAGTCTTTAGCCAGCTTAGCTTTTGAGATCTGACAAGATTGGGCACATTCCAGGTTATTTGGACAATTCATCACCCCAACTGCACTCCCGATTAGCACGGTTGGCTATCCTGCATGCTAGCCACAGTATCCCTTTCCAATGTTCCTCTGAGAGCTTTACATGAGCCAAAGGAATGTGATAATTCAGCCCCTCCATGATTCAATGTATATTTATTTCAAAATTTTGGGCCAAAATGATCAAATGTAACTATAAACAACTGTATCGACATCATTATAATTTTCATCAGTCACTCAGTCACTCTATAAATGGGCATTTCCACTATTTTGAAAATATACATTCCAGACACTTCAACGTTTATGGCTAATCATTCTTATATTAATGATGTGGCTTTTTACTTGGGCAAAGTATGTCACTAAATTTAAATTCTATTTGAGAAATAAAGGTGTTTTTTTCTTCATATTTTTAGATAAGACATAAATGCTCATAAAATACCACGGCGTGGAACATAGTAACATTTTCATCCGTGCTGGGAAGCTGACGATGCATTCAGCTTCGTTCATGTGTCAAACTATTGACTTCCATATATAATCCATATTTTCAAAAGCTATAAATCAGGGGTCACCAACCCCCGGGTCGCGGACCGGTACCGGTCCGTGGCCTGTTAGGAACCGGGCCGCACAGGAGGTGAGCGGTGAGCGGTGAGTCCGCGCGTGGCCCCTCGCCCCCATTGTTTTATTATTTACCACTTCCGTCCGCGCCTCTTTCCCGCACTGCGCACTCGTCTCAGTCACAGTTTTGGTGAGCCCACAAGCTAACCCTAGCCAACATGAGTAAAAAACAAACGTCGCTGGAGAGCTTCTTTGAAAAGGGGGAAAGACCCAATGATGAACCCCCCCTCCCGGTTCCGTGGAAAAATTGTCTTCCATGAAACCGGTCCCTGGTGCCAAAAAGGTTGGGGACTGCTGCTATAGATAACTACTTTTAGAATGCAGTGTTAGGATGAGTCTGACATTTAAGACTGAGGTTGCCTAATTGTGAAATTGCCCATATAACAATTACAATTAGTGCATGTGCAGTTCAGTGCATGTGCCATGAGTCTAATAATTATAATTGATCTTAATCCATGAATTGTTACATCCATAATGAACATCCTTGCCAGTGGATGTGCATTTTGACTGGTCGGCTTTGATGTCTGCAGGTCACGGAACTGGCCGAGGTGAAGTACATTAAGGACCTGTCACTACTGAGGGTGCTGAATCTGCTGCGAAACCCAGTGCAGGTGAGTGAGTACCTGAGTACTAGTTTCCCTTCATTTTACGTTCACATCTCAAACTTCTAAATAAACAAGATGCTTGGCCGGCAGTTATTCCAATACTATCCCTTGAAGTGGTATTGTCATAATTTGTCAACTTTTTATTGAAATTCCCAGTCAACCTTCATTCAGTGAGATGTTGCTCACTGTTGGTCCCCATTATCTGAACTCCTTTTCCCCTGCCATCCATGCTGTCGACTTCCTGCCCAGTTCGAGTATAGGCTCAAGACATTTGTTTTCCCCTCTACCTATGGCTGATTCTCTCTCTAAAATAAATATGATTGTTGTTTCTCCACAGTCTTAAGATGCATTTAGATGCTATGTAATTCCAAATTGCATTGTAAATTGTAAAATAATTTCATGTGGTTTGGAGGAGATACAGTAATATATTTTGTGATTTTTCAAGTGTCTAAATGTGGCCGCATCGCAATTTGTGCATGCAAAGGGCGGGGGGGGGGGTGTATTGAGAAGAAATAGGAAAGGTAAGTTGTTGTTAACGATATTTTCTTTGGGGATGGAGTGCAGTAAGATTGCGAGTAAAATGAGATGCCATTATGGTTAGGTGTGAATGAAAACACTACGAGAAACGAGGCAAAGAGGAATTGATGAATCTTAGGCTTGTACTTGTACAGTGCAAAGGAGTTGGCATTGCAGATTGATCGAGATGTAATTTCAGGTGATGGAGCAGCAGCAGGAGGAGAGATGACGTTGCTTGAGTTGAGCTTTTGAGATTCATGCGTTGGATAAACATCATTTTAGTCCATTTGTAATCGGTCTTTGGTAGAAGTTATATGTGTAAAATGACTTTCTGCATTTTCCTACTCAAAATTATGATTATATGGATTTTACTGTGTTTTGCCATGCAGTCCCATTGTAGTAGTTTCTGTATAAAAAAAAAACCGCAATTGATCGAGTGCGTGTGCACGGTTACACGGCGCAGCAGCGCCACCCCACGGTTGGAGAGGTTCTCTGCCGCGTACCAAGTGAAATCTCACACTTTGTGAAGCTGTCGTGAGGAATGGGGAGGGGCAGTGGTGGGATGGGTGGACAGACTCACAGCACACCGTATAGTTTATTTGGTTTGTACAATAGCACGCAAACATACTTCACAAACTAATATGTGCATTACATAGATTCACATGACCGACTCGCATGGGAAGGCGTTTATCCAACAGTGGAATGACAATAAGCCATACAAAATTTACAGTGTATAATATATTGATTATAAGAATTGCACATCGAGTTATAATTCATAAGACTACCGTTATACTCGTTGGTTTTTCGGTAAAGTCACGTAGGTATAAAATTAAAATAAATCACGACGTTTCGGGCACAACACAAGCATCCGTCATCTTTCTCACCTGATGACGGACGCTTGTGTTGAGCCGGAAACGTCGTGATTTATTTTATCTTATACCTACGTGACTTTACCGAAAGAACCAAAGAGTGTTAAGACTACCGTTGTCATCTTTGTGTTGGGGAGAGGTGTAATGAAAATGTTACTGTGTACAGAGTGGACTGTGAGGTGTGGCTAGCACATGTCAGTGAATAGATGGGGTTGAATGGGGCCACCCCTTGTTTATATAATACCAACCCCTATGATTGGTTAAGCACGGACTCCAATATCTTGACCATTTATTCAAGCCGTAGGCTTCTGTGTGTGTATACGTGTGTCGTGACATGTGTGTATGTATTTAATTTTACTTCCCGTGTGTTAAATCCACTGCTGGATTTGGGTCTCCCCATGCCTTTTCAATCATAGGGGTTGTTTGTATTTGACAGCCAGAACCTGTGTGGAAATCGCGCACTGCTGATGTTAATCGTGGCCAGGAATCAAACTCAGGATTTGCGGGTTAATCGTGCAGTGTGGTAGCTACTGTGACACTTCTCTCCCCAAGTATATAATCCCACACACAATTGGGAACATTCTGCTCACTGGTTACTCATAAACTATAATTTGATACATTTGAAATAAATACAATGTATGAATATAACCTAATTACATTGTTAAAGGCATCCGTATAATATAGTGTTCTTCACTAATTTTCAGAGGGAGATACACTTTCGGCGATGAGACATCACTTTGAAGGCTGCCACACATTTGAAACCATTGGGTTTGACAGCACAATGGGGTGTTTTCACATTTGTGTATTGTCGGAGGCCGCAACACATCAGAGGCCGCCAGTGGCCTGCTGGCCTTTCAATGAAGAACACTGGTATAATGCAAATACGTATTGCGGAGTGTACGTCACTGTTCCATTGTGTGGCCGCATGTCGGCCGTCTGGGAGCGAGCAGGAGAGTCCAGGCCACCGCATCGCCGCCGTGTTCCAGCTGCAGACGCTTGCGGAGCTTGACCTCCGCCGGGTCACCGTGGAGGAGAAGGTGAGGGGCCCGGTCATACACATCCAACAATCTTTTCATGATTTTAATATTTACGACAATATTTTATTGAGAAGAAAATCTAAACTTAGATGTACATTTTTAGATGTACACACCTTATGTAAATCTACTGCTGAATGAGGGCCTCCCCTCACCATAGGGGTTATGTTGGTTATTTGACCATACTTCACCACACTGGTCAATACAGGTTGGGGAAGGCAGGGAGAATAGACGTGGGAATGCAGAATTGAAATAAAACAATGAAAGTTGGTGACCTGTTATATGCAATGCATCATTATTTTTAACAATTAACACAAGTGTACAAGCCAAACAGTATACATACATACATGAAGTGTGTATTTATTCATAATAACAACTCACTGCTCTTCTAATGTACAGTTGTGCAAGGATTGCTCCAATTATTGATCATGTGATACGTCTGTCATCGTGGAACAATCTGGGGTGAAAATATTGTGGCTGATGGTCAGGGACATGCTCCATTAACTACAAAAATGTTAACGAAATTGCGCTGAGATAGGTTATAGTAGTATAAAGTCTCTCCTTTTTGAAACACCATCATGGAGTAGTTTTTTACTTATTTTAATTGAGAAGTGTCCCAGAAATATATATTTTTATAAACCACAATTGTATTCCCCAGGAAGCAAACTTTTGTTTAAGAGTAGACAGATTTAGTGGATGAGAAAAGTAAATAACTTTAGATCAATGTGCGGCTATTTGTGGGCAGATGATGCTGTAAAAAAGAACACTAACAAATGTGTGATCGTAAAGTGTTCCAGTCGGCTATCTTACGAAATATATGGATGATCAACTTTGTTCCAGGACACCCCTCAGTTTATAGCCAGTCAATTTCTTATTGTCTCAACGAAGATAAATAGTAGAAGAGGAGTAATAGGTGTGTGTGTGTATTGTGCGAGGTGGCTGCTGTGAACAGGTTTAACCCTTCTCCGGAGATGGTAGCTGCGCGGGACCACGTGATCCAGGTGGTTTATAGCACGCTGCAGCCACAAAGAGTCCTTGACAGGTAGGTCTCCCTTCCACAGGTTTCAAACAAACATGAGCAAAAAATGTGTACGAAAAGTACTCGGCTTTTGCATGTTATGCAAAAAGCATCATCAGCAGTTTCTGAAGAACTGCATTATTGTCCTCTTGTTTTCGGTCACACATCAAAGAAAAAATATATTTCTGTCTCAAGATAGGGATAAGTTAAAATACGTCAAATAACATAGAATTATTGTCGTAATAGTCTAACGTGAAGTGTCCTTCAAACAGCATGGGTGGATATCCTGTGTCCCACATTTAGTGGGTTTTTAGGGTGGAAAACTCCAAAAAAAGAAAAAATTGGACAAAAAAATGCACTCTCTCGAAAGCTCAAAAATGTAACCATGGGGAAGGTGGACCCAGGACCAGTTCACACACCACTTTCCACTGATGTAGGCTGCGGCCTGGAATTTAACTCGGCATGCTGGCTTCATTTCACAGTCTTCTGACCACTGCTCCACCCCTGGCGTCTATCGAATAGATTAACCTCGGGGCCATGCTTTTGATCGTGCACCAAAAAAAATCAAAATAAATTACGCTTAAGATAGTGTAAGCCGACCCAAACATATTTGCAACCTCTTTTTGTTAAATCACTTCCTTCCAGCCACAAGGGAGGGGTGTGGTGGATTGAGGGGAGGGGCCGAGCTCACAGAGCTGCACCATGGAACAGGACTCGAGTTGTGTGGTGCCATACAAGGCCCAGCATGGATCGGGTCCAGTTTGTGCCTTTGCTGTCGATAACTGAATGTTTAAGATCGCATGTTTGTAACCATGTGCTCTCAAGCCGAAGGTTGGTGGGTCACGTGGATATGTGAAGCTCTTAAACACGTTCAGTTGAAAGGTGGTCAAGAAATTTCGGCACAACAAATGGGTTCCTGAACCTGTCTTTTGTGGAATTTTCATCATTATCCCCTTTCATGCCTAAGTTTTCTCTAGGTTCCTGAGTTTCCTCCCACACGTCAACAATCATTTGTGGAATTGACCGAATAATGCAATGCACTACTCTTCGGGAAAAATAATATACAGACTCACTAAATCGTATGTGTTCTATGACTTTGTTTTGAGACAATATAGCTTAGATGCTTAAATAAGGTTAAGAGAATCTGGAAATGTGTGCCACGGTGGTGAGATGTTAACTACCTCGCTTTGTATGCCCGGAGGTCGTGGGTTCGATCCCGACCTTGATGCTTGTATATTTGCAGTTTGCATATTCTCCCAATGGTCTCATATATTTTTCTCCGGGTCCTCCAGTTTTTTCCTCCATGTTTAGAAACGTGTTTAGAGTATTTCGCTGCTGAAAATTTGCACGTAATAAGCCACTTTGTTGAGCTATCATAGTTGATCGTTTTCAAATAATGTAATAGTTTAGTTTAGTGTGCAGATCAGTGGAAAATGTACATGTAAATAGTCAGTCTGTTTCCCCTTCCAAAGCCTCTCTGTTGCATTCCTTCATGCCCGCCCTCGAGACGCAATTACTCGTGCCTCCCACTCGCAGCACCCTGCCGTCGCTGGACACGCCGTACCCCATGGTCGTTTTGACGGGGCCCAGGGCGTCCGGCAAGCGCGAGCTCAATCACCGCATCTGCCGCGAATTCTGCGAATTTTTGGGCTACGGGTGAGTGTGATCGGGCACTGAGTGAGTGGCTGTCAAGATCGTGCGCTCACTTCTTCCGGCTGTTTCTGTTGTTGTTTCTCAGAGTCCCTCGTGCCTCCGATTGGCAAGGTCTGCTCCTGCGATTCGCACGGTTGGCTACGTATGGTGCGAAAGATGTTCAACATACATTCAGCAGCCTTTAAACAATTAATGACTTGTATCTGCCATGGGGATGTGTAATTTACGCTACGGCTCAGGGTTGTGAAGGGACCATGAGCACATTGTTTCATTGGTAAAAATTACTTCACAATGCTGAGTTCTGAAACACTTTTCTCTTTATTGTTTGCTTTGCAGCTACTGAAAGCAATTAGTGACATTTTAAGTGATTTGAAGTGCGTTTGAGAAAATCGCCTGGAATGCATCCAATTTCTTCAGATCTTGGACACTAAGCAGGCTTGAGCCTGGATTGTCTTGGATGGGTGACCACCATGCACAGTGATTATTATACATTGCTTTGGGGTCACATGGTGGGCAGCAGCAGGCAGTTCAGCAGAATGCATTGCTATCTTATACGTCTGTGCTCCCCAGTATATGCTCCCAACCTTCACCAACCTGCAATAACCAGCGTGGTGAAGTCTATTCAAATAACCCCCACAACATGTACGGTGCGGGTGGGCCTTTATCTAGCAGTTAATAGACAAAGGGATGTACACGTGATTGGATAAGTGATGACCACTCACTAACCCCACTATGGTTTGATTTCTGCAGTGTTTCCCACACGACCAGAAGTCCCTACCCTGGGGAGCAGGATGGAAAAGACTACCACTTTGTGACCAAGGAGACCTTTGAGAGGCTAGTCTGTGATGTAAGGCATTTGCTTACGTCATCACCAGTCTAAAATATTTCACCCAAATGTGTTCATATTATGTGTGAAATGAGCAGTTTGGAATGGTGTTGTGCTGAAAGTGTTGATGATATTCTATGAACCAGAGTACATTTTTAGGTGGCTGTGTAGTTTAGGGGTCAGTACTCGGCTGTTACTGCTGAGATCCTGGGTTTGCATTTGGGCAGACACAAAGGTGATTCAACTGGGTTATTAAATGTAGTGAATTAGTTGGTCTCAGCCCAATCACCAATGAGGGCACAACAAAACCCCGTCACATTAAATGTAGTTTTTTTACTTGAGTTGGTCGGAGGCCGTCGGCTCTCATCCGCTCATAAATAAAGTTCACGTATCTCAGCAACACTCCACGCTTGCCACGCAACGCCATGCCACGCCGTGCCAGGAACTTACGCTGATTCTTTGAAACTTTGATCGCAGGGAAAGTTTCTGCAAACAGAGAAGTACGACGGGCACAGCTACGGATTGAGCATCGAGGATGTTGAAGCTCTTGCCAGGGATGGGCTGGCGTGTGCTGTGCACATGGAGCTGGAGGTATGGACCAGGTAGTTGCGTTTATTTTACCCGTGGTGGGTTCACTGCTGTTGACAGATCCGGAAAATACATCGGAATCATCCTAACAGCCTGTCACATAAAAAAAAACACGTGAAGTGAAGTTGCTGTATTTGTAGTGGGTGTACAAATACTAAACTAAACTATTTTTTATTTTACTAGATAAGGCGCACTGAGCTATATCGCTCTTTTTCAGAAGTGACCTGGCCACAAATGATAGCTCAACAAAGTGGCTTATCGTGTGGAAATTTATAGCAGCCAAATACTCTAAATGCACGTTGATTCTAAATGTGAAAGGAAAAATCGGAGGACCCGGAGAAAAATCCACGTGACCATGTGGAGAGACGCAATCTCCACATATACAGGCATCAGGGTTGGGATCGATCCCATGACCTCATGCCAGGCAAGGGAGTCAACATCTCGCAATTGTGGCATGGAGTGGTGGCGCAGTGGATATCACACTGCACCATGAGCCCGGTGACTGCAATTTCATTCCCAGCCATGGCTAACATCATTGGCGAGTGTATCTGAACCTAGACCCTGGGCCATCCCATATTCACCAACCCTCAGTGCCTTAGAGTCATAGGAGTATGTTCAAACAACCCACTTGGTCAACCCAATGTGGGGAGGCTTTCATCCAGTAGTGAATTGATACCTGGATAAAAGCGCGCATAATATAAGCACAGTTCTCAAACAAGCAACACATGTGACTTCTGATACAAGCAGACTACTTCGGATATAGGCTCAGCTGGTCTAGCTCCGAAGTGAGTGCTTACATTCAGCTTTTACTCTCTGATTATTAGCAACTGTTTAGCAGTCAAATGACGTGATGATGGATAGGAATGCGTTGCGGCCAATGCAGGGAGCGCGTAGCCTCAAGCGGACGTACTTCGAGCCTCGCTACTTGCTCATCGTGCCCCTGGACCGGAAGCGCTACGAGAGACGGCTGCTGCAGCGTGGACTCTACGACAAGTCCCAGATGGAGGCGTCGCTCGCTGGCCTGGACGCTTGCCTCGCCGTCAACCAGGATATGCCAGGCTTCTTCGACGCAGTCATCGTCTCAGGTGACAGCTACGTACGGTGCAAAAGAAGTTCAACGTGCGTACATAGCATACGGAGGGCACCTTGTGCCTTTTGGTGTTTGTTTTGCTGGTAGTGTTTGTTTTACTCCGGGAAATGTTTGGTAAGTAATGAGCCGTTAATCCAAAACACTTCTCTTCCTGCTTATTCCCTTGCACTGCTCGACTTTGGAATTCCCTCTCGTCGTCTATTTTCACAAGCTCTCATAACCTTGCTCAATTCAAGAAACACGTTGACCCTTATCTAGTACATATTTGATATTCTTGTTTGTTGCTGGCCGTTTGACCATTTGGGCCTATTGGGTCTATGTTCAAATAGTGTGGAGAGCTTGGGTCCGTTGCAATGATGCGCGTTAAGCTCTGCTTGTGGCCCCGTTCCAAATTTTACTGATGCTAGTCCGCCCACACTCTGTACGTTTGGATGATAGGTGGCCACAATTGTTGTTGTTGTTCATGTACTCTGAGAGTATTTCATTAAGCAAAGATCCATCCATCGATTTGCTTGGACAGCAGAGGTCCATTGCATTGATCTATGATGACCTGATCTGCATATGGCCCTTTCCCATGTTTCATTGGCAGTAGCAGTTGTGGAGTCACTGACGATTTGATGGATTCACGATAGGTGAAGGCGACCGAGATGTCTCTGACGGGTCATTGAGGGACGTCTGCCTGAACAGACATCGGTAGTTATCTTTCGGGCTTTAAGATGTCGCTGCTGAACTTCAGGGTTTTATAAACAGTTTTGATATGTCCAAGTGCGATGTGTCCGAAGAGTACAAGTTGTCAGATTTACGCAAAAAGTAAAGTACAATATAACATTTTCAGAGAACACTTGTTAGCATCAACATGATGCATTGAATATTGCTTCACATAGTCACCCTCTTGTACCAGCAGCCCACATGCTGCTGAATTCCGGAAGCATGGAGGTATTGCGATTGGTCTCTAAGAAATAACCATATGACTGCTCTCACAGCCTCATTACTGTCGAACCACCTTTGTCATGTTCCTGGATTGCATTGCCACAGATGACCTGGAGGTGGCCTACTCCAAGCTGCGTGAGCTCATGTGCCAGTACATGGGTCTGGAGCCGCCCCAGTCAGGGGCCGAGCCAGCACACCAGGACGCGGGTCACGTCGTGCCGACTCGCCTCGGCAGCACAGGCGATCGACCGACCTCTGCCACCCTCTCGCGTCTCACATGGACCAAAGGCCCATCGCCCCAGCCGCGCGAGAACATGCAGTACCTGTCCAGGCTGCAGTCCAAGATGCAGCCCCAGCTCACGCCTTTGGTACCGCCCGACGCGTAGAGTGAGGTCGTTGCCAGTTTAGGAATTTGACAAAAAGGGCCACATCGCGCTGGCCCAGCTTCCGCTCGGTTCTCATTTATGGTGGAGAGTCAAAAATACATATAATTGGCGCTCTAAAGTATGGACAATTGAAAATACTAAATTATTATGGTGAAATATTTGAATCCTAATGTAATCTAAGCATACAGAATATAGACTGTTAAAAACTGTTTTCTCCACTTTAAAATGTTGAACCTATTTGTCAGACTTGATTCATTCTTGTGTGTTTGTTTCTCCACTCATATGCCAGCAGTACCTAATTTCTGGACCTGTAATAAGGCCCTCATCCAGCAGTGGATTAGAAAAGGCCTTTAGTTGTAGCAATGAATTCCCTTCCCTGTGATTTAATGAATTGCCATGGCTCGTGGTCATGATTCATTTCAAGAATATACATTTTTTTGTCTTGTATTTTCCATCTCGTTTGTATTGTTTCACTTTCTTGTGTCTTGATCACCCTCCTGAACCAGATTTTTGGATTCCTAGAATTTTTTTATTGTACAATGTTATGTATGTGTTGTACATCCAGAAATAAATCTATAACCAAATCACCCGAAATGCACCTCATTTCGACAGATCTCAGAAGCAAAGCATGGTTAGTAATTTTATGATTGACCACGTTATATTAAATAGGTGTTATAGACTGTTATGGGACTACGTTGTAGGCAGCATATGGCAGTGCAGCAAAAATCATGCTTGTACTGTACTTCGATGCTCCCAAGGTCTGTGCTCCCCACCTTTAACCTACATTGACCAGCGTGGTGAAGTATGGCCAAATAACCCTCACAGCCTGCGCGGTTTAGGGAGGGCCCTCATCCAGCAGTGTGTTCACAAAAAGGCTGAACATACGTGCAAAAAATACCAGGTTCAGCTGTGTAACCTGGCGATGATATTTGTCCATTCTGTTTGCAGGAGGAGGCATCTCTCCTGGTTCGCCTACAGGCAGCACGCGACGCTGTAACAGGAAAGGCTCTCAGTGCCAACTCCAAGCTCCTGGGCAGGTGCGCTCTGAGGCTTTGTCATTCACAAGTTTACATCCATAAATATTATCCGCTCGGCTAAACGGACATTGTTTAATATAATCCAGATATGATTTAGATACAGCAAATCTACACGAGCTCTCTACTGTGAAGCCCTCTCATGAGGAGCAGACCTCAACAGTGGTATTTAGTTTTTGAACACATGACAATACGCAAGAAGAAGAATCCGCTCATGAAAATATCTCCACAAGCCATTTGAGCTGCGGATTCGTGCCCGCGTATGGATTACTCTGTGGGATTTGTAGTTGTACTTTGCAGACAGTTTTACATTTGTAAGATGGGTTGTAGATATATATTAAACTGTCATGTTACTTGGTTTTTTTGTACCTTGTTTCGATAATATCCTTAAAAGTAAATTGTAAAAAAATATAATATTAAGGTTGAAAGTGTTTATGCATTTGCTGTTTCTGCCTGTTTGTCCATAATGGAGAGTGCGGGGACGATAACTCGTAAAGCTGAACCACTGTGTTCCATACTCTATAATAGAGTTGTACTGATTTAGGGACTTGCCTTGTTGACAACTGGCCAACTGGATCAAAGGACTTCCCAAAACCAGTATTTAAATAGCAAGACAGCACTTCTCTTGCTATTTAAATACATCTGAAGACAAATTAATGTTGGAAGGCGTTACAAAATTCGTGCGTATGCATTCATTTTCTTTAGTTTTTAATTCATAGATTGAGCATGTGCCTTTCCGTGCATATATACTCTGCTGGACTCTGACCCCAAATCTTGACAGTTCATCAAATTACTGCACCAGGCTTTTGACGGTGGGGAGGGGTTTGCAGATTTTAATTGTTACGTGGATTTTTAAAAAGTTGCTTAATAAATGATGTTTCTCTATAAATGCATTCACATTTGAGGTTGTAATTTACCTAATGACGATGCACGATTATGGCAAACGTGCAGTGGTCCCAAGTCAGCACCTGCCACACTGTTGGGTGCCAACACTCGTTCTGCCAACCACACCGACGGTGCCAACACAGGCAAAAGGTAACGTTCCAGCGGGGCACATGTCCACACCCACGATCTGTGTTCACCTCTTATGTGTAAATGTACAGCTCTCTTGTCGATCCACTGCTGTATGAAGGCGGCCTCCTCATGCTGTGTGAGTACTGTGGGATATTGACCACACTTCACGCTGGTCTGTGCAGGTTGGTGATCATGGAGGCATAGAGCATGGCATAGTAAGGCATATGCATCTTGCTGGACTTCTGTCTGCTGACAAGGTTGCCTAACAGCAGCTTAGAACGCCAGTTGTTTTCTTGTTGGTCACCAATCGAACCACTGTCCAGGCTCAATTTTGCTTAGCTTCCGAGATCTGATATCGGCACATTCTGGGTGATTTGTTCATAAGTTTAATGTGTAGGCTTTCGCGACCAATATTTTCCATAATAGAGTTTTTTGGGGTTGGATTGCATAAATATAAATGGCCATAAACCCTACTCAATCGTTGTATCCTAAATATGTTTATATTATAACAGAATATGCAATCCAAGGTCTGAACCACTCTAAACCGAGAGTTCCCAACCTTGGCTGTTTGTCCTGGGCCCTCTTGTTACATGTGTCATTATGGCACTGGCGACATCGGTGCAACATTGCTGTCACACATGCCATGACAACAGCAATGCAGTGGCATCACAAATATTAAGCAATTCACTAACTGTAACGTGTATATTCTCAGCCTGGGATACATCATAGGCACATTTCTACGTTGCATTTTAGAATACGAGGAGGGTCCCCCATTGTGGAGTTGGCATGATTATTTTGGGCGTGGCTACCTAAGTAGTGGGCGGGGTATATCGAGGGAGTAGCGACACGACCTGAGTCGTATGTGAGACCAATGTCAGAAAAAGTGGTGGGGCACTTGCTGTGTGGGTGGGGCTAGTGGTTGAGTGGGTGTGGCTATGTAAAAGTGGGCAGGGCTGACAGATGGAGGGGCTTCCAGCTCACAGCATGTCCCGGTTGAGCCTGCCAGACATGTTATTACCTTGTCTTAGCAAGAATCTACATTTGAATGAAGAGTACAATAATAGGCTCGCTTTCTGACTTATTGTCCCTATGTTGCACTCACAAGGCCTCTGGGGTCTCAGGTGAGCCTCGGCTCCACGGAGCTGTCGTTGACCAGAGCCCTGTCGGACGGCGCGTCGGATGAGTGGACGGCCTCGCTCTCGGGCCTTAACAGCCACCGTGAAGGCGACTTGGACGCCGCCGATGAAGATGGCGAGGACGACGATGACTGCGGGGATGGCGACGGTCTGGCCCTGCAGCGTGGTGGGGGTGGACAGGTGGAATCGCTGGACGTGAGAGCTCTGAGTCGCTCGGACCGCAGCCTCACAGGTACGTGTTTGTGAGCGAGGACCAGGACGCGCGTCTTGTACGTTCACTCGCGTTCTCGGCGACCTTTCAGCTTTTTTCCCATTTGGTTTGTTAATGGCCATGTTGAATAAAAAAAAAATCAGATCTGTCCATAGCAAGGAACAAAAATTGTTAATGTTTGGGGAGACCGTTTTGTGTAATTTCTAAAATGTACTTTTGGCAGGAAAGGCACTTGGGCTATTTCTCGTTGTGTATATGTGTACATGTACATCCATTTTATAAATCTACTGTTGGATGAGGGCATTCATATGCTGTGTTATTGCGGCTGTTAGATCATACTTCACCACGCTGGACAGTGTAGATATAGGATTTGGAAGAGTACAGTGACAATGGCTATCGCTACGCTGCCCTCTGCTGCTCACTATATAGCCCTGCTTGGCTTGTTTGTGCAAGGTGGTTGTCTATCCTATCACTATCCGGGCGCAACCCTGCCGAGTTTCCGAGTTCTGACAAGATCGGGCGCATCCAGTTGATCTGGTCATAGGACTTCAAGTATGGATGCAACATGTAACGATGTTTCCGTAGCGTAATAGCAGTTCAGAGATCGCCAATTTAATCTTCCTTTGCGGCAGTAAAAAAAATGCAGTATTCTTAAATCCCCCGCCCATTTCCATCCAGCAGTATAAAGGGTTGGACAAGTTAGTTGATTGGCAGGTCACGTATGGTGGGGTGGGATGGTTTAGTTTTATTAGTGTTTGGGTGATGTTTACCTTTCTTGTACTTTGCACGATGTTTTCTGTAATGTTTGTTGTTACCCGCCCCTACTGGACATCTGTGAAAGAGCTTTATAGCTCATTGGATGCCTCCAGTATAAATATTCTGATTGTGCGTTCCCATCTTTTCCAATGTCTGACCAGTGAGGAAGCGTCAGTTACCATCTAAAGTGGGCTCTTTAGACGAGGCTTTTCTGCCAGCAGTGGCATGAACAAGAAATTGTAGGGTTGCACTTTTAAACTTAAAAAAAAATATCGCCCAACTTAATTCCGCTCGACGTGCCTGTTTTTTACTCGATTGCCCGCTTCCCCCACGTGAACCACGTCGCCCGACAGAGTCAGAAGGCGGACCGCTGGCCCCCCGGCCTCACCCCAGCGAGGTGGTGGAGGCGCTGCGTGCGCCGCGCGAGCCCGAGGCGCCCCCATCACCCAAACCTGTGCTGCCGCCCATCCCGGCCGGCCGTGTTAAAGAGGGCGACAACGCGTCTCCGCAATAAAATAAACTTTTATTTTACTTTAACAGGTAAGGCCCCACTGAGCTATGTAGCTCTTTTTCAGAAGTGACCTACCCACTAATATCTCAACAAAGTGGCTTATCATCACGTGGAAGCACCCTCACGTCCCACGCTGTCCCCCCCCCCGTCACTTTTATGGCTGATTTGAAGCGTGGAATCCAGTCGGCAGGTGAGATGGTGCATCTTGCAAACTTAAGGTTTGGCACGATAGTCAGGATATTGTTGAGAGTTTACATGGTCGTAGTGTTAGTACTGGAAAGAGTGCCTGGATAGGTGGTGTGACACCCTTGTAGAATCGTCGTCACTGTTTGTGTACAATGTCATTACACTGCTAGATAGCAATTATTTAACCATATTTCACCACACTGGTCAGTGCACCCTGGTGAAGGCAGAGCGCATAGATGTGGGAGCATAATACAGTACAATGGATTTTGGCGGATTCACCTCTGCTTCGCACAACGTAGCTCTGCAGCAATCTAAAACACCAATTTTATTCATGTGGCCGACCAATCCATGCACTCTCCAGGCATAAACCTGCTTCGCTTGAGATGTGAAATTGGGCTCCATTCCAGGTGATTTGGTTATTGGCCTTCGAGCACTATCATTAGTTATCAATCGGGCACGTAGTGATGCATCATTCATTCAATTAGATTCGTGCCCTCAGGATACATGCATTGTGCATGTAATTTTTATTTATTTTAAATCCCCACATGCTTTATATTCATGTGTTTATGTGACTGGTTCATGCACTTGAGGAATGAAAAAAATAGACTTGCATCGAATAGGGATGTCAGATTGTGAGCGTTAATGGAATCGTGCGGGGTGACGAGTCATCACATGCCTTTCATCGTCACCGTCATCAAGATTAACTTACCAGCGTAATCATCAAGCTTCATCGTTAGCGATGGTCAACAGTGCATCTAAGGAACTTGAGGCTTTCGTTTTTTAGTCTTTGTGCACAAGCAGTACAGTCCATTATTAAAGAGTACCATTCGTAATGTATATTAGACTTGATATTTATTCACTCATAAATTACAACACAGACTAATATATCCTGAACTTTTTGACGGTCATTAACTATATCAATCTCATTGTTACGCGTTAACTTTATTACACGTGCGCTTTGCGCCACATACAGTTACACAAAGCCAGCGACCATTATTAGGCCATCGCGGGCAGAGTTTGGGAATCGATCGGATGTAAATCACTGGACAATGCTGGCAAGGACTGCAGGCTTCAGTGCAAAATGACGACCTCTTGACCAAACATTGCAGCATACAAACACTGCATTCCAGTTTAAGCAATAGTATGTGCACATAGGTATAAAAGTACATCATGACTTGACAATTGGCGATAATAATGAGATACAGCATTACAATAATTACCCGGACGGACACACAATATCACAATTACAATTTTGAAAAGTTTATGGGCACAGAATGATGCCACACTTGATGTAACAAATACATACAAGCTAGTCTGTCAATGTGTACAAATAAAAGTGTGTTTTTAGGAGATTGTTCTTGCCACAAGAGCCTTGAAGTGCATGGTACTTGGTCTGTCGTCATTGATGTCCCTCAGCTTTAAACCAGGCCCCGAAGACTTAAGTCTTGCGCTCCTTTACTTGCACACAACACTGTCGCTCCAAAATCATGTTAATTGCAAGTGAATCTTTAGCTGTGGGAACGTGTGCAAGTCACTGGGAGCCAGGCCCTGCGGTGCAATGGATGTTTTAGATTCCTCTGAATTTGTTTGGATGTTTCCATATTATTCTGGATTTTTTTTGTAATTAAGTTTTCAGTTAAAACATAATCAAAATACCTTGGCAAACGGGAGTGAAAATCAGTTTTAATGAATATTGTTAATCCTTCCTTAAAATTCTGTATTTATAACTAAACGTTCATCCTTTGTCGTTCAACCACTACCAAGTCAGGCCATACTTTTCAATCATCCGTATTACAGCATCACACTTTCACACACAAACCTAACAGCCCTTAAGCCATTGGCCAACAAATGGCTTAGCGGTACCACCCAGGATGGCGAATAATAACCACTGTTTTGTTTTAGTATTTTATCTCTGCATTACAAACACGTGTGATAGCAAGGTCACCGTGGTAACCTTTTCTGAAGAAAAATGGTAAAAGACTACCTTGATATACATATTTGACAGGAAATATTGTTTGGGGGAAAAAAAAAGTGAAAACGCATTTGCCGAACATGCAAACATCTAGGCAGTGTGTATGCGAAAGACTATACACGCTAAGATATCTGCCCATGGTGGATACAAACAGAATTTGCCACCTCAGGTGGTACCGACCAAGTCCTAGGCTCATGCGCTATAACACAAGTGCACACCCGCAAACGCAGGCAACAGAAAGGGCACACAACCCTGTGCGTGTACGAGAGAACTTGGCCTCATATGGCAGTGACCTTTGACCTTACCGCTCGTGATGGTAATGATATCTCCCAAGAACACAGAATTTCACTTTGATGATCCTGGCCGTGCGAGGTTCATGTCTGTCGTTTCATTGTACGGTCCCGACGGCCGTTAATACCAGCAAGTTAGTGAGGATTGTAACAGACTCAAAGTTATCGGGAAGTAAAGTATATTTGCACATTTCAACGATGCATTCCTATTCTGCACGCAATATATGTGCACAAGGACTCTTTAATGCGTATATTTGTACTTATTAATCTAAAATAAACTTTTTTCTGTGCAGTATGCAGTTATCAAGTATTGTTTTCTCTATCTTAAATAATGATGCAACCCATACAAACAAAACAAATAACTCTAGTAAATGGGGACCTATGCTGTGGCTTTGGCTATTTGACACGAGTTTGAAGCTTCATTAATGAGGAAAAAAACATTTACAATTATGAGTCACATGCACGAAGGAATACAGGAGTGAAGCCCCAGTAACATCACTGTAGCGTGCACGATTGGCACCTTGAATGCTTTTTTTAATTAAGACTTAAAACTCACGATGGACTGCAACACAGACCAGTTAAGTATAACTTGGTTTTAAATGTAATCCAAATTAACTTTTTTTGTTCGAATGGTTGCACAAGTGCCAGTCCTTGGTGTCCAGTGACCAACCCACGCTGATCAGCGTGGTGAAGTATGGTCAATGAGGCCCTACAACCAATGTGGCGTGGGGAGGCCTTCATCCAGCAATGGTTTAATTAATGGTTTAAAATTACTTAAAGTGCCATTTTTCTGATTAAAAGTGATTTGAAAAACAATAGATGTCCTTCCAAAGCACGTATTCTACTCGGAAACACGGTAAAACATATTTACATCCTTTATATTGTTGAAAACATGAATTTCGAATGCACTGAATATACCTTAAATCTAAATCGTGTATGCATGCCTAATTGCATCAAATTCCAAACAGCTCTTTATCAGGATGCAACTGTAAAAACAACATGGGATATCACAGCTTACAAGCCAGTCGGACTTTTAAAGGGAAACAATTGGGTTACGGAAATCAAAGACTCTAAATTTACACGATTTTTTTAACGAGTGGAGCCATTTCTCCTACTTCTTAATGAAAATCAATTTTACAACAGCTATTTCAGTTTTTGGATTATAATCTTTCCTTCAATGCAAACTGCTCACAATGTATGCCCCCTCCCACAGGGGAAGATATATTTATAGGGGGGAAAACAACTGAATCAGAATCTTGATTTAGATTGGAAAAATCTGATGAGCTATGAAGCTCATTTTCACAGATGTTCAGTATGGGCGGGTCTCTGACATCCTTTTCAATGCCCCCCATGGCGGGGGCCGGGGGGCCAGGGGGGCAGGGGGAGCTGCCACCAATGAGCCTTACCACGGCCTCTACTGCACCTTCTGCTTCTCCGGCACTGGCGCTTTGGCGGGGGTCGACGTGTAGATGTAGAGCAGTGTTCCCAGGAAGGTGACGCCGGTGCCCAGCCAGTGCCATGTCGTGAAGGCGTTCTTAAAGATGAGGATGGACAGGATGAGGCTGATGAACTTGCGGAGCGTCACCACCAGCGTGACGGTGAGCGACGCGCACTCCGTGGTGAGCACGAACACCGCGCGGATGCACACGTATCTGCGAAGGGGACGCTTAAGGAAAGCATACGTGCTTAAATTGCCTGCCAGATTTACACAGCAGGACGTCCGTGGAAAAGGTTGACTTGAAGGTAAGGAGGGGGACTACAGGGGGATAAATAGGCTGAGAGCATGGGTTGGGGGCAACCAAAATAACAAGAGCAGCCATTATTTTCAAATTTGGTCCAAAAAAAACTCTGCATTCAAAAAGACGCAATGCACGTGAATACGAGACGTTGGGTCCTTAATAAATAACGTCACGAAGCAGTCCTTAAAGAGCCGCATGCGGCTCCGGAGCCGCGGGTTGCAGAACCCTGGCTTAGCACTACCGATTTACTGGAGTACAGAGCTATTGCACCCACATAGTTGAAATCAGTGGCGTAGCTATTTTAGTGTGAAGGCAGTTCAACTGCACCTGAGGCCGGAAGGGACCCAAGATGGGGGGGGGGGCGAAATGACAAAGGATACTGGGTGATGATGTTGAGCAGCAGCATCAGCCACATCTCCGGCACGGCCAGGTCCAGCCAAGGCAGCGTCACCGGCGCTAAATGTTCAGACGCAACATGAAAGTGGCGAAGAGAGAACGTCAACTCGCGTGGTAGTTTGGTTTTCACTTTGCCAAAACCTTGAGCATCTCCTGGCCAGCTAGGGCTTACCCGATTGGCTGAAGAGCACCCCTTGGTTGTAAATGTCTTTGGCCAGCAGCAAGAAACCTGGCAGGGGCAAAGCGTGCTGGAGAGAAACAAAAATACATTATGTCTTAGCTGTTGGACGCTTTTAATAAACGCTAAACCGTAGTGTGCAACAGCGCAGCTGGTGTAAAAATTGTTCTATTAAATTCCCTGTATACTGAGTCATACAGTAAAGCTGCCGAGAGGTTTCTTTGTGCAAACAAACCTCGTGGGTTTTAAATAAAACCATATTACAAATATAGCTCACTTGAGGGGCTGTGCTCTAGTTTCCTAGAGTCAATTTCATAGCATCCAATAAACTGTACAGAAACCCAATACAGCACACTTCACAGTACACCCCCTTCATTTATGAGACCACTGATGCTTGGATACGCAGCATTTGGACTTTGGGGAGTCTGCACGATAAAAGGAGGCACTTTTGAACCTTTATCCAGCTTATTTTTTTATGACACCATTTTTAAATTACCAACCAACATATCACAGAATAAAAAAAACCCCAGCCATTCATACCAAAGGTTAACAAACACCCTGGTATGAAACGATAATCACGGCAACTTTATTGTCATAAGCCGATTGATAGAGAGAGCAGCTATATTGCACCAGTGAGGGGATGGTGGGGGGGGAATAAGGCCCACAGTGGTGAACCTTGAACTCAAGAGACAGTCACGCAAAGGTTCATACCAAACCACCATAATCCAGGGCCTAGTCAGCCATCAAACACCTGAAGAACAATCACAACAAGCTAGCAAGCCAGTCCATAAAGGGAGGCTTCCCTTTCTGTCAAGGGATTTGAGTGCACGCAGAAGTGTGTTCACACAAACACGTGTAAGAATAGAGAACGGTTATTTTATTTTAAGTATTTAATTGCCAAATTTTGCCCAAAAGCTATGCAGACCCGGGAAACGGAATTCGAGAGTTGTGTGGTAAGTTCCGTAGCGACTGATTTAGGAGTTTTAAAAGTTTGATAATTGTTTTTTTACCCTTTAATCTGGCAACAACACTGACACCTTTTTTTTTGCATTGTCTTTGAGTTGTGTGCCTTTTGGCGTCATCTGGTCCAACACCATGTGAGACTAGGCTCTAAGGAAATCTGTTTTGGTGTGGACCAAACAACTTCAAGGACAGTGCATACATTATCAGAGTTATGTATTTTTTTGCATTATGACTGCAGGTATTGTGGTCTATGCAAATATGACTCCTTGTAAAAAAGGTGTCAGTTTTGTTGCCAGATTAAAGGGTAAAAAAACAATTATCATATTTTTTACTGGCAAATGAGGTTCCAATGGTTTTAAAAGTTTGTTTTGTCAAAACATTAAATGTCCGAGTACAGACCAAAGGACAGATAAATGGAGGGACAAAGTACTCCCTGGGCATTTCCAATAAGTCGTCCATTGGCTGCCTATACAACGTGGAAATTGTGGCCGTGGCACATGTGAACAAGACACGCGAGGGACTTCACCCACATTGTAGAACAGGGCCTCGCGCGGGTGCTTGCCAAAGCGAGCGTACAATTCTTCCTGAAAAATGCCCATCCTCGCGGACATGAAGAGTGCAAACGTCAACATGCCGATTCCTGTGGAAGCAGCAGAACGAAATCCCAACGTTAAGTTTGTCTCCAAGCTTGCGACTGCGCAACAACGGCCTAGGCGCCCTTCTTGAGACAAGAAGACGCAGGCCAAAAACACAGACGGCTTAGTACGCACCTCCGATAAGCACGGTTGGCTGAGTATGGTGTGAAAGAAGTTCACCATACATACATTTCAGATATATGTATCCTTATAAACTTGCTTAATTCAAGAATATTGTTTAACGCTTATCTATTACAACTTTGATCGTGCTTTTATGTTGCCGGCTGCTTGACAATTTGGGCCCGAGGGCCTGTGCTTATCGACTGTCAAGATAAATACAGGCTGTCTGACACGAGTTTAAAACTCTTGTTAATGAGAAATTGACTTTGAGGCATGCGCTCTCTTGTGACGATCACAGCAGTGCGACCGTTGCGATCGTCACGCGGCGGCGAGATGTTGACTCCCTCGCCTGGTATGCAGTTCGTGGGTTCGATCCCGTCCCTAACATCTGTATATTTGGAGTTTGCATATATCTATGCTCCCCGTGGCCGCATGGATTTTTCTCCGCATGTCCACGTGATAAGCCACTTCGTTGAGCTATCATTTGTGGCCACGTCGCTTCCGATAAAGAGCTATGTAGCTCAGTGGGCCTTACCTGGTAAAATAAAAATACAGTTTAAATAAAACTCGTTATTTATGGGCTGAATACCCATCCTAAACTATTATCTTAAAAGTGGCCAATTTATCATGTAATCTAATAGTAAGAGGATTACTATTAGTAGTAATAATCTTACTATTACTATTAAGTAATAATTATTACTTAATTATTATTACTTAATAGTAATAAAAATAACATTATTTTAGCAGCAAAATGTCACCGAGTGAACTTTTCCCAGAGACTCCTGCATTGGGATGTTTAGCCAATCCCATTTGTGAGTGGCTGCATGTGAGAGAAAACTAGCCACGCATTTATGGGGACAACACACAACGCTTGGCACAGATGGATTCCAGAATCCATTGCTGTACTGCCATCTCCTAGCCACCTCAGAGCCCAAGCCTACCACACTCGCAGTATTATCGGGCAGTCTACCATCCAAGGACTAACCAGGCTAAACCCTCAGGTAAAGTCACGTAGGTATAAAAATAATAGATCACGACGTTTCGATCGCAACACAAGCGATCGTCATCAGGTGGGACAACCACAGCAAACAAAAAAAACTGCTGTAGGCTTACTTCAGCAAAGAGTATGGATTCCTGTAGTCACGAAAGCTTCAAATCAAGATTGAGGCTAAACCCTCTATGGCTTCTGACATTGGATGAGATCAGGCACAATCAGAGCATTTTGATTATACAAAGGGTAAATCTGTTGTGAAATCAGGATGAAAATCATATGGACGCTCATCACAGATCGTCATCGGATATGGAAACGTACCAATCAGCCAGGTGATGATGGCATAATCACCGTCATCCTTAGCAGCATTGTAGTCCGATGCCTGAAAATTAAAAAAAACATCGCACATTAATTTAATAGAAGATCGGCACTTGTCATATGCTAATTCAGGTTTTTGTTTGCGAAGAAGTGTAAAAATAGCAATTAGCTTATTACAATATAAAAAAGTTGAAGTGGTTTCCCATTCAAGAAAGAATGGGTTGGGGCAGTGGTCATTGCATTGTTACAGCCCTGAGCCCAGTATATTCCACATCAGAACATGTATTTATAGTGGAGGAATCCGATGGGCTGTAAAGGTTTTTTTCACAGATGTCCAGTAAAGAGCAGGTTACTCAGACAACCGCTGTTGACTTCCCACTAAGCGGTACCAATTCATTGACCCCGGAAGAAAAAGACGACAGGCTGAATCAAACCCCCGCCTTCCCTGACTCAGATTTCAACCTGTGAGTCGTACACTTTAACAGAAAACAACCCACCACTTGCTTCGCCGACATGAACGTGCAGATGAAAATTCCAAGCGAGACCAGCACGATGGAGAGGTACTTTGGCAGCGTGTACCTGCCAAAGACGCGTACAAAACAACATGACGTCTCGTGAATAAGATTCGGCACAATTCTAGGACACCGCAACCTTCAGTAGCGAGGGGAAATGCCAAGTGCACTCAGACCAGCCCTACCTTTTCTTGAGAATAATGATTCCGAGAACCATGTTGGCAATGAGTGACCCCTGTGCGGGTGACAGAACACAAGTTGGGAAATATAACGCATTAACACGCAGGATAATGTAAACCTTTCCGATAACACGTGGTTGTCTTGAAAGCTCAACGGGTAAGCTTCCTGGACAAAAAAGCTGCGACGGCAAAACGTGTTTGCAAATTCTCAAATACCCATTGGTCCTTTTAGTGTTGGTTTGGCTCTCCCAAGTTTTGGGCAAAACCTTGATCAAATAGGCCAGTTAAAGTCAACACAACTCTATAAGTACGTTTCATTTATACAGGATCATCTTTGCAAGAGTCATTATGGCCCTCCCACCTATTATGGATAGACGGAGCTTCCAACCTTAGAAAGCGTTAAAACAACAGGACATCACTATGTTTAGCAACCCAGTGTGAAATTAGTAAGGTCTTTACATGTTCTGGATTAATAAGCAAGATGTGATCATGCAGAGGATTGGAGGTGGTAGTATCCGAGAAGAAAAATCCACGCGACTACGGGGAGAATACGCAAACTCCAAATATATAGGAATCAGGGTTGGGATCGAACCCAAAACCTCCTGTATACCGGGGGAGGTAGCGAACATCTCGCCACCGCGGTGCCCCAAGTGAGGCTCTCTTGGATGATCAACAGACATAGCTTGTTTCACTTTACCGATCGGAAGATCATGTGCAGCGGCATGGCGATGTTGAAGTTGAGGGCGTAGTTGTTGATCACGCTCACGGCAAAGAACATTATCACCATGACGGTGTAGTGCCTGCACGCGAGGACATAAGAGCACGTCTAGTATTGATCTCCGCTGCATGTGTGTGCCATGCCGCCGATCCTCATGCCCTCTCGACTTCAACGACTGTGGTCATAGCGAGCACGGCGGTCCACCCATATGCCACCGTTGCATATATCTGGCCGGTTGGCTCATCGGTAGAGCAAATGGCTCGCAATCCTAAGGCTGCAAGTTCAAATCCTGCTTGGGGGGAGGGGGGGCATTGACTTAGCCCATAATCCCAACTGGGGTCAATAAACATAAATTCCACTTAGAGGGGAAGTCAACAGTGGTTTTCCTATGGATAGACTTGCCACCACCATAGAAATGTGGAATTTTCCTCACCGGCTCAGGGTTGTAAACGGAAGACGAGAACCGCCTCAACTCCTCATTTTGAGCGGGAAATCACTGATTTTGCAAGTTTCACAAGTGGCGGAGGTTATACACGGCACAGGGATTAAGCACGTGCAATTGAGCTGAGCGTATGAATGCTTGTGTGCGTAAAAATGTATTTAAAGGTGCAACCTGAAACAAAACGCACAGCCTCTGATTGTTACACGCCGAGGCTGTGTGTCCTTTATAAGAAGGGCCTTAAATCAGTCAATCTGGCGCTCCTGTATGTTGAACTTCTTTCGCAACGTATGTAATCGACCGTGCTAATCGGAGGTGCGGGGGGGGGAAGGACAAGAAACTCAACACAAAAAGCAGTTTTAACCGCAAAAAGCAGGTTGTCGTGAATGGTCGTCATTATCAGGGTGTATTCACTGTGCTCACGTGTCCCGCCCGCCCTGAAATACCTGATGGGAATCACCGGCTTCTTCTTCCCAAACTTCATCTCGAAAATGAAGCCCTCCAAAGCGATGAAGAGGAACTGGGAAAACGTAACGATGTTGCCGCATCCTGGGTATTTTCTGCAGTTCAAAGAGACAAATGCATCGGCATTACATTAAATCATTGCTAAGAAAAGAATAATTATTGTCAGTAAGCTTTTATTTATCCAACAATGCTTCACTGAGTCTCAATACTCTTTTTCAGGATGGTCTTACATTGGGAAATTTGGGCAATTCCAAAATTATTTGGGCAATTCCAAAATTATTTGGGCAATTCCAAAATTATTTGGGCGAGTAATTTTTATACTGTACAGCCTATGTACTGGACTGGTTCAGATATCGCTCACTATGAAACTCAGAAATACCGAAATTAAGTGCAGTGTAGCTAACCACTGCACCACCACTCCACCCACTTTTAGCAATCCACAATGACCAGCATGGTGAAGTACGGTCAAACAAACGACCCCCATTGCCACTGCAATAACACAACTACACAAAGTCTCTATCGGAAGCCCTCTCATTGCGGACCGGAACATTGGAATTTGGACATATTGGCGATACACTGGGACAGCGTAACACACCGGTCTTCATAAAACAGTCTGACGATGTCGCTGTTGCCCTTGAGCTGAAGAGTCTCCATCAGAAGTTGCCTTAAAGTTCAGCAGCTGCTTTCCCATTCGAAAGTGTGACATGAGTAATGACCGTTTGATGCCACCGTCCGCCAATAAATGATTCCGGGAAATGAATCGAGGAACTCGTCTGACCAGGCCTAGGTCACGAGGAGTAAAATCTTGCCTTTGGAACACGGAGCCAGCCAATCGTCACCAGGCTGGGTGCTGCTATAAGGCAACAGACTTTGAAGGTTCACGTTCGGCTGCTCAGTACCATTCGTCTCGCGACTGCTTCGCACACCAACACGAGAACTGATTCTGGCGCACGACCCCGCAAGATGTTCTGACCGGGGTTGCGAAACGCGTGGAAATAAAACATTTATTGATTAAATGTTGCTTGTTTATTTATTTATATAACGCTCACCGGTGTACCGTCAATAACGTTCATTTACCTCCTGGACATATTTGCTGCCGTGCATGACCTTTGTAAAACATGGGCGCTGTCGGGCAGCAGAAAGAGAGGTCACATTGTATCCGTCGTCACTGGCCACGTATCCACGTCGGGACTTGCGGGCCGACGCCAATCAACGCGTCCGAGATTTAAAGCGGCACCGCCAGGCACTCAAATCGCGTTCACGTTTGCGTCGCCATCCAATAACGCGAAGGTTCGTGTCGGGGTTACTCGCCAAAGGTGCGGAAAAGCCCTCGGGTAAGGAGGGGGGGGTGATTGCTTGCCGGTTAGTGAGCAAGAGACAATTGCCAATGTCGAGGTGAACTTGAGAGGGTTGCTAACTGGGTGGGGGGAGCGGTGATTGAATCAACCCGGGCGCGCATGGGAGATGCGGCACAGAGGTCGGATGCCTTCATCGCAGATGGGAAGTTTCATATCGGCAGCGGAGGGAGAATGGTGACGATATTCTGTCATCGCGATTTCAGTCGATACACTCATTGCAACGGCAGTAGATGCACGCGTGTGAAGGGTGCTTATCCGCGTGGCTGCAATGACAGTGAATGATGATGACGATCATGCGGCTGCTGATACTGATGATGATCATGCGGCTGCTGATGATCATGCTGCTGCTGATACTGATGATAATCATGCTGCTGCTGATACGGATGATGATCATTTGGCTGCTGATGATCATGCTGCTGTTGATACTGATCATGCTGCTGCTGATACGGATGATCATGCTGCTGCTGATACTGATGATCATGCTCCTGCTGATGATCATGCTGCTGCTGCTGATGATCATGCTGTTGATACTGATGATGCTCGCACCGCTGCTGCCAATGCTTCGGCTGACATCGTTTCTCGATGATAATCATGTTGCTGCTGCTTGCCTAACGACGGCAATAAACTTGGCATATTGACATGACCTGGCAAAATGAATACGCGTTGCTAGAAGAGCAGTGGATAGAGAATGACGATGACACTGCTGCTGCTGAGTCAATAAAGAGACGCTCTACTTACTACAAGAGCAGTGGATTGAGCATTATGCCAGTGAAACATGCATTTAGATTATTTTGCCACTGGATTTCCACGTGATAAGCCACTTTGTTGAGCTATCATTTGTGGCCAGTCGCTTCTGATAAAGAGCTATGTAGCTCAGTGGGCCTTACCTGGTAAAATAAAAATATAGTTTAAATAAAACTCGTTATTTATGGGCTGAATACTCATCCTAAACTATTCTCTTAAAAGTGGCCAATTTATCATGTAATCTAATAGTAAGAAAATTACTATTAGCTCATTGGACTTTACCTAGAAACAAAATCGCTTAAAATTTGTATATTTTTTCTCAAGTGATTTGTCCACCTTTCCTATAGTTTGCGCTCAAATCGTGTTTTCTTACATTTTGACCCGACCCTGCTGAACAACTCTGAAAAAAAGCTTGACAGCTCATCGGATTCCTCCAGCATAAACATTCCGATTGTGACACTGCTGCTGCTGACGACGCGGCTGCTCATGCTCATTCCAAACGGCGCTGCAAGTGATGACGGAGGCGCTGCAAGTGCTGACGGAAGCGACACCGCGGCGGTCAACGCGTTGTGACATTCACCTGGCCAGCATTTCCAGCGAGTACACGTTGCTGCAACATCCCAGCAGCACCAGCAGCACGGCGATCGCGGGACCCATGGCTGCTGCTTGATACGACGGCTGGACCAACACGGACACGACACGACCTGGGTGTGGGTAGGGGGGGGTGGTGGTGGTCAGTGTAGGCCACCGAGCTCGGGGTCAATCGGCGCAGGGCCGGCAGAGACGACCACCACGTGCCGCCATTCCGACTCCTTCCACCACGCCGGCTCGCGACTTCCGGGTGCTCCCCGGTGCGCATGCGCGGGGATCGACGTGGCGGGGTGCAGGCGGTGGCGGCGGCGGCGTGTGATTGGTCCGCGAGGCTGCATTAACATATATTCACATATTTCAGATAATGTTGCCATAATCTCCGCGATGTTCTGATCGTCTGTGTGCAAAGATGGGGGTGTGGGATCCAACCCCTTATCACGAGTGCCCTTCCCTTCGGGGCCGTCCATAAATGACGTCAGGCGATTTTAGACGATTTTTGACCCCCCCTTCGTCACACGGCGTCACAAAAAGTCATACCCCCCTCAAATATGACGTCACAAAGCTCTGCCCCCCCCCCCCAAAAGCATGCTTCAAATCGCTTTAAACTATTGTCATTGTAGTGCGTATTTAATGTGGCGCCGCACTGATATTGTAGGAGAAAACATTTGTTAAGTCTATTTAATTAAGTAGAACGTGTTGTCTATTTATTTAAAGTTGCGCATTTTGATGTGACGTCACATTTCTCAACCCCCTCCTCGTCACACATCGTCACAAATGTCTGACCCCCCCCCCCACCAGGTGCATGACGTTATTTATGGACGGTCCCTTATCACGAGTGCCCTTACATTATTACAGACCAATTCACACCGTATTGGTCACCCCGTGCCCCTACAAAGTCACATCGCAAGGGAGAAACACAAACAAAGAGACACCTTTTGTTTTACCCAATTTACCCTGTACAAAAATACAGGCACACCGTATGGGTTGGCAGGTGTGCATACGGGAGCCGCGTGCGAAGGACTGTTGATGAAGGACCGCCTTCTCGTATTCACCACGTGCAATGACATGACACTTTAGCACAAAGCAATGTTCAGTAGACTCTCGATTATCCGTGAAAATGATGGGGAAGACGGTCGCGGATAATTAACAATTGCGGATAATCAAAATAAATAGACATTTTTGGCGTGCTCAGTGATAACACTTTCCTGCTTCCACGCAGACGACTCGGCCCATTAAGTGGCCAGCAGAGGCACGCCAATCAACATCGGTCAAACTCCGCCCACTGGTGCAATGATATTGCAACTACTGTACTGTAGAGGCAATGACGTGGATTTTGGATTAACCGGAGCACATTTTTTTGGTTTAAGCACCTGACTTGTAATAAACATTTCCAAGAATAACAACGGAAAACTGTTTTGATTTAAAGCTTTCGTGACTGCAGCGATTAATATTCTTGGTTCTTTCGGTAAAGTCACGTAGAAGGGAAATAATAAAATAATACAAATATAAAACAATACAATTCTCACGACGTTTCGACTGCAACACAAGCAATCATCATCAGGTGTGAAATGATGATGATTAATCTATAACTCTTTTAGATTATTCATTTGGGCTTAAAAGACAATCTATGAGTTATTAATTTATGTCAAAATCTCAGGTGCACATTTAATCCGCACATCGGTTAAACCGCACGTGGAAAATCGTGAGTCTACCGTATATTGAATGAATACAAAATGTAAGCGTGGTGTGATCCGTGTGAGTGGCGTGAGTGGTGTGGTGATGACCCTCAGCGGTGGCAATGTGCGCTGCTGATTTTTTCAGTGGTTCACGGTTCGGTCCCAGCGACCGATTCAAACCGCTGGAGTATTTGCTACCGTCTGTTTCGCAGTAGATGTCAGAGATCCCACGACGTCATTCGAGTGGGTCATTGCGTGCCGTAAATTCATTATATTGGTTTACATAGCAATCATCGGCCGCCGACTGCAAAAACTATAAAAGAGTCGTGAAACTCAGCGAGGCTTTACTGGGTCAACACGCACAATAATAAACTGCGTGCTTTAGGACCAAACTTTATATTGTAACACACTCCACCCCACCCCGTCTTGTACCCTGTTGTGTCTAGGAATTCACTAAGTCTGAATGCATGTAGTAATCTGGATTATCCAAAGAGCAGGGCTTAGGGTAGTAAACGTCCCCTGTGTTCACATTCAAGGCCACGACTCTGTTTCCAACTACGTAAACGCATTAACCGCCCACTGTTGTTAGCCAACTACTGTCCTGACAATTCCATTTGATTATTTTAGTTCAGTCACATTTACTCATCACATACCATAATAGCCAAATGCGCCTTATTTTATAAGTGCTGATAATGTATTATCTGCTTGTCATCATGCCCTTGTCATTGTTGTGTGTGTGCGTGCTCAATGCAGACACTGGGATGAGTGACGGCGCAGTCGCGCTGTGAACCCAACCAAACCGAGTTCATTTCTCAGCCACTGCTGACATCAGTGGCGAGTGATACCCGAACCGAAGTCATCTTCACTCTTCCCCCCAATCCCTCGTATTCATCCCTCATTACCTATCAATACGCACCAGCAGAGAGCGTATTAACACCGCGCTGTAGACATGAATAACACTGCACGTGTAGTGGTCCTGTAGCTACACATGTAGTAGCTACTACACATGTAGTAGCTACACATGTAGTAGCTGCACATGTAGCAGCTACACATGTAGTAGCTACGGGCCCCGCACTTTCAAGGGCCCCGCGCTAAATGCTTTCAAGCTATCAACTCCGGTTCAGTGATTCTGCACTTGCTCTATTACTATAGTACTATACCGCCTTCAACTTTTACGAATGACTGGGTGTTTAAGGTTAGCGATTTGTCGTATTATCTGGCCGTATAGCAAATTCAACATACAATTACTTTAAGATGCAAGTAAACATTTGTGTTTTAATATGTATGTATTTTTATTTTATTTAGGGCCCCTTTATAACATATACTACAGGCCCCGCACTAGCTTCATCCGGGAAAGTGCACGTGCGGTGTTATTCATGTCCAATGACAACCACAGTGACGGGCATGGGGAGGTGCGAAACACGTGAAACTTAGACTGACATCATAATAAAGGTTTGTGTGTTAGATCGCGTAAGTATAAATGTGTCGTAACCCTCCACCACCCGACACAGCCAATTAGTAAGGGATTTGTCACGTAAGTAAAATTGGCGTTAGCCCACTGGTGTGTTGAAGTAGTAACTAATTGGCGTTTGGTTTAGTGACAAATCCCTTATCAATTGGCTGTGTCGGGTGGTGGAGGAAAAATTATGTCAACTTTCAGGGCGGAAGTGGGGAGCGGTGGTGCAGCGAAAATCTGTGACTATTATCTGAACCGGTCCTGGGCCTCCCCTAGACAGACTCAGCCTCAAATGAGTACCTGGTGCGGCGTCTAAACATCGCTACTGGGGAGACAAAGGCGGCCGGACGTGGTGCTGGCCACCCACCCTCTCGTGTGCCGTCCTGGCCTTCGTAGGTGCTCGCTAACGGCACTTGCCCCAACAGTCTGTTACAGTCATTACAGTCTTGATTTGAAGCTTTCGTGACTGCAGGAATCCATACTCTTTGGTTCTTTCGGTAAAGTTTGTTTCAATCTATTACAATCTGTTAGAGGCTATACGGGGGGATCTTTGTCTTTGTCACACACACACACGCGCGTTCCTGTTGTAAACCAAACTTTGCTTCGAACGTGCTGCTGAGTGTGTCGTTTGATTTGTGCTCCCACGGCACTTTGCATTGCAACCGTCCCCTTCTCTGTCTCTGCCCTTGACATGCCACCCGGCAAGCCCCCCCCCCCCCCCCGCGGGGGGGGGGCGAGCTCAAATAGGCAATTAGTCTGGCGGTGCCAGGCAGCCCTTCGCTGTGTGTGCACAATAGGTGTGTCCGCCGCGCCTTTGTCTGCACACAGGTGTGTGTGTGTGTGTCACCTGCTCGGCCGTGTCTGCGGCTGCCCGTGTCATTGCCGAGGTGCACGGCAGGCGATGTGGGGGGGGGGGGGCATGTGAAGCAGGGCCAGTCTCAACTTCACAGCAATACTAAGCGAATGTGTGAAAAAAAAAGTTTTCTTTCGTGCTTCCTTTGAAACAAACCGGTATATAAGACAAAGATCCCCCGTATAAATTTCGATTTAAAGCTTTCGTGACTGCAGGGATTCATCTTCTTGGTTCTTTCGGTCAAGTCACGTAGAACGGTAAAGTTACGTAGAACGTGACTTTACCGAAAGAACCAAGAATATGAATCCCCCGTATAGTCTAAACAGACCGTTGGGGCAACTGCTGTTTTCGAGTAGCATCTATGAAGGCCGGCACAGCACACGAAGGGGTAGGTGGCCAATACCACACGCCCGACCGCCTTTGTCTCCCCCAGTGGTAATGTTTTTACACAGCGCACCGGGTACTCATTTGAGGCTGAGTCGACCTAGGGGAGGCCGAGGAACCGGTTCAGATAATCGTCACCGGTGTTGTCCGTGAACGGGAATCGAACTCGGGTCGCCGGGTTCGTATCGCAGCGTGGCGCGCTAACCGGAACACCACCGCTCCCCTACGAACCCGCAATACGTACACAGACACACAGACACGCAAACAAAATTAGACTCTCCTCACCAGCTGCTACATTTTACTCACTAACCTGAAATGCTCATGACACGTCACATTGGTTGCTATCATTTGATGCAATGACAAAGACCACATTTTTCAAACACCGAGATCAGGTTATTTTCTATTCCATATTGTATCTGGATGGTTGTTTATTGTTTTATAATCCAATTGATGGTATCAGGAGCTTTATGTGTAAGGTGCATACCTCCTAAGTAGGCCTAACCGTGCAAAGCTGCTTAGATCAGAGATTCTTGGTTTTCTGTTGTATTTGTATTATTTGTCCAGAGAGACCACCCACGGGCCTGCCAGAGGAAGGCCCTTGGCTCTTCCTTCACTCTCCTCTGAGAGAGACATCATCGTGGCCTGAAGCACTGGGCCGTGTGTGGGCATCACAGTGGCTAGGAGATGTTTACTACCTCGCCTGGTATACAGGAGGTCGTGGGGTCGATCCCGACCTTGACGATGCCTGTTGTATATTTGGAGTTTGCGTGTCTCTCTCTCTCATCATCGTCACGGTGGCTAGGAGATGTTTACTACCTCGCCCGGTATACAGGAGGTCGTGGGGTCGATCCAGACCCTGACGATGCCTGCTTTATATTTGGAGATTGCGTGTTTCTCCGTGGTCGCGTGGAATTATCTCCGGGTCCTCCGGTTTCCCCCCCCCCACAGAAACATGCGTTTCGAGTGTTTGGCCTGTTATAAATGTCCACGTGATAAAAAATAAAACTACTTTGTTGAGCCATCATTTGTGGCAGCCAGGTCGCTTCTGAAAAGAGCTACATAGCTCAGTGGCCCTTACCTGCTGAAATAAAAAAAAAAGTTCAATAAAAAATAAAATGTGCTGTCCGCCCACGGTGCTCACGTGGTAATTCCTAAAAAAAATCCGGGCACAGCCCGGTGATTGAAGCTGTACAATGCAGGTATCCCTCGCCCCAGTCTGATTATTGACACGTGTGTACGCGTGTGTGTGTGTACGCGTGTGTGTGTGTACGCGTGTGTGGGTGTACGCGCGTGTGGTTGTACGCGCGTGTGTGTGTGTACGCGTGTGTGTGTGTGTATACGCGTGTGTGGGTGTTCGCGTGTGTGGGTGTACGCGCGTGTGTGTGTGTACGTGCGTGTGTGTGTGTACGCGTGTGTGTGGGGAGCGGTGGTGTAGCGGTGAGCGCTACGCTGCGCTACGAACCTGGCGACCCGGGTTCGATTCCCGCTCACGGCCAACACCGATGACGATTATTTTAACCAGTCCTGGGCCTCCCCTAGGTTGACTCAGCCTCAAATGAGCACCTGGTGCGGTGTGTAGTAAACATCGCCACTAGGGAGACAAATGCGGCCGTGCGTGGTGCTGCCTTGCTGGCCTTCATAGGTGCTCGCTAACAGCACTTGCCCCAAAAGTATGCTCAGCCTATACGCGGATCTTTGTTCAGCATAGGTTGTGAGCGGTAGTAGTGTAATGGATGGTTTAGCACAGTGCACGACAAATCCGGTCACCCGAGGTTAAATTCCCGCTCACGACCAATATCAATGTCAGCCAAAATTTGAACCGGTTCTGGTGGGCCCCCCCTAGGTCGACGCGACCTGAAATTAGTGCAGTACTGTACATTGTGCATGTGTCACACATCACACCGCTGGGGACAGAAAAGTAGCCTGGGCGTGGTTGCTGGCCACCCACCGCTTGTGTGTTTTGTGCTTCGTGCTGTCCTTCACGGGTGCCACTTGCCCCAACAGTCTGGTATGGCCACAGGCGGGTGTGTGCATCACGTATCGATACGTGCATCACGTACTCGCATCATCTGCCCACGGTTGGCTGCAATGAGCCCTTTCAAGAGTCATTCCCGGGTCTCGCGTGTGCCAACACAGCCGGGCGGCATCGAACGGGGCGAATGTTTGGATTAGAGAGGACAGATCCAGATCCGAAGCCAAAATCATGTTCGCCGCGCGTGTTCTTAGCGATCATTTGTTGGTGTGCGTCAAATCAAATCAGTGGCTAGCGCGCTGCTCTAAACGAACCCAGCAAGCCGTGTTAGACCCCCCACCCCCACACGCACCCACCTGCGACTAACATCAGTGACGATTATCCAAACACGGTGCTGGGCATTCCCTCGATCAGCTCAGCCGTCAAGTAAATGCCCGATGCAGCGTGCATGAACATCGGCACCGGGGAGACAAAGGCGAGCGGTGTGGCCAAGGCGGACAGCTGGCTACCAGTGCCGGATGAAACTAGCGCGGGGCTTTTAGCATGGTGTTATAAAGGGGCCTTAAATAAAAAAAACACATGAATATTAAAACACAAACATTTACTTGCATAGTAAAGTAATTGTATTTGTTCATTTGCTATGCAGCCAGATAATACGACAAATCGCTAACCTTAAACACCCAGTCGTTAATTAAAGTTGAAGGCGGTATAGTACTATAGTAATAGAGCAAGTGCAGAATCACTGAACCGGAATTGATAGCTTGAAAGCATTTAGCGCGGGGCCCTTGAAAGTGCGGGGCCCGTAGCTCCTACATGTGTAGCTACTACATATATAGCTATTACATGTGTAGCAGCTACTACATGTGTAGCTACTACATGTGTAGCTACTACATGTGTAGTAGCTACTACATGTGTAGTAGCTCCTACACGTGTAGCTACTACATGTGTAGCTACTACATGTGTAGCTACATCTGTAG
>CM025651.2:5331871-5345665 GCA_014621495.2 Entosphenus tridentatus
TGACGTGTCCCCACGTGACCCACAGGTGTCTCTACAAGCCACGTGACGTGTTCCCACGTGACCCACAGGTGTCTCTGCTAGCCACGTGACGTGTCCCTACGTGACCCACAGTAACGGGGCTATTGAGAGAGAGAGGAAAGACCCACGGCTTCCGCGTCAAGCGGAATGAATGCCGTCTGACAGCTCGCTCCGTCTCATCTGTCCCTAACCCCATGAGTCCGTGGGTAGTTGTAGCAGTCGTAGTAATAACACACAAGTCCTTCTTGCGTGTGTGTGTGCGTGCGCGTGTGTGTGTGTGCGTGCGTGTGTGTGTGCGCGTGTGTGTGCGTGTGTGTGTGCGTGTGTGTGTGCGCGTGTGTGTGCGTGTTTGTGCGTGCGCGTGTGTGTGTGCGTGTGTGTGTGTGCGTGTGTGCGTGCGTGTGTGAGTGTGTGTGTGTCTGTGTGTGTGTGAGTGTGCGTGTCTGTGCGTGTGTGTGTGTGTGCGTGTGTGTGTGTGCGTGCGTCCGTGTGTGCGTGTGTGTGTGTGTGCGTGCGTGTGTGTATATGCGTGCGTGTGTGTGCGTGTGTGCGTGTGTGTGCGTGCGTGCGTGCGCGTGCGTGTGTGCGTGTGTGCGTGCGTGTACGTGTGTGCGTGTGTGTGTGCGTGTAGGTGTGTGTGTATATGTGCGTGTGTGGAGTTTTCAGGTTGTACCCGTCGCGTGTTGTCTGACGTTTCGCTCCACGCGCTCAGTGGGGCAATCACGTGGCCTCGCAGTAGCGCGCTCGCCTCTTGTTGTTGCGGAGGTTCGCGGTTCGAACCCAGCAGCCGCCCTGATTATTGGCGCGGCTGTTATAAGCAGATTGACACTATTAAACGATACTATTTGGTTCTTTCGGCAAAGTCACGCAAGGTAGAAAAATGGCTAATAGATCAAGACGTTTCGATAGCAACACAAGCCATCGTCTTCAGGTGAAACAACACAGCAGGCAGACTGCTGAGGCAGGAGGGAGTGTAGCGAGAGAGCTGCTGCCACCAGAGGTTATAGACGTTTGTGATGGGCACAAGCCAAGGGTAAGTTGGCGGGGCTAGGGATGGAATTTGCAAGCAAATGTAAGGTTAGTAAACGTCGGCTAATGAAATGTACAGAGGGAACAAGGTGGGAGAGAGAAAAAAAAATCAAACTTAGCAAACTTGGATGCTAAAATTGTAGCACTCTTTGGAAGGACGTTGATCAACCAGGTGTAGTGATAACTGTTTTGTTGGCCGACTCTCTGAGTTGCATTACATTTCTAAGTTTGCTAAGTTTGATTATTTCTTCTCTCTATCACCTTGTTCCCTCTGGAAATTTCATTAGCCGACGTTTGCTGGCCTTACTTTTGCTAGCATTACATTTACTATTGAACGAGAGCAACAATTTTTTTTTATTGCAGCAGGTAAGGCCCACCGAGCTATGTAGCTCTTTTTCAAAAGCGACCTGGCCACAAATGACAGCTCAACAAAGTGGATTGTCGTCGTGTGGAAGTTTACAGCAACCAAATACTCTAAAAGCGTGATGTTTATTCCAAATATGAAGGAAAAAAACGGAGAACCCGGAGACAAATCCACGCGACCACGGGGAGAAAGACACACAAACTCCAAATATACAGCAGGCGTCAGGGTCGCGATCGAACCCATGACCTCCTGTATACCAGGCGAGGCAGTTAACATCTCCTAGTCACCGTGATGATGATGAGAGAGAGAGAGACACACACAAGCTCCTAATGTACAGCAGGCGTCAGGGTCGGGATCGAACCCATAATCACTGAACCGGAATTGATAGCTTGAAAGCATTCAGCGCGGGGCCCTTGAAAGTGCGGGGCCCGCAGCTGCTACACATGTAGCAGCTGCTTTTGCTACGAGGATCATCCGGCCCGGCACCTACCCCCCCTCCCCGCCTCCCGCCGCAACTTCCTCGCTCGCTCGAGACGCGAAGCGCGTCGCGGGCGAACGGGCACCGGCTCAGAGCGATCCCCCCCGGGGTCCCAGGTTCTCCCGCTCGAGTCTGGGGAGTGAGCCCGGCACGACCGCAGTCAATCTCTTTCGAAATCTCAAGGATGTTAGAGGCCACGCAGGGGCGGCTGCATCTCGCCGCGCCCCGCCGCTCCTCCTCCTCCTCCACTGCCCCTTGCTTGCAGGTCTTGACCGTGCAGGTCTTCACCGCCTTGGCTGTTGTTCCGCAGAGCGCCTGAGCGAGGCGGGTGTGAGAAATTGACTCTCCTTGGGATGCCCCTCGTAAATAATGCATCGCCCCCACTTGGATGAAATATTTTCAGCGCGTCGAGTTATTCATGTTTTGCCCAAAAGCTGAGGCAAATGCTCCCTCTTTTTTCTCCTCTCTCTCGCTCTCTCCATTATTCAACATCCCAATTTTGTTCGAGAAGTGAATTGCCTCGCTCTCTCTCGTGTGTCTGGTGCGTGAGTGGCCGTTTTTGGCCAAAGCAACCGTCACCGCGACCCCCTTAACATGTATTTTTTTTCTCTCTCTCTCTCTCCCCCGCGAAAGTTTTTAGAACGCGAATGGAAAACTCTGATTGAAAAATGCGCGAATGCATCATCTCGCTTTGATATATTTATCTCAAGTGTTTCGGTGCTGCGGTGAAGCGATGGTATCAGCGGTCGGGTGCTCGTGGCACCCTGGGCTGTTAGGGGGTGCAGTGGTGCCGCCGTAGTGAGCACACAGTGCCGTGACACCCGGCGAACCAGAGTTTGACTCCCAGCCACAGTTCACGTCGGTGGAGATGGATATCCGAACCATAATCGAAATCACCAACGTGGTGAGGTGTGGTCATATCACCCACGTGGCTCACGCGGCATGGGGAAGCCTTCATCCAGCAATGAATTGACAACGCGCTGTATGTCTATTGCCTCTACTATAGGGAGACAACGATGGTTAATTCATGAAAGAAAATTGTTCGTGCGGTTATTTGTTGTGTAACAAGTTAAAGTGCTGTTGTTGTTTGGGTGGCTTATTGCCAATAGAATAAATATGAGGGAAGCAGAAGAAAAGATAAAATGTTGTTTTTTTACAAACAAGGAATGGGTGTTTTTTCGGTAAAGTCACGTAGGTAATTTTTTTTAAACTAAAATAAAAAAAATTTAAAATAAAAATCACGACGTTTCGGAGGCAACACAAGCTTCCGTCTTCAGGTGGAACCGCCACAGCACGATAGAGTGGCAGCCCACGGAGGAACGACGCGCTCGAGAAAGTCGCCCCTCCCGCAGAGACGGAGCAATACAAATTAACCCGTAAAAACAAAGTTTTTCACTATAAATCCTTTATATGCGTGGCGGCTCGAGTCCTCTCGTCCTCTGGCTTGAGATGGCTGCCACCTATGGGTCAGATGATTGCATGGCAGCATTAAGCAATTGGTAATTAAATATAATATTTTTGTCCTAAAAAGTGTAAAATTTTGAAAAAAAAAATTCACGAACATTAATTGTCACACACAACGAGTCTGTGTGGAAAATGTGAGCTCGATTGGATCACGGGAAGTGGGTTAAAAAACGACCGAAAAATTTGCACGGTCGTAAGCAAGCAAGCAAGTGAACTTAATATAAAGGATTTAAAAATCATCAAGAGCCAGACGGATCGCTTCATCTCAACACCACCAGAGATGGCGACGGCTACCGTGCGCCTCCATCTAACAGAAGATACATCACGGCTGCTGCTGCTGCTGCCGATCATCGTGACGATGCTCGTGCCAGATCATAACATCAGCTGCTTGACATGCAGCAACATGCCAAGCTACGCACAGTAGTAAGTGGTACTATCCCCGTGTCACGCGTTTGACACTCCCCTTGCACTAGTAGGCCACACTCTGCCTTGCTTCACGTGGCCTCGCCTCGGATCGACTGCCACTCGGAAGGGTAAACAAGACCCCGGGGACATAATGGCTTACAGATGTCAGCCGATTGCCCCTCCTCCTCCTCATCCTCCCCGGCCACGTTTGCCGCGCAGCGCCGAGCCAAAAGCGCCACGCCCCGCCGGGGTTCGCGTGAGCTGCGGGGTTCGCTTGAGCGGCGACTCCTTCAAGTCCGACGCCGCCTTGCCCTCGCTGACGACAACAAAGTCGTCCACCGCCACTGGGAAACGCGTTGGCAGACTTCGGACACGTTTACATAGCAGCACGCAACGGCGTGCGTGTGTGTGTGCGTGTGTGCTATCTCCCCAAGTCTGGTATACAGGAGGTCGTGGGTTCGATCCCGACCCTGACGCCTGCTGTAGATTTGAGGTTTGCGTGTCTCTCTCATCATCACGATGACTAGGAGATGTTAACTACCTCGGCTGGTATACAGGAGGTCGTGGGTTCAATCCCGACCCTGACACCTGCTGTATATTTGGGGTTTGCGTGTCTCTCTCTCTCTCCCCGTGGTCGCGTGGATTGTTTTCTCCGGTTCTTCCCTCCGCGTTTAGAAGCGACATCACGCGTTTAGAGTTTAGAGTAATTTTGGCTGCTACGAATTTCCACGTCATGAAAAGCCACTTCGTTGAGCTATCATTTGCGGCCAGGTCGCTTCTGAAAACGAGCTCTACACCAACAACACCAACAACAACTAAAAAGTTTATAGTTTAGCGCATCAGTGTTGCTCGCAGACGGCAGGAGGGCATAGCGCGCGTGCGTGGCCATGCGGCCGCCACGCTGCTGCGTCTTTGTAGGTCCCGACGGTCTGACGGGATGGCCCGAGTTGTTGTTTTTGGCTCGTGGCCTCGTTAAACGATGTTACCGTTTGTACGCACGTTGAACTTCTTTCGCGCCGTACGTAGCCGACCGTGCTCATCGGAGGTGCGGGGGGGGGGAAGGACAACAAACTGAACGCAATAAGCACAATAAATCAGTTTTCATTTTAGATTTAAAAGCGCATAGCTCCAGTGGCTTTCCCGATATTGGAAGGGAAGAGCGTTCCAGACGGGCCGCAGAAGCGACATCGCGGCTGCCCGTCTTAGTCCGATGGCCAGCCAATAACCCGGCCACACGTTCAGCTCTGCCGAGTTGGTGGTCACGGCAATGCTGACTTGCGTGCGAGGCTTGACGTGGGCGTCGTGCCTTCCTGCTGCTTGCGCGCGGGGTCAAATGGAGACCGCTGGCGAACACCATGGAGTTCTGCGGAGGTTCCCAATGAAAAAAACAACAACCTCATCGATGACCTACACCACTGCGACTTTGACCTCCCGAGAAAACCTAACGGAGCTTCCATCCACCGCTTCAGGACGGCAACTCATCACCGCGCCACGCACGCTTCCGTGCCGTCGTGGGGGGGGGGGGGGGGGGGGGGGGGGTGTATGCAAGCGAGATCGGTTCCCCTGTTGGCATCGAGAAAACTTTCCGAGTCGAAGGAGACCTTTATAGGGGAATGGGGAGCTTCTGTGAGGTCGAGCACCCAAGTCACAGCACGATCGAGGTGGCCGCATCCCAGACGTGGTCCATGTGTTGCGGTGAAACTTCGGAACGCAAGTCCCGGGCATTGCATAATGAGCGTACGCGCGCACGCACTCGCCGGATAGATATTTATTTGATGAGCGTCAAAAGCAGCGTGACTGTACTTGCTATTCATAGGAACATTTGATCATAAAGCAAATCGAGATATTTTCTTGTTCTGTTTCAAGTGGCAAATAATTTTTTTAATAAAAAAAAAATGTCCCTTCCTGGATGTTACGTGCAATTCTTTGAATAGAACCCAGCGCTGTGCGCGTATGTGTCTGTGTGTGTCTGTGTATGTCTGTGTGTGTGTCTGTATATGTCTGTGTTTGTCTGTGTGTGTATGTGTGTGGCTGTGTAGCGGTAGTGTAGCGGTTAGCGCTAAGTTGCGCTATGAATCTGGCGACCCGGGTTCGATTCCCGCTCACGGCCAACACCGGTGACGATTATTTGAACCGGTCCTGGGCCCTCCCCTAGGTTGTCTCAGCCTCAAATGAGCACCTGGTACGATGTGTAAACATCGCCACTGGGGAGACAAAGGCGGTCAGGCGTGGTGATGGCCACCCACCCCCTGGGGTGCTGTGACGACCTCCATAGGTGCTCGCTAACAGCACTTGCCCCAACAGTCCGTTAAAGCTACACGGGGGATCTTTGTGTTTAATGTGTTGTAACTCTTCCATCTGCGATACAATTGTCCCTGTGACAATTTCAACTATTAGCGTCTCCCTCGCATAGAGAATTGGAGCCAAAGTAGATGGGTTTTTTATATTCTATCATTTTTTTTATAAACATTACGTGACTTTATGTAACGAACCAGAGAATATGGATTCCTGTAGTCACGAAAGTTTCAAATCAAGATTGAATAGTTGTGTTTACAAACATGCTCAGTTTGCAAGTGAAACACACACACACGCGCACACAGATAATCTCTCCAATTGAATCGCATTTGCAACACGTCACCTTCATCCACACACCGTCACGTGATGCGTGTCTAATGGCACAAGTGTCAATAGGGACTGCAAATGATGTCAGTTCGAGGCAAACCTCTGCGCACACCTCGGCAATCTATTAAATGATCGTTCTCTCAAACTTGCAACAACTGCCATTCACGCGTGCACGTCCAGGCTATAACAGAGGCACACTCCGTGATCAATGGACGCATCCCCGATGCATCGCCAAATCGCGAGCTGAGCTCCCGTGTGGCACCAGCGACGAGATCGTGAATGGAATGAGCAAGGCAGGTTCGGGTTTCTTTATTGGAGGGCAGCGGCAGATCGCAACCCACTCCCTTCCTCATCCTCCTCCTACTCCAAACACACAGCAGGCGCCACATCTCTCGCCTGGTATGCGGGGGGTTCGTGGGTTCGATCCCGAGCCTGAAGATGCCTGTTGTGTATTTGGAGTTTGCGTATCTCTCTCTCTCATCATCATCATCACGGTGGCAAGGAGATGTTAACTACCTCGCCTGGTATACAGGAGGTCATGGGTGTCTATCCCGAACCTGAAGATGCCTGTTGTGTATTTGGAGTTTGCGTGTCTCTCTCTCATCATCATCAGCACAGTGGCAAGGAGATGTTAACTACCTCGCCTGGTATACAGGAGGTCGTGGGGTCGATCCCGACCCTGAAGATACCTGTTGTGTATTTGGAGTGTGCGTGTCTCTCTCCCCGTGGTCGCGTGGATTTGTCTCGGGGTCCTCCCGGTTTTTCCCTCCACATTTACAAAGCATGCGTTTATACTATTAAGATAATTTTACTGCTAGAAATGTCCAAACGATAAACCCCGCCTGTAACAGACTGTCGGGGCAAGTGCTTGTTAGCGAGTTCTACCGCTCCCCACACACACGCGCGCACACACGCGTACACGGGCAAGCCAGCCAGCCAACTTCAAAAGCACTCCCATCACCCCGGTATGCCAGATCCCGCCTCTCAGCTCCTTCCGGGGATGCAGCGATGATTCCGAGTGTGCGTGCGTGTGCGTGGGTGGGTTGGCTGAACGGGTGTACATGCGGGTGGGTGGGTTGGTGAATGTGCGTGCGTGCGGTGAGTGAGTGGGTTGGTGAGTGAGTGAGTGTGTTGGTGGGTGAGTGGGTTGGTGAGTAAGTGAGTGTGTTGGTGAGTGAGTGGGTTGGTGAGTAAGTGAGTGGGTTGGTGAGTGAGTGGGTTGGTGAGTGGGTTGGTGAGTGAGTGGGTTGGTGAATGAGTGAGTGGGTTGGTTAGTGAGTGAGTGGGTTGGTGAGTGAGTGGGTTGGTGAGTGGGTTGGTGAATGAGTGAGTGAGTTGGTGAGCGAGTGAGTGGGTTGGTGAGTGAGTGGGTTGGTGAGTGGGTTGGTGAGTGAGTGGGTTGGTGAATGAGTGGGTTGGTTAGTGAGTGAGTGGGTTGGTGAGTGAGTGGGTTGGTGAGTGGGTTGGTGAATGAGTGAGTGAGTTGGTGAGCGAGTGAGTGGGTTGGTGAGTGAGTGGGTTGGTGAATTAGTGAGTGAGTTGGTGAGTGAGTGAGTGGGTTGGTGAATGAGTGAGCGGGTTGGTGAATGAGTGAGTGGGTTGGTGAGTGAGTGAGTGGGTTGGTGAGCGAGTGAGTGGGTTGGTGAGCGAGTGAGTGTGTTTGTGAGCGAGTGGGTGAATGTGCGTGCCTGGTGGAGTGAGTGCGAGACGGGATTCTCCCGTCGGTTGGAAGCCGCCGGGTCTAGGTGGTGGTGGGGGGGGGGGCTTGGAGCGTCTCCGTATTGGCCGCATGTGGAGCAGCAATCCCAGCACGGCTGCGCTTGCCGCTGGAGGGAGGAGGGGGGCGGTTGGGGGCGTGGGTGCGGCGGGGGGGTCCAGGTCACTTGCGGACCCGCGCGCGCCCTAATTGGGGCAGCAACGGGAAACGTGGAACCGGGCGGGCTCGGTAGAGCGAGAGAGGCCCCGCGGGTAGAAGGAGAAGCAGAAGCGGCGGCGGCGGCAGCGGAGGCGACGGATTTAGTGAGCTGAGCGTTGTTATTGGAACCGCGGCCGCGCCTTGCGGGCTCCGCCGAGGGCGTGCGGGGTCCGCCGACTCCGTCTCTCGCTCGCGGTGGGGGGAGGCGCAGCAGCAGCAGCAGCCCCGGGCGCTTTCAACATTTCTGGGGTTGTTCCCTTCGGAAGCCGCGACTCCAACTCGGCAAACAGCAACGAGAGAGGAGCGGGAGGAGCGCCGCTCGCTCGGCACCGCGCGGACTGCGCGATCAGCGCGACCGCCACCGCCTCCTCCTCTTCATCTTCATCCTCCTCCTCCTGCCGGCTTCGTCCCTAGCTGTTGTCCCTTCGCATGGTGAGCGCCCCCCCCCCGTGCCCCCCCCGTCCCCCCCCCCTCTAGAGAGTTTGCAACAGAACTTCTCCCCAGCCCCTTTTCAGTTTAGCCTCTTGCTTTGTGTGTGGAGGTTTGTTTTTGTGCGTTTACGTTACCGGCGCGTGCTGTGTAATCATCGCCAAGGGGCACGCGGGAGAGAATTCGTCGTCGGGTTCGTGCGGTTGTTGGCAGCGGGTGAAGTGTTTCTTCCGTTGTTTGCGAAAGGAAGACGCGTGACTTGTGAAGCTCCGTCTTGCTGTCATCATCAGCAGCATCATCATCACCACCAGCAGCAGTATCATCATCAGCAGCATCATCACCAGCAGCAGTATCATCATCAGCAGCAGCATCGGAATGTCATCATCTTCATCATCATCATCGGCCATGGCTGATCCACTGCTGGATGAAGGCCTCCCCAATCTCTGTACGAGCCTGCACACGAACTGACTTCTTCGCTCCATCTCCCCCGTTGGACGTGGGGAGATGGAGCGCCACGGAGCGTTACGTCCCTTGGCGGCTAACTCAGTCACTCGCTTTCTCCTGCCTATCCTGCATGAAATCACCAACCACCCCCCCCCCACTGCCTAGCCACGTGTGCTGCCCAATCCCGCACACTTTGCTGGATGCAGAATCCGGAGTTTTGTTGACGGCATTGACCCGCGCGTGTCCTCCAATCCACGCGTTCCTCTTCTATGGCTCTCGGTGGAATTCAGCATCAGAATCTTGGCTTAGGCTGGAGGAATCCGATGAGCTTTGCTGCTCTTTGTCACAAGATGTGCAGTCATTGCAAGCATGCATCTCTATATATATCCCTCTGCTTCTTTGCACAATATGTTATGCTTAGGCGGTGTTTCTCAACCAAGTGTCAATAGCGGGTAGAAACACGCACACCCGATTATAAAAAAACCAGAGCTTACCAAACTAGATGTAATACGATACACAGCGTTGGCTCTTTGACGCTTAGGATTAGCATCGTGTGAAAATTGTGATCGGCGCCAATATAAATGTTAAAGAATATAATGGCAGCAATAATGATGATTGTGATGTTCATGCATACCTGCCAACCCCTTATCAGTGTCCTACTTTATTACAGGCCAATTGGTCACCCCGTACCATTATAAATCTCAACGTTCATCCTACAAAGTCCCATCACAAGCGAGAAACACAAACAAATAGATACAGAATATATTACTAAACAAAGACAGTTTAATGAATTAATTTTAATGATTGGTGTCAATTAAGCTACTTATCATGCTACTGTCTGAGATCTTGCATGTTGATGCTGCTGCTTGCTTTTTATTTGGCCGTATACATTTTTTTGCCCGTAATGAGACGGCTGTACGTACGCCTTATGGACCTGAAAACGAAATTTCCCTGTACAAGAAAACGGGCAAACCGTATGGATTGACAGGTTTGGATGATGTTGCGAATTTAAGATAATTTGCGAAAGTAGTACGAGTAGAAACAACAGTTTACCTGCCCAGGTTTTAAATAACTGTGCAAGGGACTCTGCTTTCTCCCAGGACTGGGCATTTTAAACCCACAACGCCAATGTTATTGCACGCAATTTTGCCTGTCAGCCACATAATTACCACAATGGCACTGCAGACTTGACAGAAAGGGCAATGAATATTTGGATAAAATAATAATGACGACAGTAAATCCGTCGCTGGATGAAGGCCTCCTCCGCATGCCATGTCGGTCACTGGTCATTGTTTGACCATACTTCACCACTTTGGTTTAGTGCCTCTTGGTGAAGGTAGGGGGGCCGGTGGAGGAGGGGGCTGGAAGCACCCAGGAGCGGTTCAAATAATCGTGACCGTGAATCGAACTCAGATCGTCAGGTGGAGAGGCGCGTTACCAATTGAACCGCTGTTCCATCCCGATTGTTAATCGTCAATCACTCTTTCTCATCTTGCCAAGAGTCCGTTGTGTTGTTGAGGTAGCAACGTCGGCGCAAGTGAAACGAGGCAGTGGTGCGGTGCGTAGGGTCGCTTGCTTGGAGCTTGATCAAGAGAAGTTCACTCCCCCTTGGGGTCTACAAATCCCTTCCTGGACTCGCCTCCACCGCATCTCGCCACGCTTGCCTCTCTCTCTACGTACGTGTCGCCTCCTCGTCCTCTACGTTCTCAGTCTTTGCTCTCTCTCTGTTCCTCCTCTTTTTTTTACGATCAGTGGAAAAAAGAAAATGCTCGGTGTAGTCGGCACTTTGCTTCGTTCATTATTTAGTTCTTTTTTTAATAATAACCAATGTGCATGCGGTGAGTGAGTGGGTTGGTGAGTGAGTGGGTTGTTGAGTGAGTGAGTGGGTTGGTGAATGAGTGAGTGGGTTGCTGAGTGAGTGAGTGGGTTGGTGAGTGAGTGAGTGGGTTGGTAATAACTTTGCTTTATGCTCACTCTCTCGCTCACTCTCTCGCTCTCTCTCGTTCTGCACGCAGCCCTTCTCGCAGTCAGACGGCCTCCGACGGGTAGCTCATAACTGCATGCAGAGCTCCCCGTCATCTGCCACCGAGCACACGGCCTCCTCCCTCCTTGAGCTCAATCCACGCGTTCGCTCTTTCTCTCTTCTCGGCCCCCCTTTACTGGAACAAACTTCCCCTCCACATTAAGCGGTCACCTTCGCTCGCTAGTTTTCATACTCCACACTCAAAACTCACTTACTGTCTCTCACTAACCCCACGACCGCCTTAATCTCCCCCTCGTAACCACCACCATTCCTCTTCCCTCTTCAGATTCTCATGATATGGCGGTCACTCATTCCCCATTCATTCAGTCATTCGTCGTCATTTACTGTCATCAATTTCGCTTTCGCCGAGTTCACGCGTCGCAGACTCGCCACCCATTGCCTCCTCTCATCCATTTCCTTCGCCCCATCTCCACCGTGTGTAGCACCGTCGTTAAATCCCCCGAAGGTAACGCACAAGAGGTCAGCCAAGCGAAGTAGCCGAGCGCTGCAATGGGACGGGGGCGACGGCGAACACCAAAATAAGTGAACAAACTTCGCAGGCATCGCTTCGTTTCACCCCGGACAGTCGCGGGCACCGTTCCGGAAATGTATTTTGGCACGCAGCCTCCACCTCGCCTTATTTTTTAATCCTTTATATTAAGTTCACTTGCGCGCTTGCTTGCGCGCTTACGACCGCGCAAATCTTTCGGTCGTTTTTTAACCCACTTCCCGTGATCCAATCGAGCTGAAATTTTGCACACAGACTCGTTGTGCGTGACAATTACTTTTCGTGAAATTCTTTTTTCCAAAATTTTACACTTTTTAGGACAAAAATATTATATTTAATTATCAATTGCTTAATGGTGGCATGCAATCATCTGACCCATAGGTGGCAGCCATCTCAAGCCAGAGGACGAGAGGACTCTAGCCGCCACGCATATAAAGGATTTATAGTGAAAAACTTTGTTTTTACGGCTTATTTTTTTATAATATCCTGATGCCGTAGTGGTGTGCCTGGTGGTGGTTTCTCGCTTGCAGCACTTGCGCCAACAGTCCGTGGAGGCTCCACGCGAAGATGATTGTCTTTGGCGGTGTTTGGGGAGCGGTGGTGCCGCGGTTAGCGCCGCGCTGCGCTACGAACCCGGCGACGCGAGTTCGATTGCCGCTCGCGTCGAACAGCGGTGACGATTATCTGAACCGGTCTTGGGCCTCCGCTAGGTCGACTCAGCCTCAAATGAGTACCTTGTGCGGTGTGTAAACATTACAACTAGGGAGACAAAGGCGGCCGGACGTGGTGTTGCTCACCCACCTCCTCATTTGCCGTTACGGCCTTCATAGGTGCTCGCTTAGAGCACTTGTCCCAAAAGTCTGTTAAGGCTACACGCGGGATATTTGTCTCTGTGGTAGTGTGTGTGTGTGGAGTGCAAAAACACACGTGAGAATATAGTGCTTCGGCTCACCAGATGTCCTTAATGCCCTGAGTATTCATCAGAATCGGGTACAATAATACAGGATTATTATAGACAGGCATACCTTGCACCGGAGTGGTAGTGCCTTGTGTCGATGATCCCTACTACAAACCAGCTTAGAAGCGTTCCGGAAAAACATCGAGCGAGAAATTGTTAAGCCCGGTTCTAATTCGCGTCGAACAGTTGAAATTTGCAAAACAGGGAGATTCGAACACGAGAACCTGCGAACCTTGAAACCCGCGAATTTGCTAATTGGTGAACTTCTGAACTTACAAACTTCCGAACCTGTGCAGCGAGCGAGACCGCATGGGCGACGACTCGGCTGCTTATCGGATCGGTGCTCCCCTGCCGCTGATGGCCCTTCCATGCCCGGCTCGTGCCAGCGTCGCCCGTGACCCCGCGGCCCAAGCGTCGCCCGGGATGATTTCGTGCGGCTCCATGCATGATCGAGCGGCCGACACTCGGGGTGGCGTCGTTCTCACGAGCGCAGCCCAGGCGGCAAACGAGCGAGCGGGCGGGCGGGCGGGATTCGAGTCACCTCTGAGCTCTCTCAACCGCCGAGCTCACGCATGAAATGCCGTACACACGCACACACAGACACGCGCGCGCGTGCCCGTTTTGTAAAACGCTGTTAAACTTCTAAACGATCTTTCGTTTCCAATCGCATTCCTCTCGGACTATCGGCGTCACGTCACGGGGCTAAGGAATGCCAATTCGTTGCTCGCGCAGAGAGCAGCGTAACATCACCCCACGTTAGAGAGCGGCCCGTGGAACATGATATCGCAGAACTACTGCTGAGGTCCCCTTTAATTGCCTCTCGTTCACACGAGGTGGGGCTGCAACCTCCTCACACGCCCTCGGTGTCAGAGTGATTGCAGCACCCCCTGTCATTTTGAATTCCTCTCTGAAGCTCCCACAGCCCATAAACTCCAGGGTGGGCACTTTGCGACCTGTAGCCTGTCCAGATTTCCGGTAAAATTCCATCGGTCGTGAAGTAAACCTTTTTTTTTTATCACAAATCGGGGAGTGGCAGGTGACCGGGGATGCGGGCAGGGAGGAGTGAGAGGCAGACGATCTCGGTAGAGAGGTGCGCAAGTGAGCAGGACAACAGGCACAGAGGTTTACAGACAGAAG
>CM025651.2:5352492-5378564 GCA_014621495.2 Entosphenus tridentatus
CCTACACATTTAGAATTGACGTGCGTTTAGAGTATTTGCCTGCGACTATAAATGTCCAAGTAATAAGCCACTTTGTTGAGCTATGATTTGTGGCCAAGTCGCTTCTGAAAAAGAGCTATGCAGCTCAGTTGGCCTCACCTGGTAAATAGTTGAGTTGAGTAGTTGAGGTCATTCCAGCTGAGCCATCAGCGTGATGTTGCGGGGTAAAGAAGTGCCCGTGGGGAACTCTTGCGGTGCACCGCTCATTAAAATAGATGAACACATCTTAAGGTAAAAACCCAATACAGGCCCCTCCTGCAAAAAAAGAGTCCCATGACTCATTGTGGCCCTGCTGGATAAGTAGATTAATCTGATCGTTATGCCAAGCGACTTGGTCACATGGATACGTACGTAGAGCCGCAACAGAAGAAGTCCAGCACACGCGTGTGGCCGTGTCGTGAGTCAGCTGCTTTATTCACACTCTCCGCGGCCTCGTGTGGCCTCGTGTGGCCTCGTGTGGCCTCGTGTGCCCTCGTGTGCCCTCGTGTGGCCTCGTGTGGCCTCGTGTGGCCTCGTGTGCCCTCGTGTGCCCTCGTGTGGCCTCGTGTGGCCTCGTGTGCACTCGTGTGGCCTCGTGTGGCCTCGTGTGCCCTCGTGTGTCCTCGTGTGCCCTCGTGTGCCCTCGTGTGCCCTCGTGTGCCCTCGTGTGGCCTCGTGTGGCCTCGTGTGCACTCGTGTGCCCTCGTGTGGCCTCGTGTGCCCTCGTGTGCCCTCGTGTGGCCTCGTGTGCCCTCGTGTGCCCTCGTGTGCCCTCGTGTGCCCCGCACGGCAGCGTTCACCCGAATCTTCTCCCCTCCATTGACCCGGTTCACATCATCCTCACGCCTTCTTTAGTTCGAATCCCACCACCACCACCTCCACCTCCCACCAATCCTAGGGCCGCTCGCCGATCCAGCGACCCGAGTGTCACATCCGTTCAGTCTCCTTGACTGCTTCGCTCGACCACCGCGTTTGAAGGGCGGAGTCGGTGACCCACGCCGTGAACGTTGACGTGAATTAATGGCTGCACCGCCTGCCAGCTGTGGTATCACGTGCAGAGCGGGCACGCGGTCGCTGGGAAGGTAAATGGAGCGAAGTAGCTGAAAAGTGCGCAAAGAAGCGTGCAGGGATGGATGGCTGGAACCGATGTTGCCGGACGTGAAGAGCAACGCGCTGATGTTTTTTTGGGCCCGTTGTTTTTCGCAGGTGGTTGTCATGCTCACGGATGTGAAGCCCCGTGACGACGTGGCAGCCATTGCCGGGCAACTGAAGGAGTCCGGAGTCGCCATCATCGCCGTAGGTAGGGAACGCTCCGTCGGTGTCCGTTACGCGGCCAGCGATGCGGTGGTCAGAGCGCTCTACCCGCAGCCGAAAGGTCAAAAGTTCAAACCCCGGTTGGGAGGTCGATCAACTTCGGCCCATCGCTTCTTTTCACGGTCGATTGAAATGGGTACCGCTATTCGTCGAGGTCTCAGCGTGGGTGTCGACTCGCTGTCTCTCCGCCGCCGTACCAAGCACACCGCGCGGTCGCTCAATCGCGCGCGTCCCGCGGTGGTCACGCTGTGGCGAGACTCTCCCCTGCCGTGGCAACGGGGAATTTCCACCGCCGGCTCAAGGGGCTGCCAAACGAGTTGAGCAGCAGCGGCGTCAGCGTGGTGGGGCATGGGGCCCTGGTGCAAGGAATCAAATGGACCGACCCCCCTCCCCCCCACCATCCTTCCCACACTGCCTGTGTCCAATTACACCCCCCCACCCCCACCCCTCCTTCATAGTCCAACGCCTCGGCCCATCCACTCCATGGGCCCCAGTGCAGTTGCACCGCCTGCGCACTTGATCGCGACGCCACTGGCCCCGCGCCCAGTTGGGCAGCAGGAGTATACTCAACTGGTTTGCGTTTAAGTTTGCTGCTCAAGTGCCTCATTCCGTTCGTTGTGTTCTTGTTAATGGAGCTGGCAGGCCACTGAATGCACTTCCTAGGATATATTGTCAGCACCATCCAAGGTGCTACGTCGTGCGGAGTGCAGCAAACTCGGTTGTACTATACCATGCCCTCACGTTTATGCTGCCCGCCTTCACCACCCAGCGCTGACCAGCGTGATACAATTCGAGTGGATAAAGCTCCACGAACCGCACGTCGTGGTGGAGACCGGCGTCATCCCGCGGCGGATTGACGAGATGACTGTGCACATCGGTGCGGGGACACGTCACGCACCACGGCGGCGAGATGTTAGCTACCTCGCCTGCTATGCAGGAAGTCGTGGGTTCCACCCCGACCCCGGCGCCTGCGTATTTGGAGTTTGCGCGCTCTCCCCGTGGTCGCGTGGATTTTTCTCCGGGTCCTGTGGCTTCCCCTCCCCCCACCCACATATAGAATCAACGTCACGCGTTTAGAGTATTTCACTGCTATAATTGTCCACACGATAAGCTGTCATTTGTGGCCAGGTCGCTTCTGAAACAAAGATCTATGTAGCTCAGTGGGCCTTACCTGGCTCTCGTGGCCTCGGGCACCCCCCCCCCCCACCCATCGCTGGTGAACGAGAGTGCGGTTAATGGGATCCAGGAGGTGAGGTGGACGAGTGTGCGGTTCATGGGAACCAGGTGAGGCATCCCGCGCGTCGCTCCGTCGGGTCAGAGAGGCCACGCCGGGGTCCGAAGCGCCGCGCGTGCCTCAAGCATCCCAGCGGGGTTCAAACCGTAGCACCCCCCCCCTACCCCCCACCCCCCCCCCCCCCCCCCCCCCCCCCCCCACCACCCGCGAGAGCCCGGCCATTGAGTGGAAGCATCGGCGCTGTGGGTCACGAGGTGCTGCTCTCTCTCTCTCCTGCAGCCCTCTTGGCCGAGTCAGCGACAGGCAAACTTCTTCCGGCCTTCATCGGTGGTTGCTAACAGCACTTGTCTGTTTAGGCTACGGGGGGGAATCTTCGTCTTTTGCGCGCAGTGGGGGAGTGGGGCCCATAGGGATCCCTCAGCAGAAATGATTTTGGCACCAACCACTCCCACTTTTAATTTCTCAACTCCACGTGAGATGACAGAGGAGATAAAGAGATGGAGATGTAGTGAGATGAGAGATACAGACCGAATAGGGGTGACAGAGATGAATAATATTTTAATGTGAATTGTTTTGGTTTATTAGTGTAAGAGAATCATTGATTAGATTTTAATTTTGAACGAAATAATATTTGTATTCTTCTGCTTAATTGAGCATTTGTTACATTTGTTTTAAGTTGTACATCCTGACATATCTGTAATTGCTTATTGTGAGAGCGATAAGCCTCCCTGGCCGCCTGCATGAACAGGGAGCCGACATCCTTTTGCCGAATCCTCGCCAGCTCAAGAACACAACAACAACAAACAGCCTCAGAATTCGAGCTGATATTTGGTGCGTCTCCTCTCTTTTTCATTAATACAGGCCCCCGTGAGCTACTTGGGGGGGGGGGGGGGGGGGGGGGGCCGCGTGGGGTGGATGGACCCAAGCTTTAGCTTCAATCGCTGTACGCGCAGCAGTGGCGATGCACGCAGGCGGTCCCCATTTGCGCTGCGTGCCTGCGCGTGCCGGTTTCATCTCCGCTTCAAAGCCGATGAGAACCACATGGGACATAAATTGTGCTCCACCCAAGGAGTCCCGCGTCCAATTTTTTTTCCCCTCCGGTTTCTTTTCTTATTATCGTCTCCTCGTTCTCGATCCTGTCGTACGGGGGCCAGAGTCGTGATTGGCCACTCAGGACGGAAGGAGAGAGAGAGGGAGAGGGAGGGTGCTGGAAGGGCGAGGTTTGAGAATTCCAAGGTGGATGGTAGAAAATACATCTCAGCGAGGAGGAGGAGGAATGAATCAGAGCATGAGCGGGGGGTGCGAGTGTTCAAGGGAAGGTAAGGGAGGCGAGAATGAGAAGTGCCGGGCATGGGTTGAGAGGAGGGGCATAAGATGCAGTTATAGGAGCGGTGAAGATGATACCTGTGGAGGGCAGAAGGAGCAGTAGAGCGAGACCGAGGGTGTGAGATGGGAGGAACCATCGGAAGGAGGTTTTTGGACAGCGATTGGACACGGAATAGCAGCGAGTGGAGAAATATCCTGCGAGCAGCCGACCCCGTCAAATGTTGGGACTTTTTGGCTGAGAAGATGAAGAGTTCCTGTACGTGCGTACGTCCGTACGTTGAACTTCTTTCGCACTGTACGTAGCCAACCGTGCCTAATCGGAGGTGCGGAGATCTGACTGCGCTGCGAGCCGAGCAAGCGGTCGCTGTCGTGCGGTGACCGGCTCGGGGTTGATCGCCGTTGGGTTGGACATCTCCTCCCGCTCTCTCCGCCGTTATCCCTGCCTGCTGCGGCTCCACACGGCAAACTCACTGCAGGGTACGCTACTTCAACGTAGGAGAAACAGCAAAACGACACTCCCTCTCCTAAAGCCCTCTCGTCGCGGCCAGCAGCAGCAGAACTCGACATCGGCATCGGGCTCCCGTATTGCTGCTGCTGCTGCTGCTGCTGCTGCCATCACGCGCGAGAAGAGAGCAGAACGGGACACGGTGGGATCGATCCGTGGCGCAGTGAGGACCCCGGGGGAGCCGCTGTGCTGCGACGATGAGGGCACGCGCTTGGATTCGCTACCCAGAGCGGGCAAGCTCGGCTACCCATGTGGGAGGTTTTCTCCGTTGAGAATGAGAATGGAAGCTCGTGCCTGTGGCCTCATTCTGTGGGGTCAAAGGTCAGTGGATCACACAACAGAGATTGGAGAAAATCCCAAGCCCTCTGCAAGGTGACCTGGAGATGGTGGTACAGCAAGTGGGTTTGAAAAAATTGTCTTTGTGCACTGGAGACTCTACTCGCCTGTGAAGCGCGGCTCCTATGCCGTCGCCTTGCACCCTGATTATGGCGCGAAGTACCAAATGTCCTCACGGTCTGATTTGATGGAAGTCCAACGGCATTTGTCAATGACAAGGCTGAGAGCATCGATCACTCAACGTGGCGGTTCCGTGACACGCACGCAAGGCACGGCGTTGCTGCTCCCATGGGGGATGGCTCGTGAAAGACGCTGCTACTGGGCAGGCGGAAGCAGTCGCCCTCCAACAACAACGGAGCGCAGAGGAGCAACGCTCACAAGAACGAGCGGAGAGGACCGGGTGGCTAAAACACAGCAAGTTGGCACAGTGGGAGAGACAGATGGTGCATCTGCCAGTCGTCTCAGTCAGTCAACTCATGGCACCTGGGTCTGTCCCGTGACCTCCTGCCAGCGAGCCTTCGACACTTCAAAGTGCAGCTGGCATGGCGCAAGCACCGTTGTGACATCGCCGCCACTTATTGGCGAACGGCGGCTGTCGCTGGCGTTGCTGTTTATGTTGTGGCGTGCGACCGTTGACAGTTCAGTGCGAGCGGGCGGTCGGGAAAATGACTCGTGTTCGCCACCACAGGAGCACGCAAGGCGCAGAAGGACGTCCTGGACTCGGTGGCATCGAGCCACAAGGACGCGTTCTTCCGGAGGGACGCGGCGGCGCTGCAGGCCACCGTCCCGGCGCTGCTGCGGCGCGTCTGCATGCACCTCGGCGGGTCGCTGCACACCGCCTTATCCGGTGAGTCAGCCGATCCCCCGCCCCCCCCTGCCCCCCCCCTCTGCCGCCCACCCCCTGCCCACAATGATCCTCCTACCCCAGCGAGTAGAGCAACACCCCAAACGCGTGCCCGCTCACAGAAACCGTCCACGCACGCACGGACGCACGTGCACCACACAGACCGGATTGAAAGACGCATGCCCCCCCCCACCAATCCCACCGCCACCCTCGAACCTTGTTTAGAAAAAAAAGTGGAATAAAAGGGCAACTTATAATCGGGGTACAACGGTAGCGAGCAGAAGAGGGATTAGAAATAGGTTTTTACCCTTTCAACTGATACAAAAACTGACACCTTTATATTTGTACCAGTTGAAAGGGTAAAAACCTATCACTTTATTTTGCCACTGGTAAAGGAGGTCTCAGTGTAGAAGAGGGATTGTCGACAGAAGGAAAATATGAATTGGCCTGTTGATGGTAATTATCTTGCAATGTGATGTTGATAACAATTTGACGTCGAGATGATGTTTGATGCACCCTTATTTTGGTCATGAATCCGGCGGAGGGGGGGGCCCTGCGCTCTTGCTCGGTTGAGCTCGTGCCGAGCGCAGCCACCGCGCTCTGACCGCTTCCACCGCCGCCGGCTTCCCTTGCAGAGCAAAGCGACGGCGCTCGGGACGACGGCGCCACGGGGAGGATGGAGCGGCAGGGCGCCCACGTGGCCGACAGGGCCGAGGACCCCACGCAGAGCGACGTCCAGACGTTTGATGTCGGGGGATCGGGTAGGTGGTGGTTGTGGTGCTGGTGCTGCTGGTGGTGCTGCTGGTGGTGCTGGTGGTGATGGTGGTAATGGTGGTAATGATGGTATTGATGTTCCTGGTTGTGGTGGTGGTGGTGATGGCGGTGGTATTAATGGTGGTACTGTTGGTGGTGATGGTAGTGGTGGTGATGCTGGTAGTACTGGTGCTGGTGGTGGTTTCCGAGGGTTTCTGTCTGAGTGTGTCAACATCCTTTATCAATCGTGTGTGTGCGGTGTGTTTCCGCCTCTGTGTCGGTGAGGGCGATGGCAGGGTGGGGAGCGGTAGTGTAGTGGTCGGCACTCTGCGCTACGAACCCGAGTTCAATTCCCCCTCATGAATAGCACCAGTGGCGAATATTTGAACCGGTCCAGGGCCTCCCCCTACGTCGACTCAGCCTCAAATGAGCACCCGGTGTGGTGTGTAAACATCGCCACTGGGGAGACAAAGACGGTCGGGCGTGGTGCTGGGCACCCACTCCCTCGTGTACCGTTCTGGCCTTCACAGGTTCTCACTAACAGCATTTGCCCCAACAGTCTGTTAAGGCTACACGGGGGAGTGTGCGCTTGTGTCGGCACAGTTAGGAGGACAGGTGGTGCATCCGCCAGTCATCTCAGGCGATCAAGCGATAACACCTGGTTCTGTCCCGTGACCTCCTGACTACAGGGAGCCTTCGACATTTCACGTGGCATCGAAGTGCTCCCAGCCTGGAACACGCGCTGTGGTGACGTCGCCGGCACTTAAGCGGCGAATGGCGGCGTGGTTTTTGTTGTTGTTGTTGTTGTTTGTTGTGCGTGCGCGTGGGGCAGTGTCCCTGCGGGAGATTGCTCGTCTGCTGCTCTTCGACGCGACGGCCAGCAGCGTGCGCGTGTCCTGGCACGCGGTGCCGGGGGCTACGAGCTACAGACTCATCTGGGCACCCACGCCAGGTAACAAAGACAAAGATTCCCCCCCCCGCCCCCCGTATAGCTTTCACAGACTTTTGGGGCAAGTGCTGTTAGCGAGCACCTATGTAATAAAAATTGTAATAAAAATAAAGTGAATAAAAACGTCGTGGTATTTCTATTCACTTCATTATTTTTTTTTCTACCCACGTGACTTTACCGAAAGAACCAAAGAATAGGGTGAAGCCCAGTCTTGTTTTTTTTTTCATCGCCATCTGTTTGTGGAGAGGCTGAACGGGGGAATGTTTGCGTTTGCGCGCCCGCGTGCTGCAGAGTTCGAGGGCCGGGACCAGGCGCGCGAGGTCACGCTGGCACTGGGCACCACCTCGTACGAGATCACGGGCCTGGTGCACGACACGGAGTATGCCGTGTCGCTCTACCCCATCTACGACGGCTTCCAGGGCGTCTCCGTCACCAACATCGTCACCACCGGTGAGCTGGGGGGTGGGAGGGGGGGCAGCGGGGGTGGGTGGGGAGCGGGGGGAGGGGGGGAGGGTGAGGATGCGTGGGGGGGCAGAGACAGACGACAATTCTGGCCATCGCCTGATGATGCTGGCAGACGACATCTCCCCACCGTGGAGCAAATGCCCAGTGGGCAGGTCCATTCCGAGGGCTGGTGGGCCGGTCCTTGTGGGGAAATTGAAAATGTGATCAGTGTAAAAAAAATAAAAAAAATATTCATCCTCTCTGGCCCATTTGTTTTTTGGACCCAACCCAAATGGGCCAATGAGATCACACGGCAAAAACCAGCTCACACGTCGTCACATCGCAACATCGAGCAGCTGCTCCGGGTCACGACTTTGGGCCGGTGTGTTTACAAATGCCTTGGCCGATTTTTTTCTGTCACAGTCGGTCACTGCTCAAAGAGATACATGGAGACACGGAGACCCATAGAGCTGCATTACACAAGCCACAGTAATGCTGCTGTGGCCATGCAACCTCGATTGTGGGCCACGGAGTAAAACCCTCTGTGGTCTGCGCGTCTTCAACGGCGGAGGAGGAGGAGGAACAGCGACACTTCACCAACTCTCTTCCCTGAAGCCCTCTCGGCGTGGCCAGCAGACCTCAACGCTGGCATCGAGCTCCTGAACAACATTGCTGCCATCATACCCAAGAATAGAAATTGAATTATATATATATTTTAACAAATGTCACCCCATACGTCGCGGTTGGCTACGTACGGCACGTAAGCAGTTCGACTTACACACGTGCGTACGTGCTTACTCACTCAGGAGGGTAAAGCCGACTGCAATCTCAACGTTGTATGCGAGGCGTCTCGATGCCCATGTTCGTATTCGAACCTCGTCGTCGTCATCGTCATCATTGTCGTCGTCATCATCGTCGTCATCGTTATCGTCGTCGTCATTGTTGTCGTCATCGTCGTCATCATCGTCGTCATCGTTATTGTCGTCGTTGTCGTCATCTTCGTCGTCATCATCATCGTCATCATCGTCGTCATCGTTATCGTCGTCATTGTTGTCGTCATCGTCGTCATCATCGTCGTCGTTGTCGTCATCTTCGTCGTCGTTGCCGTCGCGTGTTCCCGGCAGCGGGGTTCCTGTACGTTCCGGACGTGCGCGTCGTGGACACCGCTCGCAACTCCATCAGCCTCGCCTGGAGCCGCGCTACCGGGGTCACGGGGTACCGCCTCATCTGGGGACGCACAGGTACACGGGGGGGGGGGAGGGAAGGCACCAAGGTCCCGGGGGGGGGGGCTAAGTACCCGGGGGGGGGGCACAGGTACACAGGGGGTGGGGGTGGCAGCACCACGGGCGACGTGCATCTGGTGAGTGAGGAATCGTGAGTGCGGCCAGTGTCTGGTGAGGAATGGTGAATGTGGCCAGTGGCGTCTGCGTTGTGCCGCGCACCACAATAATCATTGCGACATTGGTAATGATCACGGCACTGACCGATCATGGCATTCATCGCGGCAATATCGACGATCATCGATGATGACGAAGACGACGACGATGAGGACGATGACATTGGCGGTCCGTCCACTCGGCAGAGATGGGCCCAGAGGACAGTGTGCTGCTGGAGAGGAGTGCGACGTCGTTCCGGATCCCCGGCCTGCGAGAGGGCACGCTCTACACCATCAGCCTGCTGGGCATCTATGGCCGCCTGGACGGGCCCTCATTCGTCATCACTCAGTCCACCGGTGAGAACCCGGCTGGCCACGATTTGGGGGGCCTTGAGCAGAGAGAGAGAGGGAGAGAGTTTGTATCGTCTCGCTTACTCCTCCGACTCCTCCGTTGTTGGAAGGAGCTTGATCAGGGGGGTCAGCAACGAAAATAACAAGGAGCAGACATTTTTTGTTTCGAATTTGGTCAAATAAAAAAGTCTGCATTTCAAGAGCCGCAATGCATTGTGGGTGAATACGGTGAATACGAGACGGTGAATTCGGAGACAGTGAATACGAGACAGTGAATACGATACGGTAAATACGATATGGTGAATACGATACGGTGAATACGAGACGGTGAATCCGAGACGGTGAATATGACAGCCCTTAAAGAGCCAGAATGTGACCCTGAGCCCCAGAGTGAGCTGTCCTCCCCGTGGCTTTACTTCTAGGGTCCACAGTTTGGGATGCACGACCACGGTCGCACCGCCGTGGCTCACGTCTTCACTGTATCTCTATGAGTGCCTGCGTCAAAGCATCTCTACAAATAAAAATAACCCACTGGCCGAGATAATCTCGCGTACGCGAGATGAACTGGCGTGTCGCGGGACCACGAGGGGTGACGATGGCGTGGGGAGGGTCTTCATCCAGCAGTGTGTTTGTTACAGCTGCTGACGATGGTGATTGTAATGATGATGACTAAAACTATTACAACTATTTTATTTTCAGAATAGGTTTTCCCCTTTTTTTCTGGCAACAAAACAGCTGTGTTAAGATGTTAAAACACCAAACTGAAACCTTTTACAAGGATTCATGTCTGCATTAACCACAATGCAAACAAAAAAACGTACTCTGATAATATATGCAGACATGATTCCTTGTAAAAGGTTTCAGTTTGGTGTTTTAACATCTTAACACCTGTTTTGTTGCCAGAAAAAAGAGGAAAACTGGCAAAGCAGGTCCCATGATGTTTTATTCTACCAAGTAAGGCCCACTGAGCTACTATATAGCTCAATGAAGTGGCTTATCACGTGGAAATTTATAGCAGCCAAATACTCAATAACGCCTGTTTCTAAATGTGAAGGGAAAAATCGGAGGATCCGCAGACAAAAATTAACGCGACCACGGGGAGAGAGACACCCCAAACTCCAAATATACAGCTGGCGTCAGGGTCGGGATGGAACCCACGCCCGACCTCTTGCATGCCAGGCGAGGTAATCAACATCTCGCCACCGCGGAAAAACCCACGACAATGACCGACGTCCACTTTGGCAGCGTCGGGCTCGTTTGAGGGGGACGAGGAGGTGGTGCGGGACCTGCGCGTGTCGGACGTGTCGCGGGACAGCGCTCGCGTCACCTGGGCCGGCTCTCCCCGCGTCCGCGGCTACGCCGTCACCTGGGTGCCCGTCGCCGGTGAGAGGCCCTGTTTATCTTGTTGTTGTTGTTGTTGTTGCTCGCACGCCGCGGTGTTCGTCATTTCTCACGTGCGTACGTGCGTTGAAGTTATTTTCGCACCGTGCGTAGCCAACCGCGCGAATCGGAGGTGGGGTGGGGTGGGAGGTCAACAAATTAAACACAAAAAAGCAGTTCCTAAAGAAATTCGTTTGTCAGTCATCGAAGGCGTTGAGTGGCAAAGCAGATTTAGTGTTGCGATTCTGCGGCCGTCTGGAACGCTCTTACTTCCGATATTAGGAAGCCACTGGAGCTATGCACTTTGAAATCTAGGTCGACAAAGTAATTTCTGGAGAACTGCTTTTGTGTGTTTAGTTTGTGGCCCTTCGCCCCCGCACTTCAGCACGGTTGGCTACGTACGGTGCGAAAGAAGTTCAACGTACGTACGTTGTTGTTGCTGTGTGTGCAGTCATTGCTGACTGGGCTGAGACCATCAGCTCACGACGAAGCATGTGGTAGAAACTCGGCTCAATGCTCACGCTCGCGAGTTTAGTTTTTGCCGCCCTAGTCTGGTCATCCAACCGTCATAACTGACAGATTTGTGGAGAGGCTTCCATCCAGCGGTGGATTGACAAAGGGCTATACGTTGTGCAAGTTCTAAGATCCGCGTGACGTGCCGTCAAGAAAATGTGGGTCAGTATATTCCAGGAGAAAAACGTTGCTCGCACAAGTTTATGGCTGATGGGGCCTAAATGTCATTTTAATTTATGGTGTTACTGTTCCGTTACTCACAACCATCGTTCCACCCTTCCCTTTCTGTCCGTCTCTCCGCGTAACGAGTGAATGATCCGTGAGTCCGATTCGCAGTTAAGGGGTGTGGTGTAACGCGGTGCGGTGTGGTGTCGTAGAGCTTGGTGCGGAGCGTAGTGTGGTGTAACGCGGTGCAGCGCGGTTTGGAGTGTGGTGTAGCGTGGTGTGGAATGTGGTGTAATGCGGTGCAGAGTGTGGTGTAACGCGGTGTAGTGGAGTGTGGTATGGCGTGGTGTGACGCCGTGTGGTGTGGTGCTGTGTAGTGCGGTGTGGAGTGGTGTGACGCAGTGTGGTGCTGTGTGGAGTGTGGTGTGGTGCGGTGTGTGGTGTAGCGTGGTGTGGAGTGTGGTGTAATGCGGTGCGGAGTGTGATGTAACGCGGTGTAGTGCAGTGTGGAGTGTGGTGTAGTGTGGTGCGGTGTAGTGCAGTGTGGAGTATGGAGTGTGGTGTGGAGTGTGGTGCTGCGTTGCGCGTGGCGTGGTGCGGTGCGGTGTTGAGCGTGTGATGTAACGCGGCGCTGTGGCAGGCGGGGTGGAGATCACGCGTAACGTGCGTGCGGACGTGAGCACGTACGCCATCGAGGACCTGCGCGAGAGCACCGACTACGTCGTCAAGGTGGCGGCGCTGCTCGAGGAGGGCGAGGGACGCGCCGCCAGCGTCACGCTGCGCACACGTGAGTCTCGCGCCCCCCCCCCCGCCCCCCGTCACGCTTCCCCTCACTCACTCCCACGCGTCTAACCCCCTGGCGTCCTCCCGTCGCAGTGAACCTGCCCAAGGTGCGCTTCCTGCAGACGTCGGACGTGACGGACGAGGCGGTGCGCGTCACGTGGAGCTCCCTGCCCGGGGCCACGGGCTACCTGCTCAGCTGGCGCCCCATGTCAGGTGACCGCCGCCCGTGACGTCGTCGTTTTTTCGCGTTTTCGCCCACGTCTTGTTCGCTTCGTCCGCTCTACTCTATCTCGTTGAATCTTGTCCAACTTGGCGAGAACCGCCGCCACCGTCCGTGCCGTCCCGTTTGTAGCGAGCGCAGGCGTCAACGGGCAGAGGGAGGTTCGCTTGCCCCCCGAGGTGGAGTCGTATCAGGCGGGCTCCCTGCAGGCCGGCCGCGCCTACCTCTTCACCATCAAGCCCTTCTTTGGGCAACGCCAAGGCCCGGCGACCGCCGTCACCGAGAGAACCGGTACGCCGCCGGAACCGCCGTCTCTCCGCCGCGACAACGCCCCCCACGTTTGGGCGACTCGAATTGTCAGCGCTCTCTCAAACTAAGGTTGACAGCGTCTGTCCGTAATACAGGGGTCACGGTGGCTTTCACGAGGATGATTCGTGATGTACCAAACGTCAGAGTGAGGTTTTGCTTCGATCTTCGGGACCATCTCTGTACAAAAGCTGGCTAAATTGAGCAAAGGGGTTGTCCGACACCTGGGGGTGAAATCCAGTGCCAAAATTATTGAGAAAGGAATGGGAAACCCTTTCGTTACAATCTCCAGATGATGTCGATACGTAAGGACAAACGCACGTTGCAGAATCCAAGAATACGCATGATTGTGATGATTGTACCCTAAATTTGTCCAGATGTATCATTGCCTTGGCTTGTCCGAGCTGGCACGTGACAAGTAGAGTTGCCACCTCCTGAGGTACAAAAAACGGGACATCAAATGGGAAGGAGAATATCTCACAACACCAGAAGAGGAGAGAAATCCATGCAGATTCTGACCCGCCCCTGCTGGACATCTATGATAGAAAATAACCCCGGAGTTCCGTTTGTCCATTTGTCTGTTTGTCCATGAACTAAATTATGAGAGCCTTCTGAACCAGTATGATCAATCTAATTATTGTTTCATCAATTGTTGTTCCATCCATTATCTAGAAATACACAAGTTTCCATTTATTGAGAATTTAGTTAGAGTTTTGATAGTTGCAGTTATGGACAGAGGGTGAAATAAAATATATCTAATGAACTTCGAGGTACAAGCCAGTAGTATCTGCACACATTCGGGGGTGAGGGGTGGGGGGGAGAAGAGGATATCAGTGGTGGCGATGAGCACGGCACGAAGCGCTGAGAAGCCCTCTGCCGAATTCTCGTCTACGATAAAGAGCTCCACAGCTCTTCGGATTTCTGCAGGACAAATACAAAATTCTGAAATAAAGATTCTGAAACGCCGTTGCCTTGAGCGGCTGAGTCATTATTGCGTAACTGAACGAAACAAATCTGGACTCTTAATGTCTGCGGAAGCCTCGAAAAGGGGACGACCCTGGGAAAACCAGACCGTGGTCACGTGCGATTTCCCTGCAGTGTGCAACCGCGCCCGGGCGGACATGGTGTTCCTCCTGGACGGGTCCGGGAGCATCGGCCGAAAGTTCAACCGCATCAAGGAGTTTGTGTTTCGCGTGGTGTCCTACTTTCCCCGCATTGGGCCAGACTCCACGCAGGTGATGTGGTGTGACGGGGGGGCAGGGGGGGGGGACGGGGGGGGGGGTGACACCGCACGGGACACCCAATACTCTCCGCTTGTTTTGGAACCCTCTGCGGAGGTGGCTCAGTGGTCAGAGCGGCTGAGGTCCTGGGGTCGTATCCAGACAGCCGCCTGTGATCACACCGGGTGTTCAAGTGCAGTGCATTTTGCTCACGCGAAATACCGTCACACGAAATGAATTTGGTTCCGTGCTGAAGTCGGCTAAATTACAGCTCTGAGAATTCAAAGTATCGGTCTCACTGCCGTGAAATGAACCTGACTCGTACATTGAGCGTGAGTGAAAAGAGCTGCCCTCTGCTGCGCGGACCAGAGGTCACTTGCAGGGATCTCAGAGGTAGCTCTCTGATATCCGCTTTGTTGGGCCGTCCTCTGACAAGATGGGTTGCGTTGCTCTACGAGGGATGTGAGAGAATGCTTCGTCTTATGAGACGCTGTCGATAGCACAATCACGATACAACTGAGGAGGGGGGGGGGTAAACTGTTTTTTTTTTTAAAGAACATCTCGTGTTTGTGTGCGCGTGCAGATGGCGGTGGTGAAATACAGCGACAGCCCACAGACGGAGATTCCACTGACGCGTTTCAGGGACCGCAACTCCCTGCTGCAGACGCTGAGAGCCATCCCGTTTCTTGGTGGAAACACTTACACAGGTATGCGCATGTGTGTGCCTGTGAGTGTGTGTATGTGCCTGTGTGTGTGTGTGCCTGTGAGTGTGTGTGTGTGTGCGTATGGGGAGCGCTGGTGTAGAGGTTAGTGCACCGCGCTACGAATCCGGCGACCCGAGTTTGATTCCCGCTCACGGCCAACACCGGTGACAATTATCTCAAATGGTCCTGGGCCTCCCCCGAGGTTGACTCAGCCTGAAATGAATACCTGGTGTGGTGTGTAAACATTGCCACTAGGGAGACAAAGGCAGCCTTGATAGGTGCTAGCTAACAGCACATGCCCCCAATAGTTTGTTAAGGCTAAATGGGGAAATTTTTTTCTTAGATTTTTGGGGTCAGTGCATTGCGCTAGGAACCCGGCGACCTGAGTTTGATTCTCACACATGACCAATAACAGTGACAAATATTCGAAACCGGTCCTCGGGCTCCCCTAGGTCAACTCGACCTTAAAAAGAGCGTCCTGGTGCGGCGTTTTTACCACCCGTTCCCTGTCGTGTGCCGTGCCGGCCTTCGTAGGTGCTCGCTAACAGCGCTTGTCCCAAGCTGCCTGGACGAAGGCTGGACGGGGGTACCTTTGTTTCTGTGCGATGTCCAGGCCGCGCCATCCAGTACGCGCTGCAGTCGGTGCTGCAACCGGGGGGCGGCACCCGTGCCGGCGTGCCGCGCATCCTCGTCGTCATCACCGACGGGCGCTCGCAGGACGACCTCTCGGGCCCAGCCGCCTACGCCGTCGCGCAGGGTTCGACTCCCAGTCACGGCCTCGGCTCCAGCCATGGAATTAGCCACAGCCTGAGACGTAGCCTAAGCTAGAGCCCTAGCCCTAGCCCTTGCTATAGCCCTAACCCTAGCTATACCCATAGCCTTAGTCATAGAACATTATAAAGGTTTTTTTCGGGTTAGATTGCGCGATTATGAATCTGTTGTTAAACCCGCCACCACCTGACACAGCCAATTAGTGAGGTTTGTGACGTAAACAAAGCGTGCCAATTAGTGACTACTTCAGCACACCGGTGTGTTGGAGAGTAAAACCCACAACATTTACAATAATTCGAGTACGACGTTTCAGGCTATTATGGGAAATATTGGTCGCGAAAGCCTGCGTGTTAAACTTAGTCCTGGTCTTCTTAACCCATTCGCCCGAGGCCTAGCTATAGTCCAAACCTTAGCCACAGCTCTCGCATTAATCCGAGCTTCAGCCTGTGCCAACCACCACCAGTATCACCGCGCACCATGCAGCGGATCGATCGTGGCAGCTGATGATGACAATGACGATGATGATGACAATGACGATGACATTGACGACGATGACGACGACGTTGACGACGATGATAACGATGACGAAGTTAACGACGACGATGACGACGACGACAGGCGTGCAGGTGTTCGCGGTGGGCACGGCGGACGCCGACCGCCGGCAGCTGGAGCTCATCGCCGGCAGGCAGCCCAGCACGGTGCCAGGCCGCAGCCGCGTCTTCTACCTCGACACGCTGGAGGCCTTCCGCTCCATCGAGGAGGACCTGGTGGACACCATGTGCGCCGTCGCCACCGTGGGGCCGGGCCCCGTCGACCCCCCGCAGGTGGGGCGCCACGGTGGCTAGGAGATGTTTACTACCTCGCCTGGTATGCAGGAGGTCTTGGGTTCGATCCCGACCCTGACGCCTGTTGTATATTTGGAGTTTGGGTGGCTCTCTCGCTCATCATCATCACAGTGGCTAGGAGATGTTAACTACCTCGCCTGGTATGCAGGAGGTCTTGGGTTCGATCCCGACCCTGATGCCTGTTGTATATTTAGAGTTTGCGTGGCTCTCTCGCTCATTATCATCACAGTGGCTAGGATATGTTAACGACCTCGCCTGGTATACAGGAGGTCTTGGGTTTGATCGCATCCCTGACAATGCCTGCTTCATATTTGGAGTTTGCGTGTTTCTCTCTCTCTCATCATCATCACAGTGGCTAGGAGATGTTAACTACCTCGCCTGGTATGCAGCAGGTCGTGGGTTCGATCCTGACCCTCACGCCTGCTGTATATTTGGAGCTTGCGTGTTCTCTCTCTCTTACTCACCGTGGTCGTGTGAATTTTCTGTTTTTTCCCTCCACATGTCGAATCAGCAACATGAGTTTAAGAGTGTTTGTCTGCTATAATTTCCACGTGATGATAAGCCACTTCGTTGAGCGATCATATGTGGCCGGCCAGGTCGCTTCTGACAAAGAGCTAAAGAGCTCAGTGGGCCTTACCTTGTAAAATAAATAATTCTTTCGTTTGAGTTTTTACTTTAGATGCCCCCACTGTTGTCCTGCACCCGGCCGTAAATCGGCAACTCGTTGCCACTGCTCCGATGCCCGGTTGTAGTTTTTCTGCCGAGCGGGAACCCCCGTGTCAACTGGTCACCTTCATAGTTGCTGCTGTTTACGTGACAAACCTTACTAATTAGGCTGCGTCGGGTGGTGATGGGTAAATGACACATTTATATTTACGCGATCGAATCCAAAAAAACCCGTTATGGACAATATTGGTCGCGAAAGCCTATGTGTTCAACTGCTGCTGTGAGTCGGTCACATTTGCTCAGATTTTTGCTGATGGTGGCCTTAGACGAAAGGACCACAATGCACTTCTTCGGGAAATGCTGATGGTTTTTCGAGAGCACGCTTGTGCCCTTTACGCATTTTTGTGCGTCGTTTGAGACTTGCCGAAAGAAGTCGGAGGTAATGTGTGATGCATTACCGGCACCTGAGAGCCCAGTTTAATTTGAGGTGGCCACCTGGATTTGAATCTGGTATTATCAGCGCTGTGACCTCAGGCACCGGGGCACCCCCAATGCCCCAGCGCTTTCGGTTCACCACACGGTCGGCTAATTACATTACTTAAGCAAAGCACTTTTGAGGCCCGTGAGTGCGAAGGTGCCGTATCAAAACGGCAATACCGTATTCTCTCCGGTGTACAAGACGCTCCGGAGAAGTGAGACTCACACAAACCTTGTGCCTGTGGCAATAAAGTTATACAAATCCGGTCTCACGCACCATCACACGCACACCTACCACATTACAAGATGCAGCCCCAGCTGTTGCTGGAAAATATGGGTGAGGGGGGGCATGGAGAGGGGAGGAAAAGTACGTCTTATAACCCAGAAAGCACGCTATTTATAATAATTGCGTTGCGTTTGTTGTTATTTTGAAGCCTCCTGTGAACCCAGACCCGGGCGAGTGCGCCGCCTGCTTGCCGGTAAGACCGCCGCTCAGCGACGTGAATCCACCACCCATCCCGCATCGGCAGTGGCAACAGGCGATGATGTCCAGTGAGCGCCTGTCAAGCCACACGAGAAGGGGGTGGTGTCGCCAGCGACAGCGACACTGCAGCCCGGCTGCCTTTTGTCTCCCCCATTGCCGATGTTGGGCTCGTCGCGCCGGGTGCGCGTTTTGGGCCGAGTTGACCTAGGGGACGCGTACACAGACTCATCGTTCGCATTGCGGCTGACGTGAAATTTAAGCGAGCCGCGGACTCGCTTTTAGGGGTACCCGAATTTTATTTGGAGTCTTCTTGCCAATTGCATCTGGTAATCCAGAAATGTTTGGTTTAACAAGCTGGACCCTGCTGATGAAATCCACGAGTTAATTAAAATAGGTCAAGAATTTGGTTTCTTAAGCAAATGCTGCTTGACAGTGTGTCTGCATAGCCAATAGGCTGATGGACTAAAAACGACGTTTTATTTATATGTGGAGACACAGAACAGAGGTGCTACTTGTCCTACTTATGTATGTATGTTGAACTTCTTTCGCACCATACGTAGCCAACCAGGTGCCTGGGAAGAACAACAAACCATACACAAAAGCAGTTTTAAAGAAGGGACTTTGCCAACATAGATTATTTAAAAGTGCATAGTTCCAGTGGCTTCCTAATATCAGAAGGCAGATCATTCCAGACGGCCACTGAAGCGCATCTGAAAACGCGCGATGCGGTGACCCTCTTTATTCGATGATTATCCAAAAGCCGCTGCTGCGGAGGATGACCGGAGTTCGAGGTCATCCTCAGCAGGGTATTGTGGTTCATCTGTGGCAAGCACTTTGTGTGTCGTGAGTGCGATTCAAACAACTTGCTGCATCTGGTATCGTGAATTATCGGGAATTATACCCCTTGGTTGGTAGTTGGGCTTGTATTGCAATTCACTAACCAATGAGGCAACTTTTTAAACACACGCGCATGCACGCATACGCACGTGCGCACACGCCAGCATGCGCGCACACACAGGCGCACACACAGACACACGCCAGCACACTATGCTTGCACCTGGGTAAATTACCACAGGTGCATGCACACGCGCATGTCTGCTCGCACACACGGACGCTTCTTCAACTCGTACAAATGTCTAAATCCTGAGCCATTCTTACATTTCAATTCCCCTTTTTCCTTTGCAGGGAGAGGAGGGAGATCCTGTAAGTACCGAAACAGTGACGCATCAGTTAAGCCACAGCTAATGTTAAGGCGAAACGTACATTCAACAGGAAATGCTCGATAACCGCGTTCCTTAAATTGTCCTACTTACAAACTTTATTCTGTTGTGCAGTGTTTATGTGCAATGAAATGGCTTACTTATGCATCGATTAAAATCTATTCTGAGGTCAGCAACGCTTGCAAATATTACCTTTGGAACTCCCTGCCCGTGTTTCAAGTTTAAGGCCCAAGACCTCCCTTGTTACCTGTGCCTGTGATATGTCTATGTGTGTATGTAAGTTGAACTTCTACCGCACCGTACGTAGACAACCGTGCTTATCGGAGGTGCGGGGCAAAGGACAACAAACTAAACAGAAATGAGTTTTCAATCTTGATTGATTGACCATCTCTCTCAAAATAAACAACGTCCACAGTTTCGCCACAGCTGAGAGATGATGCGATTGCGAATCCACATCATGTTGCATTGTATTATATCGTATCATATCATCTGTCACGGTACCACGTGGTCGGATAGCGATAACTCGCGCAGATATTAAACCCTTTCCTCTCTCTGCCACAGGGTCCGCCAGGATACCCGGGAGACAAGGGAGAGCAGGGGCCGCAGGTCGGTCTCCCGTGTGTGGCTCAAGGGACTTGGTTGTTATCTCCCCAGGACAGTAATAGTCATTGCAGTGATTGTAGGTGATCGCGGCTCGATGGATGAAAAATGCTCCTTCAGGAGAGCCGTGGGGAGCGCCGCCGCTCTCTCCTTCGCGACGTTTCTCCTACCGCATTGGAGGCATCTTCAGGCTGCTACTGCCTGCCACGACAGTAGCTCTCAAGAGCATTGCTCAGTGACGGTCGTTGTCTTCACAGGGCAGTAATTTCACGGGGCTTTGCCACTTGCGGGACAATACATCGCTCGACTTGATGCTTTCGCGTGGAGTTCTCCCCTGGTGTTGTGGGATACCCTTCTTCTCACCCCCCTTCATGATGTGTCCCTTATTTGTACCTCAGAGGTGGCAACTATGCTTGTCACGTGTCAGCTCAGACAGGTGAAGGCCACGGATAGGATTAGGACTCTTTGACGGCGATCGCCACGTGCTTCACCGACTTAACCCAAACGGAGCGGGATACGCTGGCCGTCTGTGTCCAGGCAAATAATTGCACGCGGTGCATTTGCTGGAATATTTTTTTTAAGCCGAAGCTACAAGAAGATTTCGGGATTAAACGTCCATATGTTTGTTAGTTGTGTCACAATAAATACCAATTCAAATGTATCATGCGCATTCCATTCCAGGATCCCAATGCGCAATGCATGAAAAGCAGTGAAGCAAAAACAGAACCAGGGGGCAAGTGACCACACTAGAGAGCGAAGGCCACTTTCAAGAGATGGGGTTTCAAAACAGACTTAAATCTATCTACTGACTCCGATTTGTCTGATTTCAAGTGGCAAGGCGGTCCATAGCGTGGGTGCCATGCTAACAAAAGCTCGATCGACAAAAGAGCGCAACCTAGACCTGGGGAGTGCTGGACAATTGTAGGTCAGAAGATATTAAGGACCTTGATGGAATATATGCATGTATTAGTTCCTGCAAGTAATGTGGGGTGAGCCCTTTTAAAGCCTTATAGGTTAATAGCAGTAGTAGAGGACTGGTGTAATGTTGCTCACGTAACGGCGTACGTGGTGTAAGCACTCTAGCGGCTGCATTCTGAACAAGCTGGAGTCTACACAGTACTTTGCTCGGAATCCCAACCAGTAAGGCGTTGCGGTAGTGGAGTCGAGATTACACAATGGACCAGTCTCTCCAAGTCAGCAGGTGACAGGAAGCGATGTATTCTGCCAATGCTTCTTCGGTGGAAAAAGTAAATTGTAACCACCTTGGATATATATGCCTCAAAGGTGACGAATTTATCTTGGAGTTCTCCTCTCATCTGGGATTCATCATCTTCTTCTTCTGTCCATGATATGATGCTGCTGGTGTTGTTGAGCCTCAGAAACTGGCCACCCTGTCTGTCCCCTGTGTGACGCTGGCCTCGTGCCTTGCCAGGGCCCGCCCGGCAATCCCGGGGCCTCTGTGGATGGGAGGTTTGTGGTCGTCGAGAAAGGAGCAAGAGGCGACAGGGTGAGTCCACGCTGCGGGCGCATTAACCAGTGGATCGTGCACGTTAAAGATCCTGTGACGCTACTCGCAAAAAAAAAATAGGCCCGCTTTAGTATTGTCATTTTCCCTAATTTAAGACATTTCCCTAATTTAAAAAAACTTTCCCAATTGGGAAAAACATCGCAATCGTTGCCCCCGCTACAGACAATGTCCTCAAAAACGTAGCGCCTTCACCACACAAAGCCAAAGAGAATCACGCAAATACCGAATGTGTGAATGATTTGACGGTGATTATCACGTGACGATGATGTTCGTGGTGGTGGTGGTGGTGGTGATGTCGCTGCTGGTGCCCGCTTGTGATTTCAGGGCTTCTCTGGGCGGGACGGCATCCCAGGCTCACCGGGGCAGCCCGGACAGCCTGGCCAGCCTGGTCCCCGGGGCCCTCCCGTAAGTGCAGCCTCACTCGCCCTAGCCACCGCTGTCCTGCTGACGAGCCGGGGAAGCCGCGCACGGTGCTGGGGAGGCGCTGCAGGGCGCGACGCCGCCCAACACGATCGATGTCGCAGGCTAAACAGGAGTTTGAGCCGGCTTCCGTGCTACAATTGGGTGGCAGAGTTCCGAATTTCGGTGCTCGCTCACAGGGCCTGACCCCACAGTTGAAGAGGCTCAATGGATAATCTTTGTCTTCGTCCTTTTTTCAGGGCCTTGAAGGCTTAATGGGACCCCCAGGACAGCCTGTAAGTACATCAGCATTCAATTCACGACACAGAACACCTATAGCATGTGGATATCTATTTATAGCCGACCATGCTAATTGCACCTCCGATTAGCACAGTTGGCTACGTATGGCGCGAAAGAAGTTCAACATACAAATTAAAACTGTACATGAGCACATTTGCCATTTATTTCACGTCAGCTCTTTATTCATCGTTCTGTGCTCCTCGTATGAGTATTTTAATGGATGTTTTGGTGTACTTTCTGGCGTTACTTCTTCGCATGTTTAATACGTTTTTGTACACCTTACTGAGGCACCGTTAAAATATTTACGGACAAGCAAAGGTTCCCCGAATCATCGATGCAAATCTATGACCGTGCTAGTGATTACATGCCGATGCACGCAGGAAACTATGATTTAAACAAAGTACACGCACTTCATAACAACTTACTTGTTTCATCCACTTTGTCTGCCTACTCTTTGCAAAATCCTTAGAGGCCTATCAGGTTTTTTGTTTCTTTTCACAGATACTTTTCAATTGTTATTTGGCTTTATGCTGTAACAGAATTCTCTTACCTTGCAACTTTCAGTAGCCCCATAGCTCTGATGACGTCTCTTATCCCTTCATCAAAACCGCTCTGGGGCTCTCCTTGGTATACCGTAATTTGCTGATGAGTCCTTTTGAAGGACAAAATGCATCCATGTCACCCCTTGCTGTGTCTTTCTTGAAGGCCGGAAGGCCAAAAGATTGGTCGCAATTATATCAGCCAATTATTACTGTTTTATAGTAATTGTGGCAATTATTTAATAATAGCAATAATATCAACAACAATAATGTTGCAAAAATAATTGTAAAATGGGCTTGTGTGCAGGTGCGGTGTGGATTGTTACATCACGGAGATTGTGAGAGACGGTGGCAGCACCTTTGTGGCGGTTGGCCTTCATCCAGCAGTGGGTTGAGCATGGCTGATAATGATGCTGATGAAGTCTGCGATTCTCTGCATTGGAAACGTGTCTCTGTGTGTGGTCTTGCAGGGGTTCCCCGGGAGAGATGGTGGCCCTGGGATGAGAGGCGACAGGGTACGTCGCCTGCACCTCGCCACAGAAACGCCGCAGTCGGCGATTAGCAAAGCTCACGCAGAGTTGGGCCCTGCAAGCGGTCAGCAGGCGTGGTGCTAGGGGCGGCGTGGTGGTCGCACGCCTGAGATAATCCGGTCACGTGGAGCTGGGGTTGGTGGATCACATAGAGATGGAGAACATCGCCGGAGCGAGGCGCCCACCGGTTGGGAAATGAGGTGGTGCCGGCAAGTAGGTTACCAGGAGGATTTCGGGTGTGGTGTGAGTTTTCTCTCCACCATGAGTGTGAGGGGGTTTTTTTTCTTGGGTTTGTTAAAAGTCAGATTTAGCGGTAGCCACGTGGACGAAACTGTAAACATCCAGCGACCAGCTTACCGCGTATGAAGATCAATAAGAATGACATCGTTACCTTTGAAGCTGAGACACAAAGGCAACTGCCATCGTGCAATGGTGAGTCCCCTGGACTTGCAATCGAGAGGTCACGGGTTCGATTCCCCCTCCTGGTGCAGTGTTGTATTAGCAGGCTGTGTTTGCTAAACGCGGGGTATTTTTTGTTTTTGTTTTCAGGGGGAGCCCGGTTACATCACGGACGGTCTCGGCTTGCCTGGACAGTCCGGGGAACGTGGGAGATCGGTAAGAGACACGACTGCCTGTGAACAAATTACCCAGAATACACCCAATCTCATCAGACCTCCGTAACTAAGCCGGGTTGAGCCCTGGATAATGCTCAGATGGGCGGTCACCGCGCATACAACACGTGCTGTAGGCTGCTGCCGATATTCGCACATTGCACCGGTTGCTCATTTCAGGCTGAGTCGGCCTAGGAGACGCCCGAGACCCGGTTCAGATAATCGTCACGGGTGTGTTGATGGCCGTGAGCGTAACTCGAACTCGAGTCGCTGGGGTTCGTCGCGCAGCTCATTCGCTGGGTCTCCACGCTGCGTCCAACCGTCGCCAAGCACCGGTTTGGTGCCATCCCAGAATTGGCGCCTGTGGTTTTCGGTGGATTCAGTGGAATTTTTTGTTCACCTGTTTTCCCATTGCTATGTAAATACCTGGTGTATATATATGTGTAAATTATATCTGAAAAACAAACGTAGAAATAACATTTACGATCTATAAATTGGCTACATTTGGTCTTACAGACATAATGAGGTTTTGTTGAGGGAACGGATGCACCAAAGTAACCCAGCCCCATTTTTAGGGTACAGATTCGCATTTACAGGGCACGTATATCCCTCAGCCACTCCGATGCCCCTGCTGCAGTCTTAGCTAAAAGGTATCCCAGTGGCAGCTGTCCCTGCGTGGTGGTACAAGCTGTACGCAGCACCGGCCTGCAAGTGGGCCCCCGTATTTTGAGGACGCACTTCAGGAGAATATTGTCCTCCTGTCTACCATTGCGATGCCGAGATTTTTTTCGAATCTTCCGTCTCTCAGGGTCTCCCAGGGACCATGGGGCCCAAGGGTTTTGCGGGCGACATGGGTCCTCGCGGACGCCCAGGGTTGCCCGGACTTCCCGGCATTGCCATCAAGGTGAGGCCGACAACCCCTCATTCCTCCTTCCACTTTCCAGGTCCTCTTGCCACTTTCCCCCCCCGTCCCTCCTTCTACCGCATGCCTCCTCCCATTTCTCCTTGAGCTCCGCACTTCCTGTGGAGGATTATGGGTGATAAAATCCACATGGTAGGAAACGTTCTATATTTTACTTTCTGCAGGTCAATTTGTCAGTCACAGGACTCACTCGAGAAATTCCCACTGGACAGAGTTGATTGAGGGTTCATTCCGACCATAAGGAAGAAAACCCCAATGGCATTTAGATATGCACATTATGAGCTATGTACAACCTCTGACCTTTGACCTGGATAAAAAACACACAAAACTGAAGTTGTTCATGATGCTAATATTATGGGGATTTTTTATATAAAAAATGTATCCTCCCTTTCCGATTTTTGTTTTGAGTGGACGGTTGGAAATAGTTTTGTAAAATTAGCAAAAATGCGGGACGTGTGAGGGTCAAATTGAGTCCTTGGAGGGGGGAGGGGAGACTTAAATCTTGGAACATTCTTTTATATACTTGAAATCTGGCAACTGCGTGATGATGCTGGTTGTGACTACCAGCGAAACTTGAAATGTAGTCAGATTGCTGTCCAGCACAAGGGTGGTGCTGAAACCGCAGCAGCAATAAACTGGCACGTGTGTTTATCACGTGACAAATTTATGAACTCGTTGTGTCGGGTGGAGGAGGGTATACGACGCAACATTTTACTTACGCAATCTGACACAGCATTCAATTGTGAATCAGAATATTGGTCGCAAAGGCCTTGCTCGACGTTATATTTTTTTCGTGGATATTTAAAAAAATATAAATATGCGGAAAAAAGTCCGTCTCTTTAACGTTCAATTCCACTTCCTGGCTCGGCAGATGAAACAGTGGAGGCAAAATTCTCAAATTATCTCCTCCTCATCCTCCTCCTCCACTGCCGTCTCTGCCTTGTGATGTTGTTTACACACTGATCCGTCTCTCTCTCTCCTGTGTTAATTTGTCTCTGCGTGCGGCGACTGCAGGGAGACAAGGGAGACCGTGGACTTCGAGTGAGTGAACTCGTTGTTAATTGATTTACCTTTTTCTCTTTTCCTAAATCACGAGGCCCAAAGGCCCAAACTGCCAAACGGCCAGCAACAGACAGCACGATTGTAGGTGTAATGGATAAGAGTCTCACGTTTTTGTTGAACTGCACAAGGTTATTGTATTGTCAGAGCCATATTATCATAATTATAAGAAAGAGGTGATGGGAGGGAATTCCGAAGTGGAACAGTGCGAGGTAAGAAGCAGAAAGAGCTGTGAGGTGACCTGCGGTGTGGTGAGTGAGTGAGTGGGTGAGATAGTGAGTGTTGTTGTGATCTGCAGTGTGGTGAGTGGGATAGGGAATGGGTGAGTGGGTGTGTGTGTGTTGTAATCTGCAGAGTGGTGAGTGCGTGGGTGAGTGTTGT
>CM025651.2:5391064-5402964 GCA_014621495.2 Entosphenus tridentatus
CGGGGATGGGACCTCCTGGGCCTCCAGGACCAAGGGGCGACGCTGGGCCGAAGGTGACTTTTGAACTCTACACTGGTGCTGCCCCACTCGTTGAAAGCAATATGCGTTATGGTTGCTTTTAGAATTGCATTGCGAATTTTGCTGTCGTTTATGAAAGTAACCCAAGATTCGCTTCAACTGTGGGGTGTGATTTCAGATTATATAATTATTATGTCAGGAAATTATTTCCAATGTTTTGAACTCATGAGCACAAAAGAAAAGACGTATTATCATTTTTGTGGCTACATATTCTTTGCAGATGTTTCAATTAATAAGAATAAAGTGATGATTTAACTTCCTGAAGATGTTGTCTGAGTTAAAAGAACTTGGTTGGTTGTTTGTTTGCATGTATCTACAGGGAGCCGTGGGGGCCGTCGGAAACCAGGGAGACAGGGTAAGGAGAAATAACGCCGATTAACAACTAAATCGCCCCTGCAATTTACTACTGCTGCTTGACAGTAACAGCGTTTCCCTTACAGAGGAGGCGTTACCCGAGTCTTGAGTTGCCCTTGCTGTGCTTTCCAGGGAGACTCAGGGCGACGCGGAGACCGGGGGAACGACGGGCCACCAGGATTGGCGGGTCCACAGGGTCCCGCCGGAGATAACGTACGCAGCACGCTTCAGCGCAAGTCACCACACGCCCCCGGCACGCTGATGAGATCGGGCGCGGTCCGAACTCGACGCGGTGGCGACGGCACGGCCAGGAGCGTGTTACCGCCGCACGCGGCGGCCTAAGCCCCGTCGCCGTGGGTCCTGTGGTGCACGGGCTGAAACGGGGCCTTACCTACCCGCTGTCCAAATTCCACCCTTCTCCTTCGTGGCCCGGAACCTGGGTCACTGCATTGCATGCTCTCAGATGCGCTTCTGTGGCCGTCTGGAACGCTCTTCTGATATTAGGAAACCATTGGAGCTATTCACTTTTAGATCTGAATTGAAAACGTATGTCTTTAGAACAGTTTTTTGTGTTTAAGTTTGTTGTTCTTTCCCCGCACCTCCAATTAGCATGGTTGGCTACGTACGGTGCGAAAGAAGTTCATACATACATGGTCCCCGGTTTCAATTTGCACCATCTGCACTCTCAGTAGCCAAGCCACTGGCCACACAACTTCACGGAGCCCCCTGCCGCACTGCCGCAGGCGTGCGTAGCTATCCTAGGATAAGCGATGTGAACGGGCATGTAAGTATGTACGTTGAACTTCTTTTGCACCGTACGTAATCGGACTTGCAGGGGGAAAACATCAAACACAAAAAGCAGTTTTAAAGAAATTCGTTTTTCACTCTAGATTTAAAAGTGCATAGCTCCGGTGGCTTCCAAAAAGCGACCGTCTCGACCATCACTTAACGTCCGCGATCCAGCACGGTGGAGGTGAGGGTTGTGGGATATCCTAAACTCCAGAACCTACTGGGCTGCACGGCCGTATGTTGAACTTCTTTCGCACCATACGTAGCCAACCACGTGAGCCGGAGGTTGGCAGGAGACGGGCGCACTGAACGGCAGTGGGCGTGATATACGGACGTGGTCGTGGTCACAATGCTGTTGTGTTCTCACGGCAGGGCATCCGAGGCAGCAGAGGAAGGATTGGACCCCTGGTGAGTCCCCCGCCTTCAAAACACCCCCTGGACAACTCGAGTAGGCCCCCTCTTGCTGCACACACGCGAGACGCTATGGTCCTGTCAACGGGGTTCATCATCACTGGCCATCATCTATCCACTGCTAACGATCCATCTGGCTCCTCGACACGAGATAATTGTATTGCTCCATCTCCACGCTTAGGTGCGCTCCCTCCTTTTGGCTGCATCTCAGCCATTTGTCTCGGCCACCGGCCATCGTCCCTTCGAGCGACGTCGTCCTGCTTCACGCCACTCGTCTCTCTTCGACGGTCGACATCTTGCGTCAAAACTTTCTCACGTTCGCAAACCCTTGCGTTCATGTTCCCGTCACTCAGTGTAATTACTCGCACTCAGCTCTTCGTGCTTCGTGGCATGCGTTAGGCGCTGGGAATTGTCTGCACATAAGGGTGGGGGGGGGGCATGGTGGAACTTGTAGACATTTGCCCTCTTGGTGAAGTTTAAATTTCATCCGCGGATTTTTTTCCATTTGCACGTCTTGGCAATTGGACTCGACGATACATTCCCCACGCGTCGCCCCCCCCCCCCCCGGTGGTCACGTGGCCACGGGCGATGACGTAGCCTCGCCGTCACGTGTTCGCGGTTCGAAATCCAGCGGCCGCCCCAGTTATTACTGTGCGGTGTGTACTAACGACGACAACACCGATACGCCGACGGCCTCACAGCGGATGTTAAAGTTCCCATGCCGCCATTCGCGGGAGTGGGCCATCGTGTGCCGGCATCAGGGTCCAAATTTTGGCAAGCTCGAACAATCACACCGCAAATGACACAATTGTGATTATACATGGCCTTTTCACTGGCAGCGGGCGAATGATCCAGGGTCACTCTTGAAAAAGTGAGACTCACCCAGGCCTCCTGAGTCCTCAGCTGGTTCCGCAAAAATCGACTTGGAACTTGCCAACTGGAACGCACCAGAGAAAAAGTCTGCACGCCCATTTAGGCTTCCGTAGACATTGATATGAAAAGCCGGCGACGTGGTTCGAAGTTGAAGTGTGTCGGCGCCCCCCATCAACATCAACATCAAAGAGGGTAAGAATTATTCCACTGCAGTCACGAGGTCAAGTGCACCCCGGGAAACCTCCCACGCACGCCGCAGCTGGTGCAAGGGCCTCCACTTGTTTAACGAGCGATTGCTTTTACACAGAGCACGAGATACACAATAAAAATATAGATATAAGAATAAAATTAATATTCATGTATGTCGATGTTACGTGTGAGTGGACGTCAGCGTCACGTGGCCACAGAGCCAAGTGACCTCCAGCACGTGCAGGGCAGCCAGTCGGCCCGGCACGCCCTGACGGACCTCACAGCCGGAGACGATATGCGGCCACGGTCTCTTGGCTACCCGCACTCACCCGGCGGGGCTGTCGCGCAGTAGCTACGATGCCCCGTCGATGTTCGCAAGCGGGCACGCCGCCCTGCCCCTGTCACACCGAGGGCGGTTCAACCGAACCCCACCGGCGCCTCGAGGAAGCCCTAGAGAGCCACCCCTAGAGTGAACAGCGTGACGAGAGTAATGATGATCGCAACAGAGCGTGGTGAATGCATGGGCCCCCTGCGTGGTGGCTGAGCGTGCTGGGTTTTCTCGCTGCCGTGCCAACGTGAGCCCGCACTCGGCGCGAGCGCTGACCGCGTTGACCGGAGTGTCTGAGCGTCGCTCCTCTGTGCTCCTTGTGTCACCAGGGGGAGCCAGGGACTCCGGGCGCTGCCGGCGAGCGAGGAGCATCGGTAAACGTTGCGCCACGATCGTTTTACGCACCACCCACCCCCATTCCACCCCGGCCCGGTGTTATTTTAATCGGCAATTTTTTTTCTTGTGTAACTCGAATCAATAATTTCCGGACGACGACCACGCGGCGTGGAGTTTTAGTCAAGCCGGTCTGTCGAGCTTGAGCCTTCGTCGTGGAGCCGTGGTCTTCGTCCGGCCATCGTCATCGAAAATTAACGATTTAAGAACAGCCCAACTTCACCGCCGACGAACAGCTCATGGTCCACCCTAAACCACACGAATGGACAATTTAAAACTCTCCACTGTGAGACTGTGGTCATCCAAAATGGACCGTACAACAGTTAACGACACAATGCCCGATCCACAAATTCGAACGAGACACCACAGCGACGATACGATCACCTGGTTACCCGACTTGATCACCTGGTTACCTGGCTTGAACACCTGCATGTGACATTGTAGTTGTGGCCCGGCATCTACATGAGCCGTACGAGGGAAGATTTACTCATTCCCTCTTAGCCTCGTCTCGTCGACGAAAGCCCTCTGAGTAGTATCAGGTCGGTGAACTCGGTACACGTGTTTGCATGCGCACAGAGGCAGTGAACCTGTTTGGTCTTCCTCTGAGCGCCTCTCTCCACGTCCCTAAACAATCCCCAGCCTGCGTCTTCACTCAGCACCCCGTTGACGTTCACCGTCACAGTCGGTCGCGCTCGAGTCTCTGTCGCGTCGCCGCGATCTTCGTCCGCGAGAAAAAAACCCCCAAACTTCGCCACCGACAAACGTCGGCGGCGACAGGCGTCGTTAACAAACCACACGCCAGCCAGCTCACCCGCACGCCAGCTCACCCACACGCCAGCCAGCTCACCCACACGCCAGCACACCCACACGCCAGCACACCCACACGCCAGCCAGCACACCCACGTGCCAGCCAGCACACCCACACGCCAGCACACCCACACGCCAGCCAGCTCACCCACACGCCAGCCAGCACACCCACACGCCAGCTCACCCACACCCGCACGCCAGCACACCCACACGCCAGCCAGCACACACATCCGCCAGCCAGCACACACACCCGCACGCCAGCACACCCACACACCCGCCAGCACACACACCCGCACGCCAGCACACCCACACGCCCGCCAGCACACACACACGCACGCCAGCACACCCACACGCCCGCCAGCACACACACACGCCCGCCAGCACACACACCCGCACACCAGCACACCCACACACCCGCCAGCACACACACCCGCCCGCCAGCACACCCACACGCCAACCAGCACACACACCCGCACGCCAGCACACCCACACGTCAGCACACCCCCCGCCGCGTGTTTTTAACGGCGGTCGGCTGCGATGCCTTTTTTTCTTGCAGGGTCCGTCGGGAATGGACGGGGACCGCGGTGACCCCGGCGACAGGGGAAACTCCGGCAGATCGGGGAAACAGGTACCGCTTGGATCGTTTCACCAAATACACAAACCAAACGCCCCCCCCCCCCTGCCGCCCCCCCGACCCGCCTTACGTTACTGACATTGTAAGGATAATTAATCTGCAATTATAGGGCGCTTAAATACCCCGGCAGCAAAGCGCGATTTGCATCGCATCTCCTAGCAACCATTTACCCGAATCATCCCTGAGCCCTGCTGCAGTGCAGCCAAAGGGGACCCGCAGTGGCAGCTGTCCCTGCTCCCTGCATCGTTGACGTTTTTGTTTTATCGATGTTCACTGTGCTGGCTAAATGGGATCGTCTGTGCGACAAATTAAAATTAGCTTCAAACCGTGGGTGTGTCAAGCGCCGGCCTGCAAGTGGGGGCATTGGTCTGCCGTCGGGGGGGGGGGGGGCGATCGATGTTGCTCCGTGGATTTCCCCAATTAAGTGATTTTGAGGCGATTCATTTAATGTTATAATCTTATTGTGTTGCCTCCGAAACGGCGTGATTTTTATTTTATTTTACTTTTATTAATTTAAAATTTTCATTTAAATTTTTTACCTACGTGACTTTACCGAAAAAACCTCAGAATATTAATCCTTGCAGTCACGAATGCTTCAAATCTAGAATGTGATAATCTTAACAAAATGTGGACCACGGTACACTGGGCAAACAATGATGTGCCCATTGAAATGGATTTTTACGCTCAAAATTCACCAGTCGTATGGGCACAAATATGCAAATGAATTCCATAAATAACACAGTGGCTCACAATGCATTTATCGAACTGATTTAGAGTTTCCGCATTATTAGATGCCGTGAGGGTGATAGCTTGGGAGTGGATTGATCATGGCTGATGATGACATTCACCTCTTAGGCGACAACCACAGTTAACTGTTTCCCGTTCCGAGACGTCAGCAAGTTGCAGGGTGGGTGTCCCGTTTACCGCTGAATCTCTGAACACGCTTGCCGCTCAGCGTTCATTTCATTCAGAGAGGTGTAGGCAGAACCGGCCCTAGACCTTTGGGGGCCCTAAGCAAAATTTGGTTGGAGGCCCCTTTGATGTATGATTTTTTTTACCCACTCGCTAGCAGTGACACTAGGGGGCCCTCTGCTGGCCACGGGGCCCTTTGCAATTGCAAGGGTCGCTTAGTGGCTGGGCCGGCTCTGGGCGTAGGCGCCGATGTTTGTTTTAAAGACATTGTACTCACCGCAGAGAAGTGTCGCGACACGACCGCGCTCTACGATAGCTGGCGCCAAACTGTGCCACACGCCCCCCCCGGATGGCCTTGTGAGAGCCTCGGTACCGATGCAGTTTTATTTGTTTTCTGAATGGGAAAGGGTAAAAATGAGTCGGAGAAATTAACGAACGAAACAATGTTTTTATTGAGTCGTGACTCTGAACTGTGAACATTCACACGAAGCCATTCGGGGGGTATTCATTAGTCGGCCTGTGGTGGCGCAAGCCTGTAATCCGTGATTTATGTACGCATGTTGAACTTGTTTCGAACCGTACATGTCCAACCGTGCTAATCGGAGGTGCGGGGGAAGGACAACAAACTAAAGACAAAAAGCAGTTCTAAAGAAAAGGGTTTTCAATCTATAATTAAAAGTGCATAGCTAATATCGCGTTAGAGACGGCCGCAGAAGCGCATCTGAAAGCGCGCGATGCGGTGACCGCCTTTGTTCGACGACGAGCCAAAATCCGCTGCTGCTCCTGCGAGGGTGACCAGAGTTTGCGTGGTCATGGTTCACGCTTAATAGGTGCTCGCCAACAGCACTCGCCCTGACGGTGCACGTGACCCGTGGGCGATCTTTGTGCTTGTGTCCAGGGAACACCGGGCGTGCCTGGGCCGAGGGGATCCAAGGGAGACACGGTAAGGGAGTGCGAAGCCGCCCACAATCCCGCCGGGCCAAGTGTCCTCACGTCCCGGGGATACACCGCCCTGGCAGGGTGTCGCGGCATTACATCTCACAACCTCACGGCTGCCCTTCGACACTTAAAACAAAATCGACAATTATTACAAAACAGTTGCCAACTAAACACACGAGTATTTTTTTAATTATTTTTATGAGGCTAAACTTTTTTTGTTTACTAGGTAAGTCCCACTGAATGCCATTTAAGTGTGGACGTGGAGGGTTATTAGCGGTGGAAATTTGGCCAAATCGATATGTGACCTTAACCCACCAATCATTCATGAATCGTAACATTCACTGCAAAGACACGCGTGTCACGTGACTATTAAAGGCGTTGCGTACAAATTCCCGTGCACTGTGTGTTTGTCTGCACTGTGACGTAACGTGACGTAACGAGGACGTGATGCTGGGTTCTTTCAGGGCCCACCAGGATCCCCCGGCCGTCCTGCCCAATACGTGAGTGCAGCTGCACCGTACAAGCCACGGCCTGCACCTCACTCGGCAGCCACTGCTGCTGCAACAGAGCGTGGGTGGGCCCGTGAGCGCCGTTGTTAGTCGGCGTGCAATCGCGGTCACTCTCGACGATGTGTCTCCACTCCCCTCCCTTCACCTGCAGGTGCCCGATACGGACAGAGGGACTCTGCGCAGAGGAGTCAAGGCAAGGCCTCTACGCACAAGCACGAACTGCCGACATCGTGGGGGGGGGGGGCGGTCGTTATGCACCGCCGCCGCTGCCGCCGTCGTTTTGTCGCTGACCGTCGTCGCCCCTTTTTCCTTCTCGGCGACGTAGGGGGCCAAGGGGCGCGCCGGCACTAACGGAAAACCCGGGGCGACCGGGGAAGTCGGAGTCCCTGGTCTCATCGGAGTACGGGTGAGTGGTCGCCACCACGGCACGTCACCTCGGGGCCGTGCCGCGTGCGCACGCGTCGCTCCGGCTTGCCCGGCCTAACGGTCGCCGCGCGCGCCCGTGGGGGGTGCGGCGGGGGCCTCGTCGAGTCGTCTGGCCGGTGGCTTGGCAATTTTGCGAGCGCAGGCGGCGCAGCTGAAACCGAGGACCGTGGCTCCTGGGAGCGGCCCCGACGTTCCCGGGCTGCGAGGGAGAGGGCTGAACTTGGGCAAAGGGGGGGGGGGGGGCCGGGGGGGTAGGTTAAGGCCCCCCGTTTCATTTTTCGCACCGAGCTGGGCCCGTGGCGGCGGCGCTGGGCCGCTGTGTGCGGCGGTACACGCTCCTGGGCGGTGGCGTCGAGTGCGCGGGTGGTGCAAGTGTGGCACTTACACAATGTAGAGCGTATGTCCAGTTCGGTGGCTGCACGTTAGTTGTTTGAAAATATAGAAAATCAGTGAATTCGAATGTCAACGGGAGCACACCAATGCACGTGGAGACTTCTTGCAGGTGGATTTATTTTAATCTGGGACTCCAGCTCGAACCCTGAACTCCTGTACACGAGAAGTAGGACTTTTTACTTCAGCCCATTTCTCACTGCCTCACTGCCTTAGCAACATCGCTGCGGTGAATCGTGATATTGGTTTCTTGTCCAAAATCAGGGGTGAGAGGGCAGGAGGGATTGTGCCTGAGCGTTATCCTGATCAGCTAATAGCATCCTGGTGAGTATTTTATCAGGGGGCTTTATTCTGACTCCTAACTGACACCACGCGCCACACAAGCGCACCAGGGGGTGCGTGACCTCGCACAGCTTGCCCGGCTGCACGTCCATCTGCGGCGTACTCCACCCGTCGTGTTGTGGCGTGCGATTCGCGCTGGATAGTGCGTCTTAAGCGTCGATTGTTGACGTCTTTTGACGCGCTAATTTTTCGTTGAGGCTAATGAAAGACAAAAAGAGAGACCGTATACGTGAGATTGAAAAAGAAAATGAACTGTACAAAGTGAAACGGCGAATACGAACAAAGAACAGACGATAGGCTAAAGTGACGGCCCCGGATTGTGAAAAACTCGTTGAGTGGTTATGGAAGGGCATGTGAAGGGGAAGGCTGGGTCGTGAATGGTCACACGCATATTTATATATTTATAAAAAATATATTTTTGTATTTTTATTAATTTCATTTTTTACCTACGTGACTTTAACGAAAGAACTAAGAGTATTATTCAAATATATTTTTTATATGAATGCAATATATATTGGCAGTCAAGGATTTATGATGATGGCACACAAAAATCCAACATTTCGTTTGATAACGGTTGACGACCCCTCGCGAAATGCTCCACTTGAGATTTGTCGTTTTTCTCTCTGCTTCAGGGGACTGTGGGCACACCCGGCGCATACGGCCAGCGAGTGAGTACTGTGTACGCGTAGCAACACCACCCCCTACTGGCAGACGTGCCGCGTTTGCAGCCCGGGCACTGCGTAGGCCTGAAGGACAGCTACCCCTGGTGGGGGGGGGGGGGGGAGTCCCGTTGGCTAGTCCGCAGCAGTGCATTGGAATGGTTGAGATGAGAGGGAATGTGAGGTGCTCTGGACTTTGCTGAGGCATTTCAGTGACTTTGAGTGTCTCTTTGTTCAACTCGGTGAGAACTCACGAGACCAAGGCAGAGTGCAGAGGTCACTTGGCTCACCAAAACGACAAAGAGGAATAAAACAAGATAGAGGGATTAAAAGTTAACAAAATTGCACCCCTATAAATGCAAAGTTTTTTTTTCTGCACAGCTACAGCTCCACAATTTCCTGTGTGTGTACAATATCTCTGTATCTCTCTAAGACTCAATGAGGGTCCTGATCTAGTTGTCAGCTGAAGTCCTGCTTGAACATTTCAGCAATTGCTGGTGAAATGCCACGGAACTCGATGGGATTATGCAAACATTTTACATTTTCTTATATTTTTTTTCCCCTAGGGAAACCCAGGAGTCAAGGGTACTGCAGGGCCGAAGGTAGGTTTCCTGAAATCTGTTGTACCAGTGATGTGATTCACATCCATTTTGTGAGTTTGTGTGTCTTTTATTTACGTGCATTATAGGCATTTATTTCATAGCATTGACCGTAATTATGTGATTTATCTATGCATCTAATGCCTCCATTCGTCTAAAGACTCTTTTTCACTAGGGCCTCGCACTGGTTGGTGTCTGTGGCCGATTTAATTATGAACGAGCGTTTAGTTTTGTGTGAGAGGAGACCGGGGCACGCAGAGAAAACCCACACACAGAGCCCTCCCTAGGAGCACACGGTGAATCGGGGCGACCGCCCCGGGCCCCGTGCATTGGGGGGAGCCCTTCTGCCAGCAGTGGCGTGACCAAGCAGTTGCAGGGCTGAACCTTTACACTGTTCCCAAAACTCTTTATACATCACTCAATTCATGAACGCGTTCGCGCTTATCGATTACAATTTTCATAAGTGCTTTTTGTTGCTGACCGCTTGTTGTTTTTAAGGCCTTTGTGTCCTGTGAGCTCAGCAACTTGTGTGCAACTGTGGGTGCCACGGTGGCTAGGAGATGTTAACTACTTCGCCTGGTATACTGGAGGTTGTGGGTTCAATCCCGAACATGACGCTTGCTGTATATTTAGAGTTTGCGTGTCTCTCTCCCCGTGGTCGTGTGGATTTTTCTCCGGACCCTCCGGGTTTTCCCTCCACATTGAGAAATATATGAGTATTTGGCTGCTAGAAATGTCCACGCGATGAGCCACTTCGTTGAGCAATCATTTGTGGCCACAGTCGCTTCTGAAAAGGAACTTCGTAGCTCAGTGCGCCTTACTTGGCAAAATAAAAAGTTTAGTTTTTAGTAAAAAAAAACAACAAAACGTAGTGAAATGAGTGCGGGAAGTGAGCCACGTGAACTGGTGGCCAGCCCACTCGAAGAAGATTGCCGCCTTCTCCCGAGAGATTTTCGGTGAGCTCTGTTGCCCTTCATTCCACCGGAGTCTGTTCACGCAAGGCCCACGCCAGATTCCGGTCGGATGAAGTCCACCAGGCACCGGGCACGCTGCACTGGAGTGCTCGTCGAGACACCGGGGAGGGAGAGGCGGGGGGTGCTGTCGTGGCACGAGTACCGCGTCTCGTCAATGTTGATACTGTCGAGTTAAATCCCAAGGAAGAAACACACACGTGAAGTTGCATGCGTCTGGGACACACTGGAGAGGTGGATGCCCCTCTCTCGGGCAGCCCCGCCTACTTTTACATAGCCATGCCCACTCAGCCAACATTTCAGTCCACCCGTACAGCGAATGGCCTCTTTCTTATGCCGGGCCCCACCCACTGATGATTGGCCCCACCCACTCCACAGGTGGCCCCACCCACTCCACAGGTAGCCCCACCCACTGTTCAGGTAACCACACCCACTGTTCAGGTAGCCCCACCCACTGATCATAGACCCCATCCACTCCACAGGTAGCCCCACCCACTGATCATAGACCCCACCCACTCCACAGGTAGCTCCACCCACTGTTCAGGTAGCTCCACCCACTGTTCAGGTAGCTCCACCCACTGATCATATACCCCAGCTACTCCACAGGTAGCCCCACCCACTGATCATAGACCCCACCCACTCCACAGGTAGCTTCACCCACTGTTCAGGTAGCCCCACCCACTGATCATATACCCCAGCCACTCCACAGGTAGCCCCACCCACTGATCATGGGCCCCACCCACTCAATTGGTAGACCGCCCCTTTCCCGCATGATCCGGTTGATGAAATGCAGATTTTTACAAATTCTTTGGGGAGACACTGGGACAGATATTCTGAAGCAGAGACTAATCCCACCAGATCAGGACATCTGGTAGCTTCATTCACAATCTATTTGTTACAAGGATATGCTTAAGACTGTTAACATTACGAAATGTAGCACTCTCATCATTAAATGATATTTCCAAAAGGTATTGTGCGTGACATTGATGGCGACGACTTTGATCGCGATGAGCTCACACAGATGTCCATGGGTGGTGGTGCCTGCAGGGAGATCGAGGTTACGCAGGGAGAGACGGAGTCAACGGGAAGGATGGAAAGATGGGATTATCCGGCAGCCCAGGAGCCCGGGTCTGACACTATGCGAACACTGCCCATCTTAGGGCCACAACTACATTGTGTCTACATGACATCTACACTCTCCCATGCCACTGTCACTCACACCCACACCATGTACACGTCACCCACACCACCCATCTCTCCATCACTCACACCCACACCATGTACACGTCACCCACAC
>CM025651.2:5418440-5449761 GCA_014621495.2 Entosphenus tridentatus
CCCCCCCCCTCCGTCTCTCTGTCCCGGCCCACACCACCGATCAACGCGGTTGGCTACGTACGGTGCGAAAGAAGTTCAACGGACGCACCGCACGTACGGGGGCCAAGGTGCAGGCCCCCGCAACGTCGCTTGCTTGCGCCGCCGTCGCTCGCCGAAGGGCCTCCGCTTCAGCGAGTGGCTTGGGAGAGCCCCGCCGGAGGGGGTGTTTGGCCTACTCTTCCACGCTGGCCAGGAATCTTGGAAGAGGTGGTAGTGACCACACTTTACCCCATCATGTACGACCTCCCGGTCGTTAAATGGTGTCTTATTATGGTAAGATAAATATTTTGGTCATTGGTATGTTTTTTTTTGTATAACACACACCTTCATTGCTAATGTAAAAGCCCCTATAACCCCACTGTCTTACCACCTATCGTGTAATTAATCAATGTGAAGTCTTACCACTTTGGGGAGGAGAGAGGGAGGGAGACTCATTCATTTTTTGTGTAGGTGAGAGAGAACCCATTACCTCTGATCAAATCCCCTAGAATGCACCCGATGTCATCAGAGCTCAGAAGCTAAGCAGGATGGATCGTCAATAGAGGGGTGCCCACCGTTCGTAAAACAGGTGTTATAGGCAACTGCAGGGCTATGTACAATATTTGGATGCTTTATATTTCCACGCGATGAGCTGTTTCGTTGAGCTATCATTTGTGGCCACAGTCGCTTCTACAAAAAGAAGCTAATAGCTCAGTGGGCATTACATTTCCTATACTTTGCACTCGTGCCGTGTTTTTGTATCGTTGTAACTTTTTGACCTGCCCCTACTGGACATCTGTGAAAAAAGAGCTTGATAGCTCATCGGATTCCCCCAGTACAGTATATATATAAAGATTCTGTTTCTGTGCAGTTTTCCCATCCTACTCTTGCACGTCTACGCCCCCCGCATTCACCAGGCCCGAGTAATCCACCGCCAAAAAATAAAATAAAAATCTAATTCGGTTACAATTTTAAGTTGATGGGCCAACTTTATGGAAGTCGTCGCGGCTATATTCATCAAACTATTTGTGAACTTCGTGGCTTCTTCCCCCACCGGTCTCAGATCTTTCTTTCAGCTCCGCACTTGTGCCTTTCTCTAGGGGGCCCAGGGCCTTCCTGGGCCACGGGGCGACAAGGGGGAGCTTGGAATGGTGGGGGAGACGGGCCCCCCAGGGATCCCGGGTCCTGTCCGGGTGGTTCGAGGCCCCCGTGGGCCCAGGGGGAAGAACGGCGACGTCGGAGAGGCGGGCAAGCTCGGCGTGTCCGGCCGGGACGGCGAGCAAGGCGAGAGGGGCAGCCCGGGAGGGAAGGTGAGGCCCTGGCCGCTCGTTGTTGCAGAGCGTCGTGCTTCAAGCCCCGCGACCGCCCCGGTTAATACTGCGGCGGGCGTAGTGGCCGTAACGCGTTACTCGCCGTCCGCTTCGGCACAATGGGGATTAATCTTCTTGCTTCTTTCGGTAAAGTCACGTAGAAAGAAATTAATAAATTAATAAAATAACACATTATTATTTTATTATGTTTTATTTTTATTATTTTATTAATTTCTTTCTACGTGACTTTACCGAAAGAACCAAGAAGATGAATCCCTGCAGTCACGAAAGCTTTAAATCGAAATACAATGGGGATTAGTTCGTTGTCCTTACCATGCACCTCCGATTAGCACGGTTGGCTACGTACGGTACGAAAGAAGTGCAGCATACGTATATTGTGGATAAATGGCGTAAGAAACAACACAAATAATTTCGTGATTTGTTTCGTTAGCCCACTCATACTGTCAACATAATTTGCACTGAATGTGTGTGTTTTATTTTTAGTAACATGCGCAATCGTCGCGAGCGTATGAATGCGTCATTCAGCACCGCGAATGAACCGCTTTAACTAAAGTTAGGAAGCTCAAACTGCAACAAAAATGAATCACCGTGTGTTCAACTAAACTGTTTCTTTTAAAGTGAACGCTTAATACAAGTTTCAAAGTTGTGAAAATGAAATATCTGAAGCTGTTTTTAAAGCAATGCTAAAAGAGTGACTCACAGCTACTAAGAGTGGAATCCTTCACCAAAGCAATTTAGTCGACGTCGAATGCGATACTCCGTGCGACGTTGGTGCGCAAAATGTATTTTGGCCAAAATTAAACTCACAATCGCAGTCGTTTGCCAAACGTTTCAAGAATTTCTTCCCCCCCGAAAATTGCTGTGGATTCTCAGTGATGCTAAATCATCGAAAAGTAACTTTGTAATTGTGTTTTTTTTTCATTGCGCAGGGTGATCAAGGCGTCAGAGGAGCCAAAGGCTTCGCCGTGAGTAAATCGTCAACGAGCGGTTTCGCTCCGCGCCGTCCCTGCAGTACCAAATCGGCCGCCATTTATCGTTCCAAATTCCAACAGCCGGGCCCGAGCGCGATGGCCGAGATTTGTTGAACTCTGGTTAGTAACGCCATTGCGTGTGGGTAGTGTCAGAGGGCAGGGGGCAATGGCCTTGTTTCTGAGGACGTCTGCAGGCGACTTGGTCGGCGTAGCGGAATTCCCGCGCTGCGTACTCGGTAATTAAACCGCTCGGCTGAATTGGCACGTCGGCATGAACGGCCGGCGGGGGGAGGTTTTCTCCGAGGTCTGTGATGGAGTCTCTCACTCGTTTTCCAAACAACAACAAAAACAGACATTCACAGGCGCGTGTGTCGAGCGCTGCGCACGTACGGACTGTCAACGCTTGCGCAATGTGACGCCGAGCGCAGTGCACTATGATTGTCATACCATCATCATCATCAACCGTGGTCAGTCCGCTGCTGGATGAAGGCCTCCCCAGACCACTGCCACTTCTCATGCTCCTGCGATGTGATAATCTACCGAGCACCTGCTTGCGAACTGATTTCGTTGCTCAGTCTGCTGATTGGGCGGACGGACGTCCTATCGGGCGCATCCAACTCCTTGGCTGCCACTTCGTTATTACGATCGTTGCATCGTGAGAAATGGCGGTGGCTTGGGAAGGCCATCATCCAGCAGTGGAATGATCATGGATATTGGTGAATTATTCACCTCCGGAAATTCGATGCATTTTCTCAATTCGTGGCTGCGAGTTGATTTAATCGTTTGTTTCTTTTTTCAACATTGTGGCCTCTAGTGGCTGCTAGGGGTCATCTGAACTCATCACATCCAATACAATATCGTATGTTTTGACACAAGCAACGCGATGCATGCACCCGTGAGCTTAAGGAACATTTGCTATCAATGAGGGAACCCGATGGGTTGGTTCACCTCTGCTGTGCACCGAGCTGCTTCCTTCCACTGCTGGCATCTCTGTCTCGCGGTCAAGGCCTCTCTCCGCTCTCTGCGCTCAGGGCAGGAACGGAATTCCTGGGCCCATTGGGTCACCAGGACCACCAGGACCCCGTGGGACATCCGGCCGAAAGGTGAGGGCATCCGAAGAACTCCCTGCAACAATGGTTGTGTTTACGCTACGTATGTGTAACGGGCTCAAACGGAGACTCGGACGTACTGTTTGGAGGCAACACATTTATTAATACCAACGCACTAACACAAAGGGGTAACTGCCCCTTTACCAGATAACAACCTATGGTGGTGGTCCACCAGGCTAACTACACTAACTACACTGGGAGTAGCTACGATGGACGGGACCCCAGCTTGGGTCCGGGTCCCATGTTGGTCTTGTCTTCGGACGTAGGGCGTAGAACGTCGATTCTTGAGGATCACAATAGCAGCCGGTCCCACTGGGGACCCGGCTTTTTAGTCTGTGTGGCGGGACTCGCTCCACCCCTAGCCACAACCACCTTCTCAAATTCTTGAGGAGGATCTCCAAACTACACACGTGGTGCCCCCAGCCCCCCTTTGGGGATCCCCGGCTAGACACCTCCGGTCACGTGACCTCCGGGGTCAACCAGAGTGCCATGGCCCTTTGAAACCCCGTTCCAGGGCCGGAACCCCCCCGCACCCTATCCTGTAGGGCTGGTACTGCACGGAGCGCGTGGTGCCACTGGTTGCTGTCAGTCTGTGCTCCACGCCGTTCAAGTTGTCTTGCGCAGCGCCGACGTCTCGAGAGAGTGTCTCAAGAGCGGCGCTGGCGGCGTGTCGTCCCTTTAGGGCATGGTCGACCCCGGAGGTGCCAAGGGCGGAGAGGTTGGACCGCCGGGACGACCCGGCGTGCGGGTGAGACACTCGGACGTTTGCGGTCGCCGCCCGAGGAGACGCTGGCGAGCGGCTCGGCCGGCTCTTAATGGCCGTGTCGTCAGAGCCAGACGCGACTCGCTGCAAGAACTCGATTGTCTTTTTCTCTCAGTCTGTATCGGTGCTTGCTTTTTTTCTGCCCACCGCTTCAGAGGGGCTCTCCAGAGTTCACTCTGGTGGAGGCCCTTCTAATCATCAGTGGCGCGAGCGAGACATTCACCTTGACCTCCTCTGTCTCGTTTTGCACAGTTGCATTTGCTTCACGAGCCTGGATGTAGCGTCACATCATTTTGAATAACATGATAACAGCCAGTTCTCTTGCACGAGATTTTGTGGATGTGTGGCGAGCTTGAGTGTGAAAATGTGTTTTCATCCATAAATGGTTGCATTGTTAGTTTAATACGTAGGCTTTTCGCGACCAATATTATCCATAATGTTATCCGTAAAAGAAACAGGAGGATTTATTTACAATTCTGGCTGTCACCTGATGAGTCTGGTTGTATTTACCGGCAAAACGCCGTATTCTTAATTGTAAATGTCGTGGGTTTACTCCAACACACGGGTGTGCTGAACGAGTAACTAATTGGCATGTTTTGTTTACATGAAAAACAGTAGGAATTGTCGGGTGCTGATGGGTATAACGACACATTTATATTTACGCGATTTAACCCCCAAAAAACCTCCATTATGTAGCATCGTTGCCTGCCTACCAACAGCTTAGGATGGCTGGATTCAAATCTGGAGTTCAGTAGCACATGGTTAAGTTTTCCGAGTGGATGGTGTTGCCTGGTCACCAATGATTGCACACAAAAATAAAGAAAAATCCACGTTCAATTATTTTACTTGACTTGCCAAATCTCTGGTTCTTAGCAATTCGGACTTTCAGTTTGGCCGCCATGCGACAAACACGTCCACAGCGGGGCACATGATAGAGTGAGTGTTGATAAGATATCTCAAAAGTGTATTGGGTAATATCACTTTCTTGCAGGCCATTCTTTAACACGGAGCGATGAGTGATGCTTATAGGACAAATTGTATTGAAATGGTTAAAAAAATCCGTGACATCACGTTGCAAGGGGGCTGTTTCTTGACACACCGTGATGCACTGCTGATCGTTAGGGTTCTTGTGGCATGGCGCCAATCGCGCAAGCAGAAATAAAATTGGAGATTAACAAAATCATTGCCCTTGGTGCGGTGGAAACGTCACTTTGCCTTGCTGCCGGTCAGCACGTCCGTTTCTCCGGATGCCGGCACCTCAAATCCCGCGAGGCTCAGCCGAGATAACGACCGCATTTCAGGGCCCCGTGCCTAACGGGCATCGTTACAGACGTGGGGCTCGTTTAATTTAAATTCCTGTTTCGTCCGTGCACAGTGCGTGCGTCCGCGCGCTAAAAAATAACTCCGAGCCAGCCGGTCGCTGCCCAGCGTAACAACAACAACAACAAGAAGGAAAGTTTCCCATCGGCTCTGCAGAGTCAAAACTTAGCGCGACCCTGCGCTCGACCTGTTCGGCGGCAAGCAGATCCCGGTGCAAATGAGGAGGCGACTTCGCAAAGTGAGTGCCCAGCGAAGTGTGAACGGTAACCGCGCGCTCGACTGACGGGCGAGCTGACTCTCTCGCAATTGCGTGCCCCCCCCCCCCCCTTTTGTGTTTCTTCGCCCAGGGAGATCGTGGTCGCACTGGGGACTACGGGCCGAGAGGAGACAAGGTTCGCATTTGAAACCCTGGCTGCTGGCTATAATAAGGGAAAGCCACCATTATGGGTTTACAGATTCCGCGCTCCATGCCCCGAAAGACTCCATTGACAAACATGTACCCGTTAACTTGGTCAGATTCCGCGCGGGTTTTTAACGTGGGCGCTCCGTGTTCGATTCCCGCTCACGTCAACGCCAGCGATGATTATCTGAAACGGTCCTGGGCCTCCCTTAGGTCGGTCGACCCAGCCTAAAAATGAGTGCCTCGTGAAGTGTATCAACATCAGCACTGGGCAGACAAAGGCGGTCAGGCGTGGCGATGGCCACCCATCCCCTGTCGTGCGGCGGTCGTAGCGGCTCGCGAACGCCACTCGCCCCAACAGCCTGTTCACAGGCAACTTTGTGTTTGTCTCCCGCTCTGTGTTGGCCACAGGGAGACGCAGGCGCGAAGGGAGACAGAGGGGAGAGAGGCGACCCGGGAACACGAGGACGCAACGGCCAGGCCGTGAGTGTGGGCGCCCCGGTGCTCCACGCGTGCTGGTGGTTGGTGGTGCGGTGAGGGGACAGTGGGCGGCGTTGGTGCGGTGGTGAGCACGTCGTGCCACGAACCCGGTCAACTGAGTTCGATTCCCGGCCATGGCTAATATTGGTGGCTGCGTGATATCTGAACCAATCCTGGTAACTCCCCTAGGTGGACTCAGCCTTAAATGAATGTGCATTGTGTGAATGTCAGTGCTTGGGGAGACGAAGGAGACCAGGTGTTATTTTCATAATCAGAATATTTATTTTTACTGGGGGAATCCGATGAGCTATAAAGCTCTTTTCACAGATGTCTATCCCTTGCCCACCATTCAAACATTAATAGGTGCTCCCTTAACATAACTTATGGAGTGGTGGTTCAGCGGTTAGCACACTGACCAAATCACCTGGAATGTGCTCGACTTCATGCCTTCGATTGGCGATCCTGACAAAATCCCCCGTTGTACTGTAGTTCTATGCTGCCACATCTGTGCTTCTCACCTGAATCGTCACCTCTGAACGATCTCATGTTTGTGCTTTCAGGGGAGCCCAGGAGCCCCGGGAACCCCAGGGAAGGATGGAGCCCCGGTGAGCCACTGCGGGACACTCACCTCAGATCAAATTCATTCGTGTGCCGCTCGTGCCATCCTTACGCCCGTTCTCCTCGTCACGGCTCGGCTCACGCTTGGCTCCGGCTCGGGCTCAAGTGAGCTGGACGAACGGCCGCTTGTTCCCGCCTGCGCTTGACAACGGTCCCGCGAGCCGTGGGTCAGGTCGCAGCCTGCACGTGGTGTGGATTGGCGCACCGCTGCTGCCACCCTCGCTTGGAAAGGGCCGCAGCCGACGTTTGGCGCTGTTCAGTGCATTTGCTGTGATCCCACATTTTCATCGTGTGTGAGTATGATGGGAGCCGTAGTGTAGTGGTCCGTGTACTGCGTTACGAGCCCAGCGACTCGAGTTCTGCTCCTGCTCAAGACCAATAATGGTGGCGAATATTTTAGCTGGTCCCGGGCCTCCCCGATGTTGACTCGTGCGGTGATGGTTGACTACCCAACCCCTCGTGTGCCCTGCCGGCCTTCATAGTTACTTGCTATAACAACACTTGCCCCAACAGTCCGTTACAGGCCACACGGGGAGTGCACGTGATCTCGTGTGTGAGTGTATATGTGTACATTTGGTGTTTGTGTTCCGTGTTCGTTCCCTCAGGAACTTTCATTAATTCGACCGTTCATCGTTCATTATTAATTCGCCCGCACGCTGCTTGCTGATTCCCTTGCTTGCATCCGCCTGGGCACGGGGCAGCCTCGCTGCCGCACTGGCACAGGAGTTGAACCTCGCCCACGTAGATCACGACAGCGACGAGCGTCTCGGAGTGCAGGGACATGCGGGAGCGAACCGAGCGAGAGAAGGAGTGAAACGGAGAGGTTTCAGGGCGTCCGATCGCAACTTGGATGACATCGAAAGTTTGGAGGAGGAACTCGACAGCAGAGAGAGAGAGAGAAGGGCGAGGTGGGGGCTGGATCGGTGAGAGTAAAATTACGAACTAAACTATTTTTTATTTTACCAGCTAAGGCCCACTGAGCTTTGTAGCTCTTTTTTCAGAAGCGACCTGGCCACCACAAATGATAGCTCAACGAAGTGGCTTATCGCGTGTAAATCTATAGCAGCCATACCCTCGCAACGCACGTTGCTTTTACACGTGGAGGGACAAACTGGAGGACCCGGAGAAAAATCCACGCGACCACGGGGAGAGAGAACACGTCAACTCCAACTATACAGCAGGCGTCAGGGTTGGGATCGAACCCACGACCTCGTGCATTCCAGGCGAGGCGGTAAACATCTCGCCTTCTCGCCTTCTCTGCTCCTCGGCGCTGCGAGTGAGCGATGAGCAATGCGCCTCGGCTCATCGTTCGCAGCTTCGCACCAACAAACACCTGCTGATGCTGCTGCTACTGCTGCGAGCAGCTGGGAGATGAATTATTTATAAAATTGTAAAATCATCGCCCGAGTTGGTGCCCGCCTCCCCCCCTGCCCCCCTGCCCCCCCCCCCCGCCCCCTTGCGTCACTGCGGCCCCCCGCGGGTGTCACGTCAGGCACGGGGCGACGGGGATAATTGCAGCCTCGTCGACGCGCCGCTCTGTAATTGTTATTTTGTAAAATCGCTACCGTCTGTTGTCTTCGCGACGACACGCGACAATTGGGAAATTGGATCAAATTTTCACAAACGCTGATGTGATCTAATTGAGCCATTTCATTTGATGCAGTTGAAATGTTTGGTGCAAATGCGCGTGCGGGTGTGCGTGCGTGTGTGGGGAGCGGCGGCGCAGCGGTTAGCGCGTCGCGCTACGAAACCGGCGACCCGGGTTCGATTCCTGCTCGCAGGCAGCACCGGTGACGATTATCTGAACCGGTCCTGGGCCTCTCCTAGGTCGACTCAGACTTAAATGAGTACCTGATGCGGTGTGTAGTAAACATCGCCACTGGTGAGACGAAGGTGGCCGGGCGTGGTGCTGGCCACCCACTCCCTCGTGTGCCGTGCCGGCCTTCGTAGGTGCTCGCTAACAGCACTTTCCCCAACAGTTTGTTAAGGCTATACGGGGGAGATCTTTGTCTTTGTGCATCCGTATATGTGCGTCTGCGCGTGTGTGCTTTTTGTTCTGATTTCTCATTTTACTCCACAAACCCCAGGGTGCACGCGGGGAAAGGGGCCTGCAAGGAATTGCCGTGAGTAACGCTCCCTCCTCCCAGTCGATCAGTGGCAAACAGAAGTATGCAGCGTTTGAATCGTGAGAGTGGACACTCGTGAGGCGAGTGGGGCAGCTGCATCCCAAACTTTTTGACACACGGGCCAAGCCGTGTGCTGTCTGCTTCTGTTGATAACAAACAAACTTCACAAGGCCCCCTTCTCCGTTCAACACGGGGACCCCCTGTGGCTTCTTGCCCACCTCGAGCCTAAACAATCCCAACAAAGCCATTAAACATTCCTTCCCAGCTGCCGCTGAAATCGTAGAATGCAACCTCGCAGCTTCGCACCAGGTGGATCGGCTTGAAGCGAAGAGCGCCGTCCGAATTGCCCGCTGCGCAACTGAGTCGCGGTGCCACGGTACGTGGAAGGGAGCAGCCAACCACAGGAGAGGCCTTTGATTCCCAGTTTCCCCAACCCTCCCCCCTCCCCACTTCGCCGCCGCCCGAGCAAAGTGTCAGAAGGCATCAAGCAGAAGCAGGTGAACGGTACCCGCCCTTGGGGGGCCTCCTGCCAGCCTGCCGGGCCATCCAGCAAGGCTCTGTCTGCCAATATCCTCGGCGAATAGCTCTAGTCGGCCCCTTCCTCTTAACCACCAAACACATTCCCCCCCCACCTCCCTCCCTGCTGGGAATCATTATTATTTATGGATCGCACGCTCAACGAAAGCGACGGACCTCGAACAAAAAAAACTACCGCTTGGCTCACCGGGCCGCGGGTGATCTCTGCGGAATGGGCCGGGCGTCCGACGTGAGAGCGCCGCCCGCCTCCCCACGCGGAGCCACAAATCCTAGCAACGAAAGTGGGGATTGTTGTGGTCACAAACATCCAACGGAGGCTGCCTCCTCGCCTCCCTGCGTCGCTCGTCGGATTTCCGTCTTCCAATCAGCCGCTGCGGCCTGCAGCCCCCGAGGTCTTTGGAGCCGCAGTCGCGAGCAATGCGAGGCTTCGTGGGCGTCAGGAAATAGGATGAGGTGGAACGGAAGCAATTGGTCTCCCGTGGACACTAAGGGCTTGCAGGACAAAGCTTATTAGGGCCAACTTTAACGGAAATGGAAAGAGTGTTTTTCGATTTTTTTGCTCAGTGCATTGCTGTTGCTGAGTCGTCTCGGGTGGGTTTTGCGTTTTTCTTTCTGGCGTTGTGCTCTTTCCGTTATTGTGTAAACAATTATCCAGAAGTTTGCGGTGACAGCAGTGGCTTTGTATTCTTCGAAATGAGTTTTTTTATTAAAGTGTTTCTGAGAGTAGTTAAATGCATACGCATAAATTAACGAGGCATAACTCCAACTTTAGGTTGGTGTGGCTTTCAGAAGCCGGTTGCTACAACTTATCGACAGAGCAGGTAATATAACCTGATTAAACACGTTCTTGTCGCACGCGAATTGGTACAACGCTTCCCAATAGCAAAGCTCAGTTTTTCCCCCAAGGCATTTCAGACCTGCTGTCAGCGAGCTCAAGCCGATTAAAAGTTACCAAAGATGAGTGGGGACGTAGCGTACGTCGAATTTTTACTCGGATACGGAAAGATGGGCACGTGGATTCGAGAACAAACACGGATGTGGAGACATCGTATTCAGTTGTTGAGGAAACTTAAATGGTTTGGCCAGGAAATGGTCAATAATTATAGGAGGGATTCTGGACGAAAGATAGGACTTGCAAATGAGTGGCAGCCCAAGGAAGGGAACGCGCCGGAGAGGACGTCCGAGGCGGAGATGCAGCGATGTGTTGGATCGACAGCTTGTGGGGTGGTGTGGGGTGTTGTGGGCCCTCATCCAGCAGTGGCTACATCAGAGACACGAATGCCTCGGTGATGCACTGCATTGTGGGCGGGCCACGTCGAGAGAAATGTGGGGGTCCTGCTACGTAACTTTAATTGGGGGGGGGGGGGGGCAACCCAAAAAAAAAGAACTTTATTTTTTATTTTTACCCTTTCCTCTGAGCTTAGGGCCCAGTAAAGTTTTATCCCCCTCCCTCCTCGTCCTCTCGTCTGGCCTGGCTCTGTGCACGCACGCACGCTCGCACGCTCGCATCCACGCACCCACCCACGAGTTGGATTCTTAGTGCTCGCGCTTGAGTGGGCTGATGGGCCGGATGGGTGTCCTTTAACGCGCGTGATTTGTGGTCGGTGTTTGTTCGCAGGGAGCCCAGGGAGATCCCGGAGCCTCGGGCATCCCGGTACGAGCAAAACACGCGTCAATTGTACCTGCCGCTGATTAATACATTTACACCGTAATGTGGAAGCATTGATTTTCCGTTCCACTACGCCTACCGCTGGAGATGTATGCGCTCTACAGGGCTATTACTGGCACCATGCAAAGGCAGGAATAACGTGGCTTTTAATTTATATACGCGTGAAAAAACCTCGCCGAGTCTCCCAAGGCTTTCTTTTTCACGAGGTGTCCTGCTACATTGGGATTTTTTTCGCCAATTCCTTAAACTTATCTGAAAACTTAACAACTTTTTAGGGCCCACTCAGCCTCATAGCTCTTTTTCAGAAGCGACCTTTGGGCACGAATGATAGCTCAACGAAGTGGCTTATCACGTAGACATTTTTAGCGGCCAAATACTCTAAACGCACATCGATTCTAAATGTGGAGGGAAAAACTGGCGGACCTGGAAAAATATTCACGCGACCACGGGGAGAGACAGAACATGCAAACTCCAAATAAATTAGCGGGCTGGCTTCATGTGGAAAAGAAAAGGCTTGTGCTCAGGTTGGGGGGGGGGGGGATTGGCCCAGCAGTCTAAAGAGTAGGGCCTCTTCGTTGGATAGTTAAATAGCAATTCTTATTTTCGTTGCCGATAACTAAAACGCCCGGAGTGCGCCGATTTTGTCGCATCTCCAATCGCTAAGCAGCCTGAGAAGTGCTGGCTTGGGCGACCACCGTGCTTGACGGGGCTTGTGGAGGCTGCCGCATAGCTAGAGGGCAAGGCAGTAGAGAAATCAATTGTCGTGCTGTACTTTGCTCCGTGCCTTCAACAGCATGGTGAAGTATGCTCAAATAACCGACCAAGACCCGCACGGCTTGTGTTGGCAGCAGATCGGCAAAAGGGCTGTCCGTGTGCAATTTTAACATTTGAATAACATTTCTTATAACATTTCTTATATTTGTTTTCAGGGCCCCCAAGGAACTAAAGGACCTCAGGGACCTCCTGGAGCAAAGGTGACGAACTGGAACCCTGTATGCTTTGCCCTCTGAAGAGGGACCACAGCACAAACGGTGGAGATCCTGGGTCCAAACTCAGGCCTAGGGTTTCATCCCAGAGCCGTGGCTACTACACATTTTGTCACGGTTGCGGTACCAAAGCTTTCGAGCCAACGGCCGCCACTGTTTGCTTCATTCCAAATAATTTGGCTTCACATTCAGGCAGCAGCGCCCCTGCTCCGGCAGTGTTACAGCCACGCACGAATAAAGTGCGTTCTCAATCATCGTGGATTAATGGCCTCGGCTCTGATGGTTAAAACGTTTTGGGTAGACATTGCCATGCGACAGATGCTCTTTGCAGGGCATTTAAAGTGCTTGCCCTCATTGTGGCAAAGATGCCTTTAGGTATGGGCTTTGCAACTCTAGCTTTCAGAGCAATTTTCCTGGATGAGATTTGAATGGAAATAGCTTCATCGCATAACATTGATTGCCAGTGGCCTCTCTTCAGACCAGGAAGAATGGCTATTGCCCAAAACATTACATGAGCCTATGAATGTTCTTGTTCTAAGGCAGTGGTTCTTAACCTGGGGTGCACGCACCCCCTGGGGGTGCGAGATGCCCTATCTGAGAACCAAAGGGGTTCAGGCTGCAGTAAAGGTTAAGAACCACTGTTCTAAGGTAACGTGAATGATATCAGTAACGTTTTCCCCCCAACCCGGTGGATTAGCCACTGGCTGGCACTGCTGCAATCTTGGGTTCAACCCTGGGTAGTGGCCAGTGACTGCACACAAATACCATAAGGGTTTATTTGAGTTTTCAGTATAATTTGGCAGAAATTCTGGCTTTGAGAAATCGTGGGGTGAGTGGGGTGGGGTTTGGTGGTGGAGAGGGAGGCGGATGGACACTTTGTCTCAGGGTGGAATAAAAATTGATAACGAAAAACAAAATCTCCTAACTAGTTTCGCAGACAGACGTGACTGTAAGCTCGTTAACAAAACCCGCCGTTGCTTCCCGTGACGTGTGCAGGGAGATGAAGGCTTGGCTGGACCGGCGATCCCGGTAGGTGCCAACTTGGCAGACGTGAGCGGCGTGCTGCCGTTGCCACCCTCTGCCCTCTGCCTGCATCTGAGCCCACATTAGCGTCTTCCGCTCGTAAATGAGTCAATGAGATCCATGCACGTGTGCTCCATCGGTGGAGCGAGCGAGCGGTTCGCAATCCGAAGGTTTACGAGGTCAAATCCTGGATGGTGGTGGGAGGGTGCGGTTGACTCAGCCCATTATCCTTTTCTTGGGGATTGATACAATAGGTCAACAGTATGTTGTCCTGTGGGGGAGACTTGCCCTCGCCACAGCAGTGTGGAACTTCCACCGCTGCCTCCCAGTGGCTACAAACAAGAGATCAGCAGTGTCCCGAAGCGCATCTCAACAAGAAATGACTTTGACTTGGAAATAACTTTGGCTTGCCGATGTTATTTATTTATTGAGTAAATTATCCTTTCAAGAGACTACTTGGCACGAGGGGAAATGTCCTGTTTCTGTCGAAGCCCCCAGTCTACCTTCGCTTAGTTGGGGGTGGGAGGGGGGTAGGGTGCGGTTTGCTCTCTCCTCTGGTCTGGAACTCCCTTCCCCCTATTCAGGTCCAGGCTGAAAACCTTCCTCTTCTCCCCTGCCTGATAGCCACTGGGCCAAACCACCAATTGTATTCATGTTTTTATTCTATCGAGTCCAGCAATTTGACCTTAGGGCCAGTGGGAGTCTGAACTCGTCCAGGGCAAATGCATCTTCATAAACGTGTCCCCAGTGCGTTGCGTCAGCGCGAAAACGCGGAGGATGAAGGCACCCAGGCGTGGGCGGTTGCCCGCCACGCTACCGCATCGTGAGCCGTGCGACCCTGGTGCCACGGTGGGAGATGGTAACTCCCTCGCCTGGTATACAGGAGTTCGTGGGCTCGATCCCGTCCCTGACGATTACTGTATGTCTGGAGCTGGCGTGTTATCCCTGTGGTCGAGGGGGTTTTCTCCGGGTCCTCTGGTTTGTCCTTCCATATTTAGAAATATGCGTTTAGAGTATTTAGCTGCTATAAATGTCCACATGATAAGCCACTTCGTTGAACTATTATTTGTAGCCAGGCCGCTTCTGAAAAAGAGCCAGATCGTTCAGTGGGCCTTACCTGGTGAAATTAAAAAAATAGTTTAGTTTAACAGTTGCTTGCTAAAAGCACGTGGCAACACAATATGGGCAAGGCTACGTGGGGGGCAGTCTTGTGTGTGGATTGTGGTGTTGTTGTGGGATAATGGACTACACTACAAACCGAGTAACATGGTTTTGACCCCGAGGCCAATTTGGCCTTGGTGCAGTGTAAACATCGGCACGGGAGGGGGGAGGGAGATAAGGGCAACTGGGTGTGATGCATTCCATGCCGCGGTGGCGAGATGTTAACTACCTCGCCTGGTATACAGGAGGCCGTGGGTTCGATCCCAACCCTGATGCCTGCTGTATTTTTGGAGTTTGCAAGTTCTCCCCGTGGTTGTGCGTATTTTTCTCTGGGTCCTCTGTTTTTTCCCTCCACATTTAGAAACATGCGTTTAGAGTATTTGGCAGCTCATTTGTGGCCAGGTAGCTTCTAAAAAAGAGCTATATAGCTCAGTGGGCCTTACCTGGTAAAAAAAAAACAATCTTTTAATTGTTCACATCACCTCCTTCGCGCACTGCACCGCTCGCTCACCCTGACGGGTGCTCTCTTTGCAAGCGGCGTGCATGGATCCGTTAACGCTTTCTTTTCTCTCCCCTTGGCGGCAGGGCCCTCCTGGAGCCCAGGGACCCAAAGGCCTCCCCGGCGCGGCAGGGATGCTGGGGCAGCCCGTAGGTCCCACACGAGGCACCGCAGCGCCGTCGCCACCGCCGCCACGCGTTCCGTTACTGATCATCGGCGACGACGCTTCCTTCGTTAGATGTTAGCGGTGGCGTGGCCTCGCCGCGATACGTCTCGGTTTTGTTGTCTTGATTTTGTTTCTTTCTTGCCGCAGGGACCCAGCGGTGAAAGCGGCGCGCCTGGAGCAAAGGTCACTACGAATTTTGCTTTTTGTTAATCTGAGCGGGCTTGTTAGAGCTCTCCTTCCCCTTTTCTTGTCATTTTATTCTTTGGCCTCTGATATTATTTTTGTTTTTCGAGATATTTTGTTGCCTTGTCTGATTATGATGCTTCCTGCCTTCTTTCGCGACTAACAGCCTTCCTTTTGCAACGTCTTGCCTCTAGGCTTTGAATTATGTTGGGACCAAAATATCCGCGCGCTATTATAAGAAATATATGTGCCTATATTTCTTATGATACGTACGTATTTAAACAACAAAAAAAGGCCTCTTGGTCACGTGCGATCTGACTTCACCTTGTGTGGCAAAGCACAGCGCTCCGTTGCCCAGCAAAACCTGACAACGCATCGTTGAGCCAACACTTCTGAGGAGCCAACTTTGTCTCACCGGCCAGGCCACGGGGGCTTTGATGGCGATTGCCCTTTGCGCTCAAATGGGCCTTACCTCGACTCGACCCCCAGGCCTGTTGAACACCCCAACGGAAGGGCGGAGGCTCGCGATGCAAAGATTACCCGTCCGTGCATTGAGCAAAGGTCGGAGGTGACTGAGTTGCTCAAGGGACACATCTTGGCCGTGTTCGAACAATGCCCAGCTCTACTAGGTCAGCGTACGCGCGTGTGTGTGTGTGTGGATTGATAGCGGTTTGCGCGCCGCGCTACATTAACCCGGCGACCAACACCGGTGTCGATTATCTGAACCGGTCCTGGGCCTCCCCTAGGTCGACTCAGCCTCAAAATTAGTACCTGATGCGGTGTGTAGTAAACATCGCCGCTGGGGAGACAAAGGCGTCCGAGCGTGGTGTTGGCCACCCACCCCCTCGTGTGCCAATCCGCCCTTCGTAGATGCTGCCCACTAACATCACTTGCCCCAACAGTCTGTTAAGGCTATACGGGGGGTCTTTGTCTTTGCCTTTGGGTTAACGAGGCTGTAAAGCGATGGTCTCGGCTCACTCGCGGCAACTGCACGAAGTGAACAAAAACAACTTATGTTTACCCATTAATCATCTGTCCCCGTCCAACTGTGAGCGCTAAAGTTACAAATATATTGCGAATTTCACTGGGACGAGTCAGAAAGCACGTCGACGGAGGAGATGGAGCGTTGAAATCAATAAAGCGCAGGTGCTCGGCGGATCATTACGTCGCAGCATCATGAGAGGTGGCGGCGGCTTGGGAGAGGCTTTCATCCAGCAGTTGACTGACCGTGGCTGATGATCATGATGATCATCGTGACGAACTGCTAAGGGGAAAAATATTGTGCTTGGGTGTGACACATCGCGAGGGCGGATGATGGCAGCCAGAATAAGTAACAGGTGCCCGAGATAATGTCCCTGGTGGAGATCGAGTGATGAAATCGGATCATGTGGGAGTACGATAAGTGTCGTAAATTGATGGTCTCACCCGAGTCACCAATGACCGCGTCAAAGGAAATCCCGTTCGGTCGGTTACGCACTTAATTTGGCAGAGATACAGCAAATATCAGTTTGGGTGTCATGCAACAACAACAACAACACTACTCTGCAGTGGCCGAGGGAGTTGTAAAAGTGCTGCCGCTGATTGTGTGGATCAGAGGTCACTGCGAGCAGGGATCTCAGATGTGATTCTGCGATACTCTTTTGTTTTTTCGGTAAAGGCACATAGGTAATTTTTTTTTAATATAAATTAAATCACGACGCTTTAGTGTGTCACACTTAAGCGGTGTGCTTTCTCTAAGTTGTCCCCGCCTGAAGAAGGATGCTTGTGTTGCGCCCGAAACGTCGTAATTTAATTTATTTGAAATGTTTTGCCTACGTGACTTTATCGAAAAAAACAAAGAGTATGAATCCTTGCAGTCACGAAAACGTCAAATCTGATTCTGCGATGTCCGCTTCCGTGGGCCATTCTCCGCCACAAAGGGAGCGTTGCACTAACCCATCAAATCATTAGTCGTACGCAAGTGAGATTCAAATGAGTAAATAAATAAATGCGCGACTAAACAAATGAAAGCCGAAGATAGATGACGTTTAAAAGAATCCTCGGCCATCTGACCATCGCCGCATGTCCTGTTCCTTCTGGCCTCGCGCCAGCACCGAAGCCGCACGCCAGCACGTCGGCGTTGTCGGAAACATCACGAGGCGAGCGCTGGGACGCTAATCCCATCGAAACTCATTCCGCGGTCCGACCCCGCCGAGTATTTTTCAGGCGGACGGGAGCTTCCTAGGGAACACTTAGGGCGAGCGCTCTTGGCTAAACGAGCGGGAGCAGAGGCCAGACCCAATTACGAGCGGGGCAGATTGACGGCTGCTTGGGTGTTCGTGTGTGTGCACGTGTGTAAGTGTGCGTGCGTAAGTGTGTGCATTGTGTGGGGAGCGGTAGTGTAGCGGTTAGCGCTACGCTGCGCTATGAACCTGGCGACCCGGGTTCGATTCCCGCTCACGGCCAACACCGCTGACGATTATCTGAATCGGTACTGGGCCTCCCCTAGGTCGACTCAGCCTTAAATGAGTACCTGGTGCGGTGTGCAAACATCGCCACTAGAGAGACAAAGGCGGCCGGGCGTGGTGTTGGCCACCCACCCCCTTGTGTGGCGTGCCGGCCTTTATAGGTGCTCACTAAAAACACTTGCCCAAACAGTTTGTTAAGGCTACACGGGGGATCTTTGTCTTTCTTGTGTGCCATGTGTTTGCCGTGTGTTTTTTTGTGTGTCAGGGGAAACCGGGACAGCCAGGAGTTCCGGGAAGGGATGGCAGCCCCGGACTGAGAGGGCAGGATGGGATACCAGGCCGAATGGTGATGCATGGCGCGCACACACACATACAATCTGACACAAACGAAGATGCTCACACACACACATTCACATATACACTCGCGCACAAGCTCAGATACACTCTCCATGAAGCCTGAACAGATTTTAGGGGTAAGTGCTGTGAGCGAGGGAGGTGGTGGCCAGCGGCGATGTTTGCACACCGCACCAGGTACACATTTGTGGATGAGTCGACCTCGGGGAGGCCCAGGACCGGTTCAAATAATCGCCACCGGTGTTGGCCGTGAGCAGGAATCGAACTCGAGTCATAGCGCAGTGCGCTATCCGCGACACTCCCGCTCCCCGCACACTCGTACACGCTCGTATAGAAGCATGCGTATGTGTACATATGGAAAAAGATGTAGATCCTCCGTATAGGCTGTCGCAAACTATCGGGGGATAGTGCTACTCGCGAGCTCCCATTCTGGCCGGCATATTGTTACATCCTGACCATTTTCATAAAGTAATGATATACTGTGTGCGGCGCTTAATTTCAGCTGGACCTGTCTGGATCAGAGACCCGCAATAAATATTTCCGCAAATCCGGCACACAACGTCGCTTATGCCTCTCTCGCTCTGCATGGCTGTGGCTACGAGTCACTTGCCTGCATCAGTCTCACGGCGAGCCGGAAAGAGCGCAGTTCAAGTTCAAGTTAATTTATTAGGTATAGCCCTGTGAGCCATTAGGCTCTTGAATCGGGTGCAACCGCAACAAACAAAAAACAAAAACATGAACATGAGAAGTGAGAAGTGCAGCCCTGCGTGTGTGGAATTGCTTCGTGCAGAAATGTCAGCGCCAGCTCCCGACGGTTAACCGGAGCTCAAGTGGGGAATCTACATCGAGTTTCAGCCACGTGTTCCATTCTGCACAACGTAGAGCATTAAGAACACTACGCGGCAATCGCGTTTCCTTTATTTGTTGAATGCGTGGACCATTTCCCGTGATTGCAGCTTCAGCTGGCATTCAAATTCGTGGCGCAGATGATGACGGAGAGGCCAAAGCTCAATCTCAGAGGCACAGATCCCAGTTCAATGAGTTCAGACTTTATTCCCACGCGGAGCAGAGATTGTCCGTACTAATGATCGTAATGCCCTGTAACAGAACGTTCAATGCGCAGTCTTTTTTACGACCCGACGCTTCACCCCCCCCCCCCCCTCCTGGTTCTTTGCCATTTGCGTGACCACACGAGGACCTTTTAAAGATTCTACTTTTGTTTTCACTTGTCACAGAAAGACAGGAGGAATTGTTCTTACGCTGGGGGGCAGATGTTAATGCCGCGTAATTAGCAGTTCTCTCGTATCGTCGTGGTGGGGGGAGGAGGGAGGGGCGATGGACTCCGAGGTTTTTGTTGGTGCGACCGGACACACCGCCAACCAGCAGCATCGGAAGCAGATGTAGATTTACTTTAAAGTAATTGTCTGTGAATTGTGACATCAACGAAATTGTTTCCCGTCTTTTTTTTTTGACAATTATGCCACGGGCTGCTTGTGTCAGGATTCAGAAGATGCTTCCATTTGAATCTTTTTGGCAGTGCAGCGCCCTGTGTGTTATAGAACAGCCCGTGGAAGATGATATCACAGGAGTACTGCTGAGATTCATTTGAGTGTCTTTTTTTCATATTGACACACGAGGGAGAATACACTCGCCCACGTGCCCTGCTGTACATGTGTTTGCCAAACGGCAGCCGAACCACCATTTATATCATTGTATTCTCAGCGTTAGATAATAATTAGTTTGCCAAATTTGGCGAACAAATCAATTTGAGCAACTTCACTTTACATGGTGACCTTTTTGTGTGTGTGCAGTCAGTAGTAGTAACCGGGCTAAGACCATCAGCTCTGTGGCCTTATTGGTGACAGAGCTGAGACCAGCAACTCAATGCACTTGAGAACCCGGTATTATCAGGGGCACAGCCGAACCGCGGATTTGAACCCAACTTCCCAGCGCTGCCAACTCATGGTTCTGTCCCCCTAAGCCAGGCGGCCACATTCACGGGAAATGCTTGTCGACTGGGTTTTATTGGTTGTCGTTGTTGTTGTTTTCACTGTGCTGGTCATCTCTCTTTCAGGGCATGCCAGGGCCCACTGGACTACGAGGACCCAAGGGAGACATGGGCCCTATCGGATCACCCGGCGTGGTACACACCTTCCCCGCGCTGTTCTGTTATCTCCCACGCAGAGGGCACAGCCTCACCTTGAAAGCTGTTGGGGGCCCATCTAGCGAATTTTTTGCCACGGTGGAGAAATTCATTCGCTGGGTGGCTACTGTGGTGGCGAGATGTTAACTCTCTCGCTTGGTACGCAGGAGGTCGTGGGTATGATCCAGACCCTGACGCCTGCTGTATATTTGGAATTTGCATGTTCTCCCCGTGGTCGTCTGGATTTTTCTCCGGGTCCTCTGGTTTTTCCCTCCGCATTTTAGAATCAACATCACGCTTTTTAGAGTATTTGGGTGCTGCAAATTTCCACACGTTGAGCAACTTATTTTAGCTCTTGTTTATGGTCAGGTCGCTTCTGAAAAAGAACCAATTAACTCAGTGGGCCCTTACCTGGTAAAATAAAAATAGTTTAATTTAGATTAGGTTTTCCGGTGGCTATTGGTCAGAATGCAGATAGGATTCGCGTAGTTTGCCTCCTGATTCATCATTAATCAAATTAGCTCTACAGCACTGTGATCATATTAAGTTGCACAATTATTGGCGATGCTGAGCCGCCTGTTAGTGTCCTTCTGTGTAAAGTATTTAAATGTTCCGTCGCCAGCATAATCGGCACGCGTGTAACCATCTTCAAGGGAAGAAAATTCGGACTCCAATATGCGATGAATTTCGTCCACAGTTTTGCGGGTGTCTCTCTTTGCCTCATAATTATAGTCTTGAAGATGTCCAGATGCCTACCGAGTAACTAGCGACGCCCACAGTGGCTGGAGACTGTTGGAAAAACAGCAAGAGTTGTTGTGATATTCCCATGAATAAATATTACACTTTTTGTTTCAATATTTTATATATCAGTCCCATAAAAAGTGATTGCGAAAAGAAAATTGGAGGCGTAAACTTTTTTGGAGCATCCATCAAACATTTAAGTGCTGCCAGCAACGTGGCCAACCCTCGCCCAACTGCCTTAATCCCCCTTTAGTGCAAGGGAAGCCGTGACGCTGGCTTTGTGAGTTTCAGACTTTCGCTGCACGGCAGCATGGGCCCACACACCTCATTATCCACAGTGGCCACTCACACCGCAGGGACGTTACATTCCAACGCTGGCAACGCCTTCAAGTGGAGCGTTGGCAAGCGTGCCTCAAGCGAGTTGCCAGGTGGACCTCAAGCCGTCAGTATTACTGCACATCGCAAACTGACGCAGGATCATGAGTACAAACTTGGAGCTGCTCCTGAAGCTGCACAACGTCGTCACCCGTGCTTCTGTTTAGCTCTTGTCCGTGATATTTGCTCACCAATTTAGCATTGGATGCTCCCTCCCAGAAGCATAATAATCTACAAAATTGCTCTTATACTTAATTCGCTGTCTTGCCCGGCCTTTTTGCGGTAGCTCAAATTGACTTTTTAAAAAGTCGCAAGATACTGTGACTATAATTATGAATTTTGATTGAAAGCTTTCGTGACTGCAGGGATTCATCTTCTTGGTTCTTTCGGTAAAGTCACGTAGAATGGAAAAAATAAAAGAATAAAAATAAAACATAATAAAATAATTCTCACGACGTTTCGGCCACAACGCAAGCAGCCGTCCTCAGGTGAAGAACAGGTCTGTCGAGACGACAGAGTCTGTCGTTATTATGTTTTATTTTTATTATTTTATTATTTCCATTCTACGTATAATTACGAAGTTGGCCACCGCTCATTACTTCCGAGTTGTAGTCGTGGCGCATAAAACAATAGAAATAAAAAACACAATTATTTTTCTCTCTAACTTAATCATTGCGGGCGAGCGAGCATATGGACACGGTGCAGTTCATTTGCAGAGAAGGCGCCGTGTGTGAGCGCGGGGGCGCCGTTCGATCGCGAACTTCGTTAAATTGCCTGCTTTTGTTTGGGCGAGTGTGCTCTGGATGGCTGCATTATTGATCGCTCCTTAGCGTACCCTCGGGATCTTGAGGAGGCGGGGGGGGGGTTGGTGGGGGGACTGCACCAACAGGTGACCTCGAGTTAAGCTACCGACCCCCTCGCTGTCTCTTTGACGAAATCTACCGGCGTCTCTAACCGAGTTGGCGGCAGACGGGGGTGGTGGGGGGGGGTAGGGGGCTAACAAACAACAACAAAATCTACAACAATCCCATCGCGTTCCCAGAGGCAGTGCCGTGACCTCGCGCCACTCCATTCTCGTCCTGCCCGCCCGCTCGCCCGTCCTTCCGTTATTTGTAATTAGCGCGATAACATTTGTTAGTCGCTGTCCTCACGTGTGCGATAATGAGGGGCTCATATTTGGATGCGAGTTTTGCACGCACGTAAAAAAACGAACCGCCCCAGCATCTGCGCTTTTACAAAAAAGTTATTTTGGTTCTTATAATTTTTTATTATCGTTATCTTCACGTGGCATTTAAAAAAAAATGCTTCTTCTGCACGGTGATTTAATGCACGTGGCGTTGTTAGCCAAAGCACGCTGACGTAACGGCGCATGTGCGTGTTCATTGTGGGTTGTGATTATTATTATATTCACTGTAAGCTGAGCATTTATTTTTGCTTTTACAGTCACAACCTGGAAGAAAAGGCCCCAGGGGTGAGAAGGTAAACACAACTTCGCATTTCACATCACATACGTTCGCTTGTGAATTTCATATTTGTTTATCGCAGTCATCGTGAGTCTACGATTCAACCCCATTCGGAAATCACTCCTCTTTAGTTCAGTTTACGCCAGGGGTGTGGTGCTTGTCAGAGGTTGTGCCACCCAATATGACGTGGCTCGGATACATGGAGGGACATTGACAAAGCAAATGGGAAAAACCCCAACAATCAACGGTGAAAAAGTGCGCAAAGAAGCATGGAGACGGATGCCTACTTGAAATGGCACCAAGTCACAGGAAGAGGAGCCACATTTGACGATGGAACGTACGAAAGTTTAGAGACATCGTATTGGCCGTTCGTAAAAGTGTGAGTTCAAAGTTCAAAGTTAATTTATTAGGTATAGCCCTGTGAGCCATTCGGCTCTTGAATCGGGTGCAACCGCAACAAACAAAAAACAAAAACATGAACAAAAAAACATCTTAAAGTGAATATGTGACTGAGTGCAAACAGAAAATCCAAGAAAGACAGCAAAATATTGCAGAAAAAATCACCGTACACCAACCCTGTGCAAATATCCCAGTCGGATGCAAGTCAAACAACAACAACCACAAGACAACTTAGATTAAGGCCATCAGTCTAACTCTGTACTACAACAAACAAACATGGCCAAACCAAAAAACTTTTCGAAAATCACCAAAATGAAGCCATAAAAGCAATGAAACAGTGATCATAGGAACTGTGACGGAATTTTCACAATAAACGACGTGAACAACATGTACTACCAAACTCTGCAGCCATAGCTGGCTGCATGAGTCACTCCACAACAGCAGGAGCATCAATCGGAGTATGAGTGGGCTTGGGTCGGGCACGTCGCCCGAAGGGTTGATGGCCGGTGGTCGAGACAAACGACGGAGGGAGCAGCCGATGAGGAACACGGCTCCAAGAGGACGCCCACCACAGAGGTGGAACGACGACCCCAGCTCGTGGCCAGGAGCTGGATGGATTGCTGCGTCTCGATTGAAAGCTCACTTTGTGTTTTTGGCTGGCCATCGAACAAAAGACGGTCACCGCATCGCCCGTTCTTTCAGATGCGCTACTGCGGCCGTCTGGAATGCTCTTTCTGCCGATATTAGGAAGCCACTGGAGCTATGCACTTTTAAATGTAGATTGAAAACTGATTTCTTTAGAACTGCTTTTTGCGTGTAGTTTGCTGTCCTTCCCCCACACCTTCTATTAGTGCGATTGGCTACATAGGATGCGAAAGACCTTCAACACACGGCACATATACGTGACACAATGAGAGATGGCGACAGCTCAGATAATCCTTCATCCAGCAGGGTACAGATCATGACTGATTTTTTAAAAGACGGTGCTCACCTCTACTGGTGGCCCTGAACCAGTGGTTGTAAATTCCATGTTCCTATGACAGAGACCATTCATCTGTAGTACAACCCTCGTTAGCATCGCTCAAAAGTGTCACTCTGACCCCGGCGGGATGGTGATGGGGTAAGGCACAGGTCTTACTGTCATAATGATGCGATGTTGTATGAGAATGTGGTGACTTAATGTGTAGTGCAATAATAATCATGTCAATTATAAATGACAGCCTCGTTGAGTTTCTAACTCTTTCAGGTAGGGGACCGTATTGGGATGTTTGAGTAATTCCATTCTAAGGATATGGGAAACTGGAGTAGCTGGAGAAACCTACACATATCGAGGGGCATAACACTCAAAGGTCCACGTAGGTTTATAGACCCACTCGCTGTGAAGTCATCCAGCCTAGCAGGTTCATGGGTTCGTCAAATTTACGAGAGCCCCACCGACCCTTGTGTCCAGATCATTTTGGATCAGAGACGCGCGCCTGCACACCTGCTTCAGTTGTGATGTAGCTCAGTGTTGTGGTAGTGGCAATGCGTGGTGCGTGACGTGCGGTGACGTAGTGTGCAGTGTGCGATGCAATCTTCTTGGTTCTTTCGGTAAAGTCACGTAGAATGGAAATAATAAAATAATAAAAATAAAACATTTAATAATTCTCACGACGTTTCGGCCACAACGCAAGCAGCCGTCCTCAGGTGGAGAACAGGTATGTCGAGAAGACAGACTCTGTCTTCTCGATGAATCCCTGCAGTCACGAAAGCTTTAAATCGTAGTGTGCAATGTTTGTTTTCTTGTTCAGGGAGAGCCGGCTGAGATTGAAGGAGGTGGCACGGGCATCAAGGGGGTGCCAGGGGACAAGGTGAGTCATCGGGGAGTCTTTCTGCCGCAGTAGCATTCTGGGCACGAGCAGAGTCTGGCGAACTGGGCGTTCTCTGCGGAACGTGTTCGCCGCGGTCGATCGGCAGGTTCGCGTACGGTGGGGCAAAGTGCGGCGTCGCCTGGTCCAACACCATGTGAGACTGGGCTCTAAGAAAAGCTGTCTTGGGTGTGGACCAAGCAATTTCAAGGACAGTGTATACATTATCAGAGTTGTGTTTTTTGTTTGCATTCCGACCGCAGGTATTGTGGTCAATGCAAACATGACTCCTTGTAAAAAAAGGTGTCACTTTTGTTGCCAAATAAAAGGGTAAAAAAACAATTATCAAAGTGTGGATGCTCCCACTTTTTAGGTGATGTCTGGCCGGCGTGGGCAAAGTAGACTACATAATCCTCTGGGCGAGCTTGATCCCCCCAGTGGAATTTCTCTTCTGCGAGCTGTGATGTGAGCGTGAAATGCCGTGGATTTCCGATATTTACCTGCTAAGCACTCCCGCGATGATTATTCTCATTGTTGCGGCATGGTTTTATGTTCATATTTTTTTCTGACTTTTCTCCTCCCTCCTCCTCTCGACAGGGGGAGAGAGGCAGCCGGGGCCCTCCGGGGAAGAAAGGCGAGGAGGTTTGTTCTGAGAATTTGAGGTTTTCTGTATTTCTGGTGCCACTCTCACGTGTATTTGTTGACACGAGACGCCGCACGCGTTCTGATCTTTGTCGTCATCCTCGTCTGTGTCACAGGGCGAGTTTGGAAAACCCGGGCTTACGGGGTCGGTGGTAAGTGTGATATAAATCATTGAAGGTCATTGCCCTACACATTCGTCTGTTGCATATCTTTATTACGGAAGGCAGTTTTAATGATGATGATGATGATGTTAGCGTGTGCGTGTTTTTATTTTCAAATATAAATTTTGTTACTCTTCTTTGTGTGGTCACTAATTATTGGTTCACGAACTGTGTTTCTGAACCTTTTCAAACTTTGCCTGGAAATACAAACCTCCAGCCTGCCACGATAAAAGATCCCCTGAATATTTTGTCTCTTTCCAGGGCCCCAAAGGAAACCACGGGGAGAGGGGACAGAGGGTACGTCCACCCACACACAACCACCCCCCTTGCGTTGACTGCTCAACTATCTCCCGAGGCGTATCTTAATCAAAGGCCTCAGCGGCCATCTAGGAAACTCACGGTGCCATCATTAAAGCCGCCCGCAAGGTAAAAATCTAAATTGTGGCAAGACAGCGGAGAGTTGCAACGGGACGGACACTTGCGCAAGGGTGGAGGAGAGAGGAGCACGTCAAGAAGAGACAGGCACCGTGGGGTGTGGCCACCCCAGAGGTGTGCGACCCCGGGAGGAAGACCTCAATCCGGAAGATGACGTCGCCGGGCAGATTGTTACGATGCGGCCCTGAGAAGGACGCGTCAGCCACGCGTGCAGACGGTGGCACAGCGGAATGAGCGCACCTTGGAGGGCAGGAATTGACTCCGCACCCGCGGGATCTTGCACAAGGGTGGAAGTGACACGGCATTGTGGCGGGGGCCGGTGGAGTTGGGTGTGATGACCTTGTTGTTGGTCGCGATGACCTTGTTGTTGGTCGCGATGACCTTGGGCGTGACGTCGCAGCCCGCTTTGCGCCGAGCCTGACCGTCTGGGCGCAGGTCCAAGCGGTGAGCAACAATCAGCACTCCTGATGGGATTATTAATCGATACAAGTTGATGTTGATTTTTTATTCGGGGGGGAGGGGGAAAAGACGACGGGAGAGAGTTCCAAAGTGGAAGGGTGCGAGGGAAGAAGCGCTGGAGTGTTGCAACCTGCAGTGTGGTTGAGCCGTGGTGCTGTTCAGCCTGCATTACCCAAGTCCTCAACAAGGGGTGGAGGCAAGGCTTCATTTCAGCTAGAGATTTTATAAGACTGAGCTCCGGAATATATTCAGGCACTGCGTATATGTCCCTCCAAATGTTGTCACATTTTGCTTGTCGTACAAAGTTGTCAAATCGTGCTCGCCTTTTAACATTGCGGTCTTGCTCATGAACCAAATCAAGTTGGTGCATTTGCCCACGTGACGCGACAACTCGAATTGATTGGTTTCGTCGGGTGGCGGATGGTTACAACAACAACAAATAATTGACATTACACCGACGTGACGATGTCACCCAAAAAAAGACACCAGTTATCGATTGCAATACGGGCGGGTTGGGAGCCCGCGTATGGAATGAAACCAGACTCTTTCGCGTTGATTTTTTTTTTAAACAGGGCGACGCAACCGTGGGGAAACCTGGGCCGGATGGCCTCCCTGGCCCTGCTGGCTTTAAGGTGAGGTTCACAACAGGGCCCTCAAATTCACGAGTCGGGCACGTGTTTGCCCCGGGGACAAGCCTCGACGGATAATAGTAATCATTCTAGGCACGTTTGCAGTAGCGATTGACTGAGTGAGTGATGTTTGGTGAGTGAGTGACTGAGTTAACGGGTGGTTGGTGTGATGGTTGGTGAATGAGTGAGTGAGTTCGTGTGGTGAAATGAGTCAACGTGTGAGTGAGTGAAGTAGGCAAATTCGGCGATGGGCAGACAAGTGAATGAGTGAGTGCAGGAATGAGCAAATGAGCAAGCGTGAGAGCTCGCAGGTAAAGCAAGTGAATAATGAGAAAATGTGAGAGCGAATGAGTGAATTGATCAAGTGAATGGAGGGGGTGAGTGGCCATATAAATGAGGAAGTGAGTGAGTAAAGTGGTGAGTGATCTAGCAAGTGAGTGAAGCGGTGAGTGAGTCATGAAGTGAGTTAGTGAAGTGGTGAGTGAAGCTAGCAAGTGAGTGGGTGAATGAAGACATTGAGCAGGCGAGTGAGTAAATTAGCGAGTGAGTGCGCAGGCGAGCCGTGCGTTTGTCGCTCCGTGTGCCGCCCCACCGTGACCCCTCTGACAGGGCGGCGCTGGCCTGCCGGGCCCCACCGGCGAGGAGGGGCGGCCGGGCAAGCCGGGCCCCGCGGGGACACCGGGATCGCGAGGTTTCAGCGGAAACCCAGGGCCCCGGGGAACCCCGGGCGAGCGGGTGAGGCCCTCCCGGCGACGATGAATCTGAGTTGGTGTGGCGATGGTTGGTGTGCGACTGTCATTGGCGAACGGGCTGAGACCGCCAGCTCATTACGCTTGGGAACCCGGCTCGATCCGACCGTGTCCGTCCAGTGCTCGCCGAGCTGCATTGGCTGCCGGTTGCCAAACGAATACGTTACAAGGTCGCAGTAATTACGCGCAAAGTGCTTGCCACAAATGAACCATAATACCTTGCTGATCTCTCAGGGAGCATAAACCATGACGCGATCGCTGGACGTTCTCGCACCGCTTTTAGATGCGCTTCCGCGGCCGTCTGGAACGCTCTGCCTTCCAATATTAGGATTCCACTGCAGCTATGCACTTTTAAATCATCTAGCCTGAAAACGAATTTCTTTAGAACCGCTTTTTGTGTTTAGTTTGTTGTCCTACCCCCACACAATTGGCTACATACGGTGCGAAAGAAGTTCAACACGCATACATACTATCCAGGATCTCGGCTGTGCCAAGCCCAGGGCTCCGACCACTGAGTCACCCTGTGATGGTTTTGCCATGCCAGCCGTCATCGGTACTCGCTCACAGCACTAGGCCCAACAACCTGAAAAGGCTATATGAGGGATCTTTGTCGTTGTGTGTGTGTGTGTGACGTTCTTTAGGGTGAGCCAGGACCCCAGGGTAAGAATGGAAGCCCTGGGCAGGCCGGAGTGCGAGGGCAGTCGGGGCGTCCGGTGAGCTCCTGCTTTCATTTCAAGAGACTCTGTTTAACGAGGCAACACATCTCGTCAAAAACGTTACAAAATCAATCAGCGGACACATAGATGCCATTTTTCTTACATTCTGTCTCTCCACGGAGAAAAAAATAATATATTTTTCCGACGTCCAATTGGCCCGCACGGCCTTCTGGGAGTGCGTCTCTGCAACAGCGGCGGTTTAACACGAGCAAAACTCAGGACCGGATTGGACATTCTGTGGCTCATCATCGGCTTGCTTGAATCAATGCTGGCAAACGGCCCCATGTTTGTCGACAAGGACCCTCTCTGTCCGTCGTGGATCCAAGTTCATCTCACACATCGGGCGCATTACGGCTGATTTTGTCACAGAGGCAATCATTGCTATCCGCTCTGTTAACAATGATAATTTTCACAATTACTATCCAAATCCCTACCCCCTACCAAAGTTTTCACACTCTTATTATATTATTGTTATTATATAAAAAATATTTACGCTGCATGCTCATCATTATTAGTAGTAATCTGTCTTGTCATTTTAAACGTCTAAGGTGAGGTTTATCTTTCTCGTGGTTTTTTTTGTCTTCTGACAGGGCTCAAGGGGAGGCCCTGGGGAGAGAGGTGCCAAGGCAAGTCCCCAGCACGATACTGAAACCATCCAATCAGCTGGGCATGACAGGCCCCTCCAGTCGCGTTAGGGGCTTCGTTAGACCCGTGTAGGCTGATGGGATTGTCTGTGTGTGTGTGTGGGCATATGTGCCTGTGTGCGTGCATTGCACGTGTAGTGGTTAGCGTGCTGCGCTACGAACCTGGCGACACGCGTTCGATTCCCGCTCACGGCCACCACCAGTGACGTTTATCTGAACCTGTCCTGGGCCTCCCCTAGGTGGACTCAGTCTCAAATGTGTACCTGGTGCAGTGTGTAAAACATCGCCACTTGGGAGACAAAGGCGGTTGGGCGTGGTGTTGGCCACCCACCCCCTCGCTTGCCGTGCCGACCTTCAGAGGTGCTCGCTAACAGCGCTTGCCCCAACAGTCTTTTTCAGGCTATACGGGGATCTTTGTCTTTGTGTGCGGGTGACTGGTGCATCCGCCAGTCAGCTCAGTCAGCAAACGCATTGCACCCGGGTCTGTCCCCGTGACCTCCTCGAAGTGCACCTAGCACTGGCACAAGCGCTGTGGTGATGTCACCGCCACTTTGTGGTGAATGGCGGCTGTTGTTTGTGTGAGTGCTTGCACATGCATGTATCTGTGTGTGTACACGTGTGTAAGCTTGTGCATGTATTTGTGTGTGTGTGTCTTCATAGGTTCTCGCTAACAGCACTTTGTATGAGGGGAGCGGTAGTGGAGCGGTTAGCGCTACGCTGCGCTACGAACTCATCTGTCCGAGTTCGATTCCCGCTCAAGGCCAACCCCAGTGACGATTATCTGAACTGGTCCTGGGCCTCCCCTAGGTCAACTCAGCCTCAAATGAGAACTCAGTACGGTGTGTAAGCATCGCCACTGGGGAGCCAAAGGCGGCCGGGCGTGGTGGTGGCCACCCACCCCCTCGTGTGCCGTGGCGGCCTTCGTAGGTGCTCGCTAACAGCACTTGCCCCAAAAGTCGGTTAAGGCTATATGGGGGATCTTTGTCTTTGTCCTGTTGCTCAATGTGCGCGCGTCATCATCGCAGGGCGAGAGTGGAGCAGGTCCCCTGGGACCTCCGGGTGACACGGGTCTGAGCGGAGCTCGGGTAATTAATTATTTAAATCCTGTTATTTTTCCTAATTCTGAGCCGAATAACATTCACTTCATTCCAATTAGTACGCACAACATTTCCTAAAGTTTACCTCATTCTGCCCACGCTAATGATGAACTTCACATATCCCGTGAAATAAAAAGAGTGTGAGAGGAAAGTTGTTTTTAACCTGTTCAACTCCCCTCGTTGTCTTTTCCCAGGGTGCACCAGGAACGCCCGGGCTGCCTGGGCCAGCGGGAGAGCCGGTGAGTTTCAGCGACGACGTCCGCCGGCTGATCCTTGCTGATACCCTCAACATTCAGTTTCTTGTCGTTGTCATTCCGCCGGGCGTGTGAGCTCGATGAGAGGGCTGTGCTCTTGTGTCGCGTGCAGGGCCTGTCTGGAAGCAAGGGTTACCGGGGAGAGAAGGTGGGTTTCTCATCATCATCATCACCACCTCTATCATCACCATCATCATTGTTCTCCTCGTCCCGCATTGAAGACAATCGGAATTCCCGAAGCAACTTCCCGCGTTGCTGTATCCGGCTCTCCTGCGTGTGGTCGGGTCGTTCCGTTTTCTGCGGCTGCTCCTTTGGCGTCGTCAAACATTTTTCGATTTAAAGCTTTCGTGACTGCAGGGATTCATCTTCTTGGTTCTTTCGGTAAAGTCACGTAGAAGGGAAGTAA
>CM025651.2:5493787-5522698 GCA_014621495.2 Entosphenus tridentatus
GGTGTGAGTTGGGGGGTGGAGCTGGTGAGTGTGGGGGTGGTGTGAGTTGGGGGGTGGAGCTGGTGAGTGTCGAGACTGGACTCTGCGACTGAACTTTGATCGGCGGCAACTCGTCCCCGACGAAGGAGCTGTCACGGCAACGTGGGGGAACTCGTCGTCCGTCTTGTCGCGCCAGCACGCAGCCCGAGACGAAACACACACGGCAAGATGTCGACACCTCGTGTCGTTGTGGAGGTTGCGTTCATCTGATCGCTGCGGCGCAGTGGTCAGCGCGCTGCGCTACGAACCCGCCGACTTGAGTGCGATTCCTGCTCACGAGCAATGCACCACAGTGGAGGATTATACTGGGAGAGATGGGGCTGGGTGGAGAGGGGACGTTGGGGAGGGGCTGGGTGGGGAGGGGCTGGGTGAGGAGGGAGGGGTGGGGCTGGGTGGGGAGGGGCTGGTCACCCCGTGGTGCCCTTATAAAACTCAACGTTTAACCGACTCACGCCGGCTTGTGCCCGCCCTCACAGTCGGCCATATTTACGGAATACACCACGCCGCCGTTGACCCTGGCCATTGACCGAGCAACCCAACGTTTCTACCAGCTCCCTCCGCAGGAATGTGTTTTGAACCGGTTCTGGGCCTCTCCGAGGTCGACCCAGCTTATAAATTGAGTACCAGGTGCTGTGTGAAAACATCGCTAGTAAGGAGACAAAGGCGGTCGGGCGTGGTGCTGGTCACCCACCCCTTCGTGTACCGTTCCGGCCTTCATAGGTGCTCGCTAACAGCACTTGCCCCAACAGTCTGTTAAGACTATACGGGGGATCTTTGTCTTTGTATGCTGGCCACCCACTCCCTCGTGTGCTGTGCTGGCCTTCATAGATTCTGGCTGACGGCACTTGCACCTACAGTCGGTTCAGGCTGTACTGGGGATTGTGTTTTTTTTCCCTTCGTGTGTGCGTCTCATGTTAAAGTGATGCACCGATGCGCCGCTACGAGCGGACTCGGTGCCGTCACGGAAATGTGGAATGTCCACAATCGCGTCTTTTGGCCTCTCACCCCTCGATCACTCTCGACTCGCTAGGGCCTCCTCGCGGCGACTCGATGAGAGCCGCAGTTGTTTAGATCTCGGGTTGAATCCCCGACCCGGGTGGGCGCCCGGCTCAGCCCATTCACGGCGGGGAGTCGTGTCTCTTCTGTGTGTCAGTGCGCATCGCACGTGCGTCTCTTTAATAGTTTAATATCGATGTCTGTTTAACACGTAGGCTTTCGCAGCCAATAGCATCCATAATAGAGATTTTTTTTGGGTTGGATCGCGATCTAAACCAGCCGATTTAACCCCTAAAAGTCTCGATTATGGATCAATGTCTGTGTTTGTCTCATTGGTTTACACCGATGTCCGTGTGTCTGTGTGTTTGTTAATAAAAAAATTTAGGTTTCATCGTGTCTCTGCTGATCAGTTAGAAAATACCGCGGCGCACCTGGGCACCGTAGAAGCAGAGATCACAGAACTACTTTCAAGATTTCTTCCAGCGACTTATATTCCAGACCACGAAGTGAACAATACCTTCTTCCCAAGCGCCCCGCGATCAGAGAAATTCTCATCAGATGACGGTCAACCTACATGGTTTTTGTTTATTTTCAGAGTTGGAATTGTATCCAAAGTTACGTGCAAAAAAGACATTTGGATGTGACGGGGTTATTTTGTGTGTAGCCAATGGTGATCGGCCACTAACTACCCTTGATCATGTTTGTGTATTACTATCGCGTTTTCGTGAAAAAGAGCTTTATAGCTCATCGGATTCCTGCAGTATAAATAAAGATTCTGATTCTGATTAATCACAGGCGGCTGAAACATAGTTGAACCCAAGCCCTCTGAGTCGTTATCCCCACCCACCCAGTCACCATTCTCAGAGCCCTCTTTAATGCATTATCCTGGCTGATTTTAAATATATTAAAATTAATACATTTATAAGCCACGTAGCATATGACCAATAGCGTCGTCTAATTATTTTACGCGAATTATATTTTCACCTTTATTTGAAGTAGAAATACAACCGCTAACATTTTTATTAAAATCCTATGTCCTGAGCAAACGCATTTATTTCCTTTCAATATTATTGCCGTGAATATGCCAGAGAGGCAGGGTTATTGGGGAATTATGAGGTTTAACGCTGCTTCCTATCTACACATGCCAGACGTTACTCTCCCTCACCTGAGACTATGTCCACACTTCTTCACTGCGATTAGCTCACACCTATAAATGTGAATTATCTGGCCATAGATGACTCAGTGGGAGAGAGAGAGAGAGCGCGGCTCGCAATTTTGAAAATTGCGAATTCAAATCGTCGTTGGGGATTGCCCCGGCACCATCGTTGCTCCGGGGTCGATAAAATATGTACCACTTTGTGAGAAAGTTAAAATGTGGAATCTCCAGCACTGGCTCTTGTTTGTGAATTCCTTGCCCCAGACCGTGAGGGACGCTCCGTCACTCCAGGTTTTTAGGACTCGTCTGAAAACCACTTTTATTTTCTCTTGCGTATCCGTCTGTGTGGGTTGTTTGCCTCTTAGTTTTAATGTTAAGGGTTGTTTTTTTTGTTTACTGGCAGACTTGTGAAGCGCCGTAAGGCCTTGTATGAATGGCGTTGTATGTAAAACTGAGTGTTTTACTTAATACATGATAACCGCCTCTGTACTAATTTGAGCTTGGGATGATTTGACTGTAATTGCGATGGACAAGCTCTCTCTCCCCTCAGCCGCTGAATGACATTCCACGTTACTATGACGCTCAAAACCCCCGTCTCATATAATAATGGAAATCTCAGATTGTCACGCAGCACAGTATTCGCTCACTCTCGTATCGACAGATGACGACTCAGAGGCGCCAGGAACCGCAGACAAGCGGCACGATAAGCGGGCGCCAACAATTTCCCAAGCTCTGCGGATCTTCTGTATATTGAGATGCTATCGACAGATACAGATATGCACATTCAGTGGTGGTGCAGAGTGGCGAGTTATGGTCAAACAAACCCCACGGTCGATAGGGCGGGCATCCCGGTGGATTGACAAACGGGCTTCTTCTGATCATTATTATCTAGCAAGCGTAATCATTCTACCCAAACACACACACACACGTATAACAAACGATACAGAGATCCCCCGTATGGTCTTTAACAGACTGTTGGGGCAAGTGCTGTAGGTGAGCACCTATGAAGGCCCGGCACAGCACGCGAAGGAGTGGATGGCCAACACCACGCCTGGCCGCCTTTGTCGGTTGTTGACAGAGTGAGATCCAGCACCCCTTCAGATATCACTCGCAACCGGTGCGAAATAAGTTCAACACACGTGCGTGCGTGCGTGCACACACTGGCAATAGCCACCGCCGTGAACCGAACTCGGCTCGCCGGGTTCGTATAGCGCACGCAGGCCACGGAACGATGTCCTCACCGCTCCACCCCTTCCTCAAGCGCAGTGCGAGCCTGGCTCGATGTCCTGCTTCGCTTCTCAAATCCGGCGAGATCTCGATGCCTTCCGCCGTGCAGAATGCTTCGAGGGCCGAGAATTCAGATTTGGGAGACGGGAGGGGGGACGGAGGGGGGGGGTGCGGCCATGTGGCCAGCGGACCTCGACAGTGGCCTTGAGCTCCTGGACATGGCTGCTGTCAGAACGCGTTTCATTATCGCCGGAACAGCGGAGAAACACCGCTCCGAGATTTTGCGTCGGCACGTCGCATCCAGCTCGCCGCAGTTGATCTGCGCTACTTTAGAAACCTGTCCGTGAGAATCGTAGGAAACACATGGCGCAATAACGCAGTACAGTTGTGAACATGTACGTGTGTATGTTGAACTTCTTTCGGAGGTGCGGTAAGTGTACCTTGCAGTCTAGCGGTGGTAGTAGTAGTAGTAGTAGTGCCTTACGCCGATAATCCCTATTTCGCGAGCCAACCTCACTCAGCCAGCAGCGTTTCCGGAATGATATCGAGTGGGAAAAAAATACCATCCCTGGGTGGGGCTGTGCATGGGGAAAGCGATGGAAGGGGATGGAAAGGGGATGAAAGGGGTGTGGGGAGAGTCGGGAAGGAGCTGGAGGTGAGAGGTTCGAGGGAGGGGAGGAGAGAGAGGTGGTCGGGGGGAGGGGGGTGCACAGAAGTTGGGTGGATGAAAGCGCGCGTCTCGGCTGAGCTTTAAATAGCCCTTGGGAAGGAAGGGTGGGGGGGTGCAATGTATCGGCGCTAATAAACCCCCCAACCCACTCGCCGCGTTCTTCATAATCACTCGAGACGGGGGCCGAAAGCTTAAAAAGCAGCGCTCTCGAGAGCGAAGGGGGAGAGAGAGAGAGGAGAGAGATTGTGGCGAGGGGGAGCAGCCCCACCGACATCCCAGGGCGCTTCTCGACTCGCTAACCCCGCCGCCACGCGAGTCCTGCTACTGCTGCTACTGCTGCTACTGCTGCTACTACTGCTGCTACTGCTGCTACTACTGCTGCTACTGCTGCTACTACTGCTGCTACTGCTGCTACCACCTGCCACCGGAGAAAGTGCCGCGAAGAGGTAAGGGGACGCACTCACTCGCACACTTTTGCGAAAAGCGCTGTTCGCGAGTTGCACCTACACAAGACCAGCATGGTACACGATGGGTGTGTGTGTGTGTACCAGCGCCACGCCCGACCGCCTTTGTCTCCCTCCTGGCAATGTTTGCCCCCCCCCCCCGCACCAGGTGCTCATTTGAGGCTGAGTCAACGCAGGACCGGTTCGGAATAATCGTCAGTGGTGCTGTTCCGTGGGCGGGAATCGAACTCGGATCGCCAGGTTCGCAGCGCAGTGTGCTAATCGCTACACCACCGTTCCGCACAATGCACACATAGATCCCCCGTATAACTTTCATATTCGGTTGGGGAAAGTGCCGTTAGCGAGCACCTACGAAGGCCAGAATGGCACACGAAGGGGTGGGTGGCCAGCACCACGCCTGACCGCCTTTGTCTCCCCAGTGGCGATGTTTTACGCACCAGGTACTAATTTGAGGCTGAGTCGACCTAGCGGAGGCTCAGGACCGGTTCAGATAATCGTCACCGGTGTTTGCCGTGAGCGGGAATCGAACTCGGGTCGACGGGTTTGTAGCGCAGCGCGCTGCTAAACCACCACTCTCCACATATGCACGCACACACACACGTGTACATACAGCGTACAAGGGACCCCATTGCACAAGCCAAAGATTCCCCGTATAGCCTTAACATACTTTTTGCAGGTGTGGCCAGCACCACGTCCGGCCGATTTTGCCTCCCCATTACTGATGTTTGCCCCTTCGCACAAGGTTACTCATTTGAGGCTGAGTCGACCTTGGGGGGGCTCAGGACCAGTTCAGATATACTTCACTGATGTTGTTCCGTGAGCGCGTATCGAACTCGGATCGCCGTGTTTGTAGCGCAGCGCTAATCACTGCGCCACCGCTCCCCTACACACATGTATGTCGCACTCTGGACGGGGAATTCTCGATTACCGTTCTAAAATAATCGGAGGGGAATCGTTATAACTGCGGCAAAGTGGTGGGGCCGTGGCGCAGTGGTTAGCACCGCACTGCCCTACGAATCTGGACGCCAGAGTTAAATTCCCGGCCACGGCTAACATCAGTGGCGTGTGACAATTGCGCCGAGTCTGCGCGCCTCCCCCTCTCTTCACCAACCCGCACTGACCAGCAGCGCGGCGAAGTATGGTCAAACAAGGTGTTCATTGGGAAGCCTCAATCCACAGCAGTGGATTGGCCCAAGGGCTGTACACTTACCAGCTGTTCAATAAGCGACCTGATTTGTTATTCATGGCTCGGAGCAGAGACCCGTGAGGTTCAAACACACGGCTCTCATCAGCGGTGCCGGCTTGGTGTCTCTGACACGGCCGTTATGAAAGTCTCCCTCGTTCGCTGCCTGGCAGCCTCCATCACCAAATGAGCCGCAACTTAGCGCAATCTCGACCGGTGTAAAACTGTAAACTAAACTGATGAAAAATAATAATAATAGTTTTTACCCTTTATGGAAATGAAACAGACGTTAAAATGTTCAAACACCAAAGAGGTATAAATCTTGACTTAAAGCTTTCGTAAATGCAGGGATTCATATTCTTTGGGTCTGTCGGTAAAGTCACCAAAGAGATACCTTTTGCAAAGCATCAAGAAGGCTGTCTCTGGTGTAGGCCAATCATTTTCAAAAACAGCGCATAGATTGTCAGATAATGTTTGCATGTTTTGCCATAAATAAGTGTGGTTAATGCAGAGTTGATGTCTTGCCAAACATAGATGGACTCGTCCATCTGACCAACTGGAAAATCGCTGTCCGTGGTGCTAACGTTAAGAAAAAAACGCAACTTTTTTCAAATTTTCTTGCTGTGGATTTCACACCTGATGATGATTGCTTGTGTTGCAGTCGAAACGTCGTGATTATGTTATTGTTTTGTATTTTTATTATTTTATTATTTCCCTTCTACGTGACTTTACCGAAAGCACCAAGAATATCTTAACACCAATTTTTTTTCCAGAAAGAGTAAACCCTATTCTTATTCTTCATCATTTTGGATCTAGGTAAAAAGTCCCATAGATATAAACTAAACTATATTTTATTTTACCAGGTAAGGCGAACTGAATAAAATAACTCTTTTTCAGAAGCGACCTGGCCACAAATGATAGCTCAACGAAGTAGCTTATCATCATGTGGAAATGCACAGCAGCCCAAATACTCTCAACCCGTTTTGTTGATTCTAAATGTAGAGGGGAAAAAAGGAAGGTCCCAGGGAAAAGTCTGCACGACCACGGGGAGAGAGAGAGAGATACACCACAAACTCCAAATACACAGCAGGCGTCAGAGTCGGGATCGTACACGACCTCCTGTACACCAGGCGAGGTAGTTAACATAAAGACTTGACTCCCGTATGTTAGAGGGCTGCCCAGATGTCCGTGGGGTAGCTCCCACAGCAAAGCGAGCCCGTCCCGGGAACACCTCGGCAGCTTTGCCACGAGACTCCAAGCTCGGCCCACGTGCCCGAAACCTCCTAGCAAGCGGGGCTATCATCGTGATCTTGGGAACGCAGATCAAAGGGCAGCCCCCTTGCTACGAACCGGGGTGACGTGGACAACTCTAACGGTCACCGGACAACAGGAGGCCACTCAAATCACACTCACGAATGTAGAGCAGCCAAATACTCGAATCGCGTGTTGATTCTAAATGTGGAGAGGAAACACCGGTGGACCCGGAGAACAATCCGCGAGGAGAGAGACACCGCAGACTCCAAACGTAGAGGCTTCAGGGTCAGTATTGAACCCACGACCTCGTGTAAACCAGGCGAGGTCGTTAACATCTGGCCACCGAGACGCTCTGTCATAATCTAAGCAGGGTTGAACCTGGACAGCGGCGGTCGGTGGGCGATCACCGTGGCCAGGTTGCTGGCAGCAGAGGGCAGCGCATCTACACCCATTGTTGTAGTGTACTGCGCTGTAGTTCTAAGCGTCCCACGTCTGTGTTGTCCACCTTCACCACAACTCGCGCTAATCACCAGCGTCTGATAACCCACGCGGCCCGCAAGGCGTAGGGAGGACCTCGTCCAGCAGTGGATTGACAAAGGCGCTGCGCATTGCACTCGTGTACATATACACGCGTGTACATAGACACGGGTGTACATAGACACGCGTGTACATAGACACGCGTGTACATAGACACGCGTGTACATAGACACGCGTGTACATAGACACGGAGGCCACCTTGGTTTGTGGAGGTGACCTGGGTTGCACGTCCCGAGTCGTAGGTCGTCTGGGGCACTCGATCCGAAGAGTTCCAAGTCCTGTTTTTTGCCTTCTGAGTCCTTAGTCTGAATGTCCTAGCTGCTGGGTTCCAGGCACCAGATTCTGTGTTGTCTTGGGTCCTGGATTAAAGAGCCGAGGTCAGTAGCGTGACTAGCTGGGGGGCAGGGAGTGCCTTGCCCCCCACCCCTATTCCACCCCAACTCCCTTCGTGGCCAAAGCTACGGATAGGGGCTCCCTTGACAACCACCACGATGAATGTTTTCCACAGTGTAAAAGAACAACACACAAATTTAAAACGCGGTCTATTTTTTTTTATGAAAACGCTTTCATTTACGTTCCACGTTTTATTTCAATTCAATTACCGCGGTAACGTTTGGCTTCCGCAAAATGCGCAAATCAAATATTGGGACTCCCCTCCCACCTGTCCCATTGCCGAACCCCCTGAGCTGATAAAATGCGGTTACTGCGCCACTGGCCCCTCCTCTCCAAAACGTCACCAACAACTCGGCCACCCGCCTCTACCACCTCCGCCCACCGACGGGACCTCTGACCCCCACGGAGGCCACGCGTCTGCGTGTGTGCGTGTGTTTGGGGAGCGGTGGTGTAGCGGTTAGCGCTACGCTGCGCTAAGAACCCGGCGACCCGGTTTCGATTCCCGCTCACGGCCATCACCGGTAATGATTATTTGAACCGGTCCTGGGCCTCCCCTAGGTCGACTCAGCCTCAAATTAGGACCCGGTGCGGTGCGTAAAAATTGACACCGGGGAGACAAAGGCGGCCGGGCGTGGTGCTTGCCGCCCACCCCCTCGTGTATCGTTCTGGCCTTCATAGGTGCTCGCTAACAACACTTGCCCCTACAGTCTGTTAAGGCTACACGGGGAATCTTTGTATCTTTCGTCTCCCCCGCGTGCAGGCGGAGAGCCGCTCGCTCCACGCACGACCCGCGCGATGCCTCCCACGTGCTGCCGCTGGCTCCTCCTCCTCCTGCTTTGTCGGGGCGCGAACTCGGGACCCGTGAGTCCGGGCCAGGAGGGTCCCTTCCTTCTGCCCGGAGAACTCGGCCGCCTCCTCTCCTCGTTTGGCTACCACCACAAGCTGCGCGCCATCCAGGGCGGCGGCGGCGGCGGCGACGGCGGCGGCCAGGAGAGCGACTACGGCGAGGATGAGGAGGAGGATGACGAGGAGGATGACGAGGAAGAGGTGAACGAGGTAGAAGACCGACAGCTGGGGCTCAGGGCGGGAGGCTCGTGGCGCTCGGCGCAGTGGAAGGGGCGGAGGACCAACGCGCACCTCCAAGGCAAGCGGGCCGGGAAGGGCGCCAAGTTCGCGCTGTCCCTGGACGTTCCCACCAACATCCTGAGCATCCTCATCGACCACGCCAAGGCGAGCGACACGCGCTCCAAGGCGGCACACAACGCCAAGCTCATGGCGCGCATCGGCCGGAGGAAATAAACGCGACGCCGGAGAGAGAGAGGGAGGGGGGAGGGAGATTATTGGTGGATGTGGATGGAGGGAGATCTCTGGCCACCCGGGGCCCTGTTTTCTTCGTCTTAAGGTTCTTCCTAGGACACGGTTGTCAGGTCGCTGGGTCATGGGGCTGTCTTGGTTACACTCATAATGGGCCTGGGTCTTCAGGTCCTAGTTCCTGGGTTCCAAGTTCCAGGTCCTGGGTTGTCTTAGCTACTCGGCCCTCAGTCGTGAGTCCTAAGGTTCAGGAGGTCTCCCTCAATCCCTCCCCCCAAAAAAATTTCATCACCACTTCTTCCATCCATGTGCACCTTCAACCCCCTGACCTCTAATATTCTAATCCTACATCCACCCCAGGGGGCTGACGGGAAGGGAGCCGTTCACCCATTCATCAGAAGTGCACCGCCTCGTGTCCCTTGTCCATTAAAGTACTCGGAGAAAGTTTTAGCAGAGTGCGGGGGGGGGGGGGGGGGCCGCCCCACCTCCCAAAATAATCAGTGTGGAATGAAAACGTCGACGGATAAAGGATTAGTTTATGTCCATGCGTATAGGGTCGATAAATCGAGTACCACGTTGTGGGAAGTCAACCGTGGCTGTAGAATAAAATTACTCGGCCTTGCCATAAGATTGTGGAATTTCCACCACCGGCTTTGGTCTGTTCGGATGCTAAGGAAACCACGTTGACCGTTTCAAATTCGTGATCCACCTCTTTCGATCTCCCGTTCTCCTCCGAAAGAAAAAAAATATTCACACGCCCACGACGATCCATCGGCGAAGTTACTCGGCCATCCCGATGGCGGTGCGTCATCATCCCGCACGCGTCGCCGCTGGCGGCAGCAAACGTCGACCACGCGGAACGGCGTCTTCTCGAACCCCGCGTATCCTCGCGACAGACCACGAGCCACGCGCCCTCCGTCGGCCTTCTCCCTTTCGAGTGCAAGCGAAGGGCAACGGGCACGTGACGCACGCCGCACGCGCCTCATAGTTGCTCAACGGCACCCCCCCCCCTCCCCCCCCCGTGAGAGCGCCTCTCGTGTGACACCCACGCGCACGAGACGCGGATCTCCCCGTAGAGCCTTCGACAGACGGGTGGGGGGGGGCGCTGTTAGCGAGCACCTATTAAAGCCGTCTCCCAGTGCTCGATGTCCATACGCGGCATCAGGTACTCATTTAAGTCTGAGTCGACCTAAGGTTAGGCCCAGTACCGGTTCAACTATTCATCACCGATGTTTGCCGTGAGTGGGAATCGAACTTAGGATGGTCGTACTAGTAGCTCAGCGCACTAATAGCTACGCTACCGCTCCCCACACAGAGTACACACGAAACAAAGACCCCGTATAGCCCTAACAGACTGTAGGGGCAAGTGCTGTTAGCGAGCACCTATGAAGGCCGGAACGGCACACGAGGGGGTGGGTTGGCCAGGGCCACGCCCGGCCGCCTTTGTCTCCCCAGTGGCGATGATTTTGCACACCGCACCAGCTACTCATTTGAGGCTGAGTCGACCTAGGGGGAGACCCAGGATCGGTTCAAATAGTCGTCACCGGTGTTGGCCGTGAACGGGAATCGAACTTGGGTCGCTGGGTTCATAGCGCAGCGCGCTAACAGCTACGCTACCTGCTCCCCATGCAGACTAACATATTCATCATACACACACGATCACTGTCTCCATGTGAAGCAGCATGCTCTCACGTCACGTGTGACACACACGCGTCCACGCGACCATCGACATCATCATCCGAACGCAGTTCGCCATCATCAGGCGCGTGCGGCTTGTAAGCCGCCTCATTCGTCGGCGCGGTGACTTGGTAAACGTGGGGCGAGCGGTGAATCTCCGGGTTGTTTGAAGGCTCAAGGGGGTTCGAATGTCGATGGAAATTCACACGTGGGAGGGCAGTTGCACGGTAAGGGATGTCTAATCTTGATTTGAAGCTTGCGTGACTGCAGGAATCCATACTCTTTGGTTCTTTCGGAACCAAAGCGTTGGGGATGTCTACTTTACGCGAGCGTGATTCGGGCTCGGAGTGGCGTTACATGCGTCAACGTTCCATAGCTAGAACATACTCCCGTTCCATAGTTGACGCGCGCGCAGACACACACACACACATACAAAAGAAAACTCAACGTATTCGTCTAAGAGCACTGATTGAAAAGGAAAATAGAGGGTATGTGATAGGTCGACGTTTCAGGCAATGGCCCTACTTCATAGCACATAACTGGAGAGGCATGTAGAGAGATGGGTTGGGATGGTCATCACTTGTTTACAGCACGGCGTCAAGATGATCATTACGCATCATAAGAGTTTTTGTTGGGTTACATCGCGTAAATATAAACGCATCGATAAACCTGCCACCACCCCACACAGCCAATAAAAATGTCAATTTCAGTCTCCAAAAAAATAGCACGTGCTTTTTGTAATCGGCACGTGAATAGTTAACACTATCAGGAGCTAGTCCAGTAACAACAATCAAATCTGCACTCGTGAATGCACTCGTTGGCAATAGTAGCAATGATTTTAACATCGACATAAAAAGTCCACGTTGCTGGCCACATGCTCACGTTCCGCACAGAGCGCCTTCCAACCTCTGCGTCCTAACTGTTCCGTCACCACGCAACAAAGGCAAAGATCCCCCGTGTAGCCTTAACAGACGTGTAGGGGCAAGTGCTGTTAGCGAGCACCTATAAAGGCCGGCACGGTACACGAGGGGATGGGTGGCCAACACCACACCCGGCCGCCTTTGTCTCCCTAGTGGCGATGTTTACACACCGCACCGCTTAAACTATTTAAACTTTGCTTTTTTCAAAAGGCCCATCGAGCTGTGTAGCTGTTTTTTTCAGAAGCGACCTGGCCACAAATGATAGCTCAACGAAGTGGCTCATCACGTGGACATTTACAGCAGCCAATTATTCTCAAACTCACGATTCTAAAAGTGGAGGAACGAAACCGGAGGACCCAGAATCGACCTCGGGGGAGGCCCAGGACCGGTTCAGATAATCGTCACCGCTGTTGGCCGTGAGTGGGAATCGAACTCGGGTCGCCGGGTTCGTAGCGCAGCGATCACCGTCGCTCGTGTTACATTACTTAAAATGTAACGAAAAATGGAGACACATTTTCCCTGACAAAATATTTACGAAATTACAAACTTGACAATTAAAGTGTCTCCGGTAATCGATATTAACCGTAACATTCCTGTAGAGCAGCGATTATTATTTTAACTTACGAATTGACGGCATGGTATAGTGAAATATGACGTCATCATGTTTGTAGTTTCGCTTAAATAATCATAACTCAGAGCCTGTCAGCATGTGCGCGATGAGCATTCCACATGGCAATGGCAGACTTTTGTTAAATAGACTGCAGCAGCGCCTTTCATCAAAGCCATTCGGCGACCGTGGCATTCCGTCAATGGAGCCTTAGCCCACGATATCGCTCAGCAACTTCGCGTTGAGATTCTCCCAGACGCATCCAAATCGTTCGAGTAGCTTATGCGGCTTAATTCGCTTTCTTCCCCGGCTTCTTGCGGCGTCTCCGATGTCGCAAGTCGAGTCTCTCGTTTTCTCATCGCACGTTTCAGAATTCTAACTTCGCCTTTCTCCCAATTGTTATTCACGTTCTTGTGTTTGCAACCACGCTGCTGATATCCACCATAGATCATCGTGTTGGTATTCATCTCGTCCGTCCGTGACATTTACGGCATCATAAGAACAAACACATTTCTACTGCTCGTCGTTTGCTCTGTCGGGTCTTTGCGTTACTCCACTCAATCTTTCGCATCCCACGTCGGAGAAGAGACCACGTGCGGTAACACCGCAGTCGCAAGACTTATAAAGTCATCTTCATTCTCTATGTCATTCCTTCCGGCAAGAAAAAAAACACATCAAAGCACAACAATCACGGCAAAGTTCAACAGCATCGCGAATACGATCGCAACGTTGTGGGCGATACGGACATCGCGATGCATCGTTAGCTCCCTGACATTTCATATCGTATCGTGGGAAAATATTAATGTAATAATATAATAACATCACGGTCATTCCCATAGACTGGCCGAGTTTGAGATGATGATCACACAGAGACATCCACGCGTCACGGCCTAGAGGCCGATCTTACTGTTGAAATAAAGGTAACCAACATGCAGACTCACTCATGTCCCTTGTATGTATGTTGACCTTCTTTCGCACCGTATCGTAGCCAACCGTGATCGTGTCCTCTTACCATCCCCCCCCCCCGTCGCAAGCCTGTATATATATAAACATATACATTATTATTATACGAGATGTGTATTTTTGTTTGGAATGTAAATGTACATAGAAGAAAACAAAACATTTAAGCGTATTGTACCATTGTGCTGTTCTGGTTATGATATGAATATGACAAGAATATGCGATGTTAATTTAAACCATGCCACGATATGACTTTGCTAATTTAGTGAAGCCAATAAACCGAGTGTTACGTTGAATGTTACGGCGCATTCTGTTATGAGACGCTAAGTGTACGTCATCATCAGCAGTAGCTTCATCATCAGGTCCGGCCGCAGCACGGACTTAAAGATTCACATAATCGTATAAAGGGACTCATCAACTAACGAACGAGTTAGGTTCCAGAGGTATGTCCAACTCTACTCCTCTCCATTCCAAACATGTTGTACGGCATGCACACTAAACACGGGGAATGGCTTTAAAAGTTACGTAGGTGAAAATAAAATAAAAATTCAAGTTAATTTTATTTTATTTCACCTACGTGACTTTACCGAAAGAACCAAAGAGTATGGATCCTTGCAGTCAAGAAAACTTCTAGTCCAGAATTGGCTTTAAAAGTTGTATAATCTCCTGTAGCTTCCACTGGTTCTTAATGGTCTGCAAATGTAGATGCCACTGGTTCTTCATGTTCTGCAGATGTAGATGCCACTGGTTCCTCAAGTTCTGTAGATGTAGATGCCACTGGTTCTTCGCCTTCTACAGATGTAGAAATGCCACTGGTTCTTCACGTTCTGCAGATGTAGATGCCACTGGTTCTTCATATTCTGTAGATGTAGATGCCACTGGTTCTTCACCTTCTGCAGAGATGTAGATGCCACCACCGCCGTCTGTTGCGCGGCAGTTGATCTCACGACTCTCGGTTCGAACAGGCAACTTGGACATACGGACAGGTTTGTTCGTATCTCTGAAAGTTCCTAAGTCGAGTGTTCGTAAGTAGAGGAGTCCCTGTACCATCATCACTTTTAATCGTTATTGTGATGATGGTCATCATCAAATTGCAGTCATTAAATATTAATTAATTGTCATTAATTTACATACATCATCAGCAGCAGCAGAGACATTAACAGCATCATGACCACCGTCATTGCAATCACCGCGGTTTAATCTATCGAAATCATCATTAACATCATCATCTACAAAATCATCATCATCATCATCCGTCTCATCTACTCGCGGCCCATGTGCCGCACTATGAACTCACTCCACTGCTGGATGTAAATCCACTGCTGGATGGGGGCCTCCCCGCGCACGTGCGAGTCGTGGGAGTTTATTTGACCATACTTCACCACGCTGGTACCAGCTCAGATTGGTGGTGATCATCATTGAATATGCATCGTATTGCATTGTTCTCCCTTCATGCAAAATCATAAAAACCAGTGACCGTCCGATGGGTGGACACGTTCCCGCCATAGCAACGTGGAATTTCCTACAAACTGCCTTCAGGAGCGCCAATGGAGGACAGGGATCGGCCATTCAACGCCTAATTGCAACCAACTTTTCGTGCTTTGTGTGAAGAGGTCCATGAAGCTGGCTGTCATCACCAGCGAAACGTCAGAGTCCTCAAATTGTAATGTCGCGTGTTTTACTCTCCAACGCACCGGTGTGTGCTGAAGCAGTTACTAATTCTTCTCCTCCCACCCAGCTTAAAATACGCTGCCAAGCTTAGCAGTGTTCATTGGAGCGCTGTCTTTCCGACAGCTCCGTGTCTTCACCTGAGGACGGCTGCTTGTGTTGTGGCCGAAACGTCGGGAGAATTTTATTTTATTATGTTTGATTTTTATTATTTTATTATTTCCCTTCTACGTGACTTTACCGAAAGAACCAAGAAGACGGAGTTGATAGCTTGAAAGCATTTAGCGCGTGGCCCTTGAAAGTGCGGGGCCCGTAGCTACTACACATATGATGTGTAGCTACTACACATGTACACATGTGTAGTAGCTACTATGTATACATGTAGTAGCTACTACACATGCAGCTACTACATGTGTAGTAGCTACTAAATATGTAGCTACTTTTGCTACTAGGATCACCCGGCACTGCGTACGAGCAGACACGAGGCGCTCGTGCCGGTCACCGGCCTCTGGAGGAAGCGAACTTCTCTCATCAGGCGCAACTTTGCCACGCTTCGCCAGCCCCGTGAACCCTCCCGCAGCACGAAACTGGTCTCTCTGCCCGCTGGGGTCGTGTAGCACCCCCAAGGGACGCTGGGGGGGAGGGTGGTAGGCTAACAACCCCCCATTGAAGTTTACCACTCCTCCCCGTCGCGGTGCTGATGAACCGTAGCTCACAAGTGAACGGTTGCAAACCCATCACATTCAATATCGCAAGGTGCCCTGTGTCTCACGGTCAGAATGACCCCCCTCCCCCCCCCCATTGGAGCCTCGGGGGGGTCGAACGTTTCTCAAGTACATTAGAACATGTAGCCTGCACGGGTGTGGGCCGTCTTGGAGAAGGGGGGGGGGGGTCCCTGGGAGGGGTCCTCACCCCACACGTGCCCCCCCACCCACCAACCACCGGCCCTGGCACGGGACTCCAACCGACACTTTCACAACGTCCGCGGTGGTTTGGAGGCTCTCGTCGATTTTGGAGGCGATGGTCGGACGGAGGAGGCTCGTAGCCACGGCTGCCTGTGCCTGGCTGACCGTGACGTTCGTCTTCGTTGCTGGTGAAGGTGAGTTGCCCCCACAGATGTATGCGGTGCATGAGCTGTGTGTGTGTGGGGCGGCTTAGGGTCGACTCAGCCTCAAATGAGTAGCTGGTGCGCTTGTGCCAACGTCGCCACTGGGGAGACAAAGGCGGCCGGGCGTGGTGCTGACCACGCAGCCCTTCGTGTGGCGTGCCGGCCTTCATAGGTGCTACTCGCTAACAGCACTTGCCCCTGCAGTGTGTTTAAGGCTAAACGGGGGATCTTTTGTCTTTTTTAAATCCTTTATATTAAGTTCGCTTGCTTGCTTGCTTCGGCCGTGCAAATCTTTCGGTCGTTTTTTGATCCACTTCCCGTGATCCAATCGAGCTGACATTTTGCACACAGACTCGTTGTGCGTGACAATGCATTTTCGTGAAAAAAAAATCCAAAATTTTACACTGTTTAGGGAATTTTTAAAAAATATTTAATTACCAATTGCTTAATGCTGCCAGACAATCATCTGACCCATAGGTGGCAGCCATCTCAAGCCAGAGGACGAGAGGACTCTAGCCGCCACGCATATAAAGGGTTTATAGTGAAAAACTTTGTTTTTACGGGTTAATTTTTTTAGGTTATTAATCCGGCAAACTTTCCAACGTTGTGCCGACGTTTGGCGTGCGTCGTTATTGGCCATTGGGGGTCTGCAATGGCCCAGACGTTACACTACACACGTAATCAAAGCATTGTATATATACTAAGTGTGATTGTGCACGATCTCGTGAAGACGTCTGCAATGTGCCCCGAGTGTTCCCCGGACTGTAAGACGTTGCAGGTCGTAAAGACGCACCCCCAAAAAACATCTCGCTTCGTGTCAGTAAAAGTTTTACAGGTAGGAACAACAGGTTCCGCACTGCCCACCAGGGATTATTTGTCTGTCTGTCTGTCGTGCATACACGCAATTCCGCCCACCCATGCACCTCCCCACCGAACACCGAGCTACGCCGCGATTGGTTGACGATGTCGGGGAGGGTGGGGGGGAGGGATAAACACGCCCACTCATCCAACTGCCCCCCCCTGAACGCCGCGCTGTCCAACCAAGTTCCTACCTGCCCACTCCGAAGGAACGTGTTTCAAATATGGTCACAAACACCGGATTATAAGACGCACCCCCTCTTTCCCACCCCCCATCGTTTGGTTTAAAATCCAGACGACGAATTGCGTCGTATAGTCTAGAGAATACGATTCAGCGGTGAGTGTGAATAGATGCACCTAGCCTGGCACAAGTGCCGTGGTGACGGCACCGCCACAGTCGCGAGAATAGCCGCCGTCGTTGTTGTTGTGCAATTGTGTCTTGGCTGTATGGGTGGTGGTGCCCTGGTGGTCCCCACTTTCTCAGAAGGCACTGACTGCAACAACGTTCGTACCGCGGCATCTCCCTCCTCGTCGTCCCCTTGCCGGGCACAACGACGAGGGCGATGCACGTGGAACTAGGGCTGAACGATTTGGGGGAAATGTCTAATTGCGATTTTTCTGACATATTGAGATTTGATTTGCGATTAAATTTAAGTCATGCTTCAGTTCAATATTCACTGTGTAATATATTTCAAACATGTGATGGAGCATTACCACATTATACCATCAAAATATGAACTGCTCTATATATTCTAATGCAAGAATGAGAACTGAAAATACGTGAATGGCTTCCAACATGTATTTATTAAAATGTTTTAATTGAAATAGAACAATCAAACATAGAACAATTGTTAAGTTAAGTAAATCAAGTTATAATGATAAAAAAACACAATTCCAACAAGAAAGTAAGAGGACTTTTAAAATCTAAAAAAATCACAGCCTTTGCGATTTGCTAATCGCATTGTTTCAAATTGCGATTTCGATTTGAAATCGATTCATCGTTCAGCCCTACGTGGAATCCCCCATGTGGCTTCAGGTCAGGGCAGTCTGCCGAACGCCATCTCTTTTTAAATCATTTATATTAAGTTCACTTGCGCGCTTGCTTGCTTGCTTGTGACCGTGATCCAATCGAGCTGACATTTTTTACACAGACTCGTTGTGCGTGACAATTAATGTTCGTGAAAATTTTTTTCCAAAATTTTACACTTTTTAGGACAAAAATATAATATTTAATTACCAATTGCTTAATGGTGGCATGCAATCATCTGACCCATAGGTGGCAGCCATCTCAAGCCAGAGGACGAGAGGACTCGAGCCGCCACGCATATAAAGGATTTATAGTGAAAAACTTTGTTTTTACGGGTAATTTTTTGTTGTTGTTTAACACGTAGCAAGCTTTCGCGACCAATGTTATTTTCGTAACAAAAGTCGTTGGGTTACATCGCCTAAGTATACATGTGTCGTACCCCTCCATCACCCGGCACATCCAATCAGTAAGGGATTTGTCACGTAAACAAAACGCGCCAATTAGTTGCGACTTCAGCCCACCGGTGTGTTGGAGAGTAAATTCACAACATTTAAAATTTGAATACTGCGACGTTTCGCTGGTAATTACATCCAGCATCATCGGGCGATTTGCCAGAATCGTGAAGCAATCCACCTGATTCCGCTCTTCAATAGAGCAGCAGCAGCAGAACGACGCCGTGACTGAACCCATCAGGTGCAGAGATCAGAGGCGAAGGAGGAGGAAGGGTTATTGTAATTACATAATAGATTAGTAATAATTTAATTAGCATGTGTTTCCTCTATTAAGGAATTGTAATTGTAAGATGTCTCCTTCTTCCACGCGCTTGTCCCACTCACGTGAGGTCCCCTGCCCTCGCCTTCGGCTATCCTCTTGATCTCCTGCTCTCAATCGGCCAGGGCTCTGGGTTATTTTTCGTGCTTTCAGGGTCCCTAGACCCCTCCGCTCGCAATCATCAAGGACCATTTCTGATGGTGGGCAGGTCCGGGTAAAAGCTACGTTGGCCGGGAGTCAGAGACGTCCCCAGTTCACCTTCAAGTGCGAAAGGGAAGTGAGGTCTTCTTGCCCACACACTACGATTTGACATCGCCCCCCCCCCCCCCCACGTAGTTCGTTAAGCTGTCCATGGCTGTAACGGAAATGATTTCAATCTGGTGCAGATACAATGGTGGGCTGATCGATGCCTGCTTGCTAATTATCTGGTTAATTGCTGCTCCTGAGTATTTAAAGCGCAGCAGGTGGGCACAGTCGGGAGCCACGTGGTGCACACGTGACATTAGTCGTCTCTGTTAACCCGTGGCACCTGCAGGGTCTCTTCCGTGAGCTGACTGCGAGCCTTCGACACTTCACGTGGCAGCCTCAGAGTGCACCTAGCCTGGCACGAGCGCCGTGGGGACGCCACGGCGGACCACTTAGTGGCGAATGGCGGTTGTTGTTATGTGTTAGGGAGTGTTTGTTGTGTGGCGTCTGTGTGTATGTGCGTATCTGTGTGCCAGTGTGTGTTGTTGTCGGTGCTTGCTATCAGCACTTGTCGCAGCAGTCTGTTGAGCGATACGGGGTATTTGTGTCTCTGTTGGTCTATGAGTGAGTGAGTGTCTGTAGGAATATGAACGCATGTGTCGATGCAACGCAACATGCAAATCCGTGATATTGATTCTTACGCATCATTCCACGTGTGTATGGCGGCCTCAAGAATCGATATAAATGTATGACTCGTTCCACCTCAAGTGTTAACCTATAACACTTGGGTCTGGCCTGTGAGGTGTCATTTATTGGATTTCTTACGATTTTCTCCCTGAATAAGTGTGGTCGATAAGGATAAAAGTTGCGTGCAAAATCAGTAGGCTGGATAAATGTGTATACGTACTGTACTTATAAAAAAGTTCTTACGATAAGAAATGACTCCTTTAGCATGTGTAACGTGCACAGTATTTGTTCACTCTCATAGAGGGAGATAATGACTCGGAGAGTGAAAGAGAACGATGCAGAGAGTGAGAGAGAATGATTCAGAGTGGGAGAGAATGATTCGGGGAGCGAGATAATTATTCGGTGAGAGAATGATTCAGAGAGTGAGAGAGAATTATTCGGATAGTGAGAGGGAATTATTCGGATAGTGTGAGAATTATTCAGGGAGTGAATGAGAGAATGATTCAGAGAGAGAGAACGATTCAGAGAGTGAGAGAGAATGATTCGGATATTGGGAGAATTATTCAGGGAGTGAGAGAGAATGATTCAGAGAGTGAGAGAGAATGATTCAGGGCGTGAGATGGAATGATTCCGAGAGTGCGAGCGAACGATTCAGGGAGCGAGGGAATGATTCAGAGGCACGGGAAAGCACAGCCAAGCGGGCGAAGGCAGCCCAGAGCCAGCGCCCACTATTCCCCAAGCTCTGTGGTTCTATATTTGGATGTTTGCCAAACTCCGTCCACGAGTGTTTATGCTGCGCTGACATTGTAGCCTGGCAAGCCAAACTCACGCGTTTGTGTCATCCGCCAACCCTCGTTTGTCGGTGCGCTTTAAGCTCTGGCCAATCGGTGCATTTAGGATGCGGCGAATACGATTTGAGTCAAAATAAGCGACAAGTCATGGACGCCGTCCAATGTGTTTATAGTCTGAATATAGTTTCAGTATGTGTGGAAATTATTGCAAAGTGGATCAGGATAAAAATTATTCAGTAAAAAATCTAATAAATCGCGACGTATCGGGCGCAACACAAGCGTCCGTTATCAGATGACGACTGGTTGTGTTGCTCCCGAAACTTCGCGATTTTATTTTTTTTATACCTACGTGACTTTACCGAAAGAACCAAACAGTATGGATTCCTGCAGTCACGAAAGCTTCAAATCTAGAATGATTAAGTAAGGTAAAGAAAAGCAGTTTGGTGTCTTTTTTTTACGGAGTTTGATGTTGAAAAATCAGCTCACGAGTGTGCCTACAAAAGTAAATTTAAATCTGTGCATCTTGCCAGTTATGACACGTATGTATGTTGAACTTATTTCACCCCACCGTACGTATCCAACCGTGATTATAATCGGAGGTGCGAGGGAAGGACAACAAACTAAACACAAAAAGCAGATCTAAAGAAATTAGTTTTAAATCGAGATGATTTAAAAGTGCATAGCTCCAGTGGCTTCCTAATATTGGAAGGAAGAGCGTTCCAGACGGCCGCAGAAGCGCATGCGAACGCGTGCGATGCAGTGATCGTCTTTGTTCGATGGCCAGCCATGTGGAGCACTGGCATGGGCTCCTGACAAAATATGGATCTAAAAGTTGCGTGCGTGGCATTACGCCGAAAGACAGAAATAGGAACTCAGAGATCAGGGAACAAATGCAATTTGTAGACATGTGAACTCTTGAGGTATGTCAGTGGGCTTTGGCGGAACACGTAGTTGCAGAGAAGGGATCATTGCCGGTGGGCAGGACTGGTGATGAAATGGCATCCAAAAGGAGAAAATGTGCCCAGGATGATGGCCACCGCGGAGAAAAGGAGCCAGTGGGGTCAAATCGTGCGCAGGATCGAGATGAATTGCGGCACCTCGGCACCACGAGGGAAGGTGTTGACGCTGCATGGGGAAGAGGGCCTTCGTCCAGCAGTGGATATATGGCAGCTTATCGATCAGCTCGTTCATCTCTCCCGGCGTTCCCGAGTGTATTTCCCCACCGCAAAGAAGACCACCTCTCTCGGGTACAGGATAGATAATGATTCGGTATGTCCGATTGAGGACGTAAAGGGCAATGTGTCTGTAGTCTGTGCACTGATCTCATCCATGGGCAACTTCTCACTGGCCCCGCGCTGGCCGCTTTAATGGGGCCTTAATGGAAAACGTGACCTTTCGACAACTCGTGGCACTTAGGAGTGTTTGTAAGTGAAAGGTCAGCCCGGATGGCGTATTTTCGTTTTCTTTTTATTTATTTTTGCACCCGACAAAGCGGCCACGTCATTGCCCCCTAATTGCGGGCAGGCTTTGGGAAATGTCCCTTTAATTGAAGTTTCAAGCTCATTTTGTTGAACCGGGTGACAACTCTAGAGGTCAGGATGAGTCTCATTTGCAAGAGTGTCCGGGGGCATTAGTCTGCTCGTAGTACGGGGCGGTGATTGCTGCGTGTATAACCACAAGCGAGGAATTTGCGGTGTAATTTCTAGAAATTGCCAAATTTGGACCCTGACATGGGTACACGATGGCCTGCTCTCGTGAGCGGCGTCACGCGATCTTTAACGTCCGCTGCGAAGCGGAGAACACTCGGCATTATTGAGGTTTTTTACGTCCGCAAGACTAAAATAATCAGTCTTGATTTGAAGCTTTCGTGACTGCAGGAATCTATACTCTTTGGTTATTTCGGTAAAGTCACGTATGTCGAAAAAATAATAGATCACGACGTTTCGATCGCAACCTGAAGACGGTCGCTTGTTATTGCGATCGAAACGTCGTTTTCTACCTACGTGGCTTTACCGAAAGAACCAAAGAGTATACAATAATGAGTGTCGGCCGCTGGGTTGGATCCCACGCACCTCCGCAGCGAGTGGAGTAACGCGCTCCCATCACGACCCAGGTGTTTAGTTTGTTGTCCTTCCCCCGCACCTCCGATTTGCACGGTTAGCTACGCACGGTGCGACAGAAGTTCAACGTACGTGCATAAACAGGACACGCAGATGCTCAACAAATATGCGCAGGTGCTCAACACGTTTTCCCCGTAAGCACGCTGATGGGAGCATCGAGCAGTTGATGGAGCGTGGCGTGATTTTGTTTTGGACATAGTAGGGCTTGTATCGATTCTCCCTGAGCCCCCCCCCCCTTCCCAATTCATCAGTTTATGAAACGTTACGATTCGTGGTCGTGATTTTGTTCAGGAATCATTTTATTTTCGTCCCATTTATTTTATTTTACTGTCTCGCCTGCACCGTTTGTCGATGCTGCGGCTTCTTTGTTCATCTTTTTATCTCGCGGCTTTTCATTTTAACGCACCGGTTTATTCTTTAACACGCCTCGATCTGTTGCACGTTTCATGAGCGCTAAAGGCCAATTTGTACATCGAAAACATTTTGTAACAAGGGACGTGGCGTAACCACGCGGGGACTTGGGCCGCCGTGACGTTTGTACGTTCACGTATCATCCGTTCACTCGTCGATCGCATCCCGCCGGAATTGATTACAAAAAAACTAAATTACAGCTTTGTCTGTTGTTGTTTAACAACCCGAGACGAGTGAGCATAGAAGTGCATTACAACGATGGAGTTTTGGATGTTTCTGCACTGCTCTCTGCTGCCCACAATGTATCCCCAGAGCCGATGACAATTTCGGCGTCATCCAGCCTCCGAGAAGTGATGAAAAGGGACGCGTTCCAGGTGATTTGGTCATGAGCAATTGAAATATAATTTGGAGAAAAAAATACGCAAATAATGGAACTCACTTAATAGCAGGAGAAAGCAAATTAATTTACACGTCATTAATTCTGGTTTTACGTAAATGCATTTTGATCACAGTGAGTCAGAGTTATATGTATTATGTTAATGAGTGAGTCATGTTACTTGCAATGAATTGTAAACCCGGTGACTGATGGTAGCTCCATTAGTGGGCGAGTTGCACTACAAACCACGTGACGTGGGCTCAAGGGAAACGTCGAACACATTTCCCCACCTCAAATGAGTACCTGTGGCACGCACATCCGCTGTGGACCCGAGCCAATGGTGGACATGGCACAGTTATATGGAGCAGGGGCACTGTGCACTTCCCACTAAGATTAGCACGCTTGGCCACGTACGGCGCGAAATAAGTTCAACATACATCCAAGGAAGAGCTATTGTCAACAATCTCAATTCCTGGTTGTGATTCAGTAGCTCTACCACAGCAGCGCCTGGCCGGTTTGTAGGTCAACTCAGCCTTTAAACGATAGCAAAGTGCGCTAGAAGTTTACGTACGACATGTTACTATTTTTATTATACCATGCATTCTTTTTTACTTGCTGTCCAATGTGATTATTAATTTGGAACATGAGCGCACACGCGCTCCAAGTGTGTTCTAAATGCCCTGCGCAATGCCACGTTTCCTGTCCGTGTCGGGTTCTGCCATACTCTGGCCAATGCGCACGTGCGTCGCCTGCGTTTTATTCTGTAAATAATTGTTTTAATGAGAGAGTCCCGAATATAGTCTGCGCATTAATTGAAGTTGATGTTACCGGACTTCATATGACCGGAGGTTGCGTGTGCCATTAATTCATGGTTTCGTCTGCCCGCACATTAACGAACATTCGCTGCTCGCCGTACGACGACTATTCAATGGAATGTTGCGATTCGGGGTCTTGGTTTGATTCTAGCAGTCCATTCTTTTGAGGTGGCCGGCTTAGGGTTGTGCGTACGTGCGGCCGAACTTCTTTCGCGCCGTACGTAGCCAACCAGATGTCAAGATCGCCGAGCTCGCACCGTTGATATCCTTTGTTCAAATCCGGGCAGCCCGCCCTGTGCGGTGGGAATTCACGGTCGCAGCTTAGCAGCCTATCAATGACTGCGACGAAAGTCAACTCAGTTTGGGCGAGATTCCAACCTTGTCCGGCATTGAGCAGCTTGCGCCCTCTGTCCAGCACGCGTGTCCAGGACGCGTCGTCTTTAGGGCAAGATGAGCTCGCGGTCCGAAGCGGCTTTTCGCATCAACTTGGGATTTCATGGGGAGGAGGGGGGGGGGGCGGACACGTGCAGAGAGATAATCCTGCTCGTTTGTCGCACGGGGGTTGGAGAGCCGCCCGGCGATCGCTGCGTCCGGCGGAGCGGGGTGGAGGGGACGTGGGGGGGAGTGGGATGGGAGGGGGTCTCGTGGCGTGGGTGGGAGCCACGGTGTGGAGGGTCACGGGTGCCGTGGTGGTGATGGCCCTCGGGGCGGGGGGAGCGATGCAGAAATTATTTTTAGAAGGGCCCCCCGGCCCCCCCCCCCTGCCATCGTGTTGTTGACGAAAGTGTCGAGGTTTTGGTGTGCTGATTGTGCTCTTGCGCACCGAACTACATCGTTGAATAGTGATTGGCCTGGATGTGAACCCAGAAATGCTGCAGCGTTGTTTTAGTGGCTCTAAAGATGGCTATTCTGAGCACCCAGAGAGAGAAAGAGAAAAAATCAGGCGCCCACGCACACGATTTGAGCCCAAGATCTCTGCGGTGCAGGCTTATTTGCTCTAACACGGTCATTATCGAACCCCCACCCCGAGAAGGACACACCGAGTTCAAGTTTCAAGTTTCATTTATTAGGTATAGCCCTGTGAGCCATTCGGCTCTTGAATAGGGTGCAACCGCAACAAACAAAAAAAACAAAAACATGAACAAGAAAACATCTTAAAGTGACTATGTGCAAACAGAAAATCCAAGAAAAGACAGCAAAATAATGCAGAAAAAGCACCGTACACCAACACTGTGTGCAAAAATCCCAGTGAGATGCAAGTCAAACAACAACAACCACAAGACAACTTAGATTAAGGCCATCAGTCTAACTCTGTACTACAACAAACAAACATGGCCAAACCGAAAAACTTTTCAAAAATCACCAAAATGAAGCCATAAAAGCAATGAAACAGAGAGAGGGAGAGAGACACGCGTTGATGAAGGGTGTGAGCCCGATGGCGCCTACTCAGTGTCTCCGACCTCCCCGAGCCGCGGGCCGTCCCGCCGCTCGAGAAGACGAATCGTGGTGCAGTCAATCGGCGCCCGCGGCGAGACCATCGGGCTCGTGAAGCCGGAGGTGTCGGGTTTGCACGCGGGCGGTCGAAAACGAAAACCTGGAATTCAACTCAGGTGCTTGGCAGTTGCCGGCTCCAATGTCTAGGATTCCTCAGTTTTTTTTCTCGACAAGGGGTTTTGGAAACATCGATAAGGCGGCAATATTAAAATCGCCCCCCCCCCACCCGTCATTGCACCGCCAACTCATTCTGGATGAATGTGTTTTTGCCTCTTGTGTCTCTCTGCCTCTCGTGCCTCCGTGCGCAGTGAAGGACGACATCGGTCCACACCAGGTGGTGCGTCTGGGCGAGGTGCTGCCGGACAGCGAGTGCCGCTACCTGCTGTGGGCCCTGGACAAGCGCCTGGAGGGGAAGCGCCCGAGCTTGGAGGAGCCCCAGCTCGGGACCGGTACGCGAACGGCGGCCAGAGGTCCAGACGATTTGGTGGGGGGGGGGGGCGCAGTTCGTAAACGCTCAGAGCGCCAGCGCGAGATGGCCTCCGCTCGCCCACACGTTCGCTCGGCCACCCACTCACCGACTCTCCAACTCCACCAAGCCGACGATTGACGACCCAACCCACCAAAGCAACCTGCTCACTCACACATCCACTCACTCATCCGCCCCTTATTAACCCACCCAGTCACTTGTTCGCTCGCCTACTCATTCACTCGGTCACCCACTCACCAACACGTCAATCCAACCACTGGCTACCCACCCAACGCACCAACTCGCCTGCACTCACTCACCCACTCGCTCAACGCGCTAACCACTACGCTAACCGCTACCAACCCGCTCTGCCGCTCGCTCCATCGTGCAGGTGACGAGCGGCCGTGCCCCCTGCGCCTCTTTGAGTGGTGGGAGAAGAACAAGGAGGAGGCGAGCACGGTGATGGTGTCATCGGCGCTGCGTGACGCGGGGCGGCACGACCTCTCCATAGGCACGACCTCTCTCCCTCCCCCCTCCCTCTCCCCCCCTCCCTCCCTCCCTCCCTTCGCTCCACATGGCAACTCAGGCAGCGTGATTGGCACGAGTGGCTTCCTCGCCCCTGATTGTTTTCGTCTCCCCCCGCCCTCCCCACCCGCCGGTGCTGGCGGTGTCTCGTTAGAAGAGGAACAATCCGTCAGGTCTCTCCTGGAGCGGTGCGACCCTCCGTGTTGGGGAACAGCCCGTGGAAGGGATATCACAGAGCTCCTTCTGAGGTCCATTCCAGTGACCTCTGCTACACACATTTGGGGGACAGCACTTACTCTCCCATCACGCTGCAGGGAGAACTGTTAATCGCATGACACTAAAACCGAGAATTTTACTTTTTAGAGCTGGAATTTATCTACATTAAATCACTCTTCCATCATTGTTACCATGGTCACCGTTCCCATGAACTTCATTCGTATCCTACACCCATGGTGAGGGACCTGCTGATCAAGATGGACTGTTTTGTCTCATCCTGACTGTTCAAACATTATAGTGCAGATCTTGACTTAAAGGTTTCGTGACCGCAGGAATTCGTATTCTTTGGGTCTTTCGGTAAAGCCACGTAGATATAAAAATAAGAAAAAATACAAATATAACGACGTTTCGATCGCAATACACTCACTCACTCACCTCACCTCCTCACTTACACACTCACTCACCCCACCACACTGCAGGTCACAACACTTTTGCAAAGGCGGTCACCGAATCGCGCGCTTTCAGATAAGCTTCTGCGGCCGTCTGGAATGCTCTTCCTTCCGATATTAGGACGCCACTGGGAGCTATCGACTTTTAAATCATCTAGACTTAAAACTAATTTCTTTAGAGCTGCTTTTTCTGTTGAGTTTGCTATCCTTCCCCCGCACCTCCGATTCGCACGGTTGGCTACGTACGGTGCGAAGGAAGTTCAACGTACGTACACACACACACTTCTCTCTCTGCTTCAACCCCTCGCACTACTCCACTTTGGAATTCCCTCCCATCGTCACTTTTCCCCAAATTCTCACAATGGCGCGTTCCACTCTTCTCTATTACAACCGTAACGGTGCTGTTTGTCGCTGGCCCTCTTGGGAGTTTTGGGCCCTGTGCTAAGTGGCCTTGATGTAGAAATAAAATGTCCACATCGTATCTTTGTGGGGACGGTGACACGGCATCGCAGATCGGCGCAGTGCGCTCGCGAGTGTTTGAATTCGTAGTGCAGCGACTGACTCAGAGACACTAAGAGTAGGAGCTACTCTATCTTGATTTGAAGTTTTCGTGACTGCAGGAATCCATACTCTTTGGTTCTTTCGGTAAAGTCACGTAGGTAGAAAAAAAAAAAATTACGACGTTTCGATCGCAACACAAGCAATCGTCACCAGGTAGAAAGATACGAGGTTCAGCGGTTCTACGGCTGCTGCGAGCTGCAGATCCCCTTCCCTGCCAGCAGCCAGCACTGTGCTGCCACGTGACCGAGTCTATGTCACTACACGTGGAACGGGGTTCGTCCGAGGGGAGCGCCCATTTGCGCGCACGTTTGTCTATTGTTATTGTTTTCTTTCACGAGCGCATCCCTCTGCCTGCACAATCGAACCCACAAACAGCGCAGAGGCTCCCCTGATAATTAATTAATGGGTCCCGCGTGCCAGCATGGTTTGTTTTGTCGCTCCGCCGCTTGTCGCCGTTGTTCATTCGCTGGCTGAGCAGAGCTGCTGAAGAACATTGGGCAGGACAAGGTACTGGCCTTCGACAAGGTGGTGCTGAACTACAAGCAGAACCTGCAGAAGGCCAGCATGAAGGTCGAGGACCTGGGGATCAAGGCGAAGGGGCTTCTGAGGCTGCGACGCGAGGCTGCAGGTGGCAACGTCCCCCCCCTCCCCCCCTCGTGGTTGTCACAGCGACGGTCGTGTATGGGAACCGTGCTCGCAGTCACGGGAGGCCATCTCGCGTCGTCATCTTCATCATCTTCGGCCGCGATCAATCCACTGCTGGGTGAAGGCTGTCCCCAAGTGGCCGCCTCCACCCCTTCACGATCATGCGATGCAACAATTTCATCCAACGCCTGCACGCGAGCTGAACTCATCGCTCCATCTCCCCAATTCACGTCTTCTCGGACGCGTTTATAAACTAAAACTAAACTATTTTTACACCGTGGGGTGACATCATGGCATGGCATCGTGGGGTCACATCGTGGGGTGACATCGTGGGGTGACACCG
>CM025651.2:5544983-5565471 GCA_014621495.2 Entosphenus tridentatus
CAACGTTGGTGGGGGTGAGGGGGCAGTATTAGTGGGGGGGGAGGGGGCAATACTGGTGGGGGGGCAACGTTGGTGGGGGTGAGGGGGCAGTATTAGTGGGGGGGGAGGGGGTAGTATTGGTGGGGGGGCAGCACTTGTGGGGGGGAGGGGGCAGTACTGGTGGGGGGGCAACGCTGGTGGGGGTGAGGGAAAAGTATTAGTGGGGGGGAGGGGGCAGTACTGGTGGGGGGGGGCAGCACTGGCGGGTCTCTTGGCGCCTTGCCGTTGCTATGCGGAAGCGTGGTCACGCCCCCAGTCGGCATTCCCCGCAACTCACAACCAATCAGCGGCGCTCTTACTGCGAGGTGCGCGGCGCCATAGCAACGAGCGGCTCGGCCCGCTCCTTCTCGACACCGTAGTGCGCATAGGCATGGGGGCGTCAGTGCGAGCGCGCGCGATTGGCTGCACCGCCAAAGGCGTTTCGATGTTGACCAATGGCGCGCGCGCTACGTTCGAGGGCGGAGTCGAGTCATGGCCAATGGCGTGCGAGGATCGGTTGGGCTGGGGCTTATCCGCGCTGTGGTTTTTGAAGCCCGTCCAGGGTCCGCACGATGTCGCGAGTCGGTTCCATGCGGGCGCTCGGCAATCCGAACGTGAGTTGAGTTGTTTGGTTTTCTCTACTTATTCTTCCCCTTCCTTTCACGTGCAAGAGTTACAACGATTGGGCAAATCTCCTGTCGTTTCAGATCCTCAACAAGCGAGTGCCGCAGAACCCCAAGTATAAGAATGTCAAGTCTAAGCTGGACACGGGTAAGAACGACAGAGCCGTTGGTTGTAATCATCAAAGAACGCGATAAAACCGCGTTTAACTCGTAATTCTTCCTCCTTACGTATTGCAGAACTATGTTCACGGGCTAAATTGTTAATGTGCGATGCCTGCTTAGCCATGGCGAGAGAGGGCTTGGTGTAGTTTTCGAGTGCTGGGCCGTTGAAATGAGGTGGTTTATTGTGTGGTCAATTGCGCCTAAAGTTATATATTTTTTATAATTGGTGGTCGTGAAAAAAATCGTATCTATGCAATCGATAACAGTTTGTAGAAACCCACGCCGGATCAATTTAAACACGTGACAGTTACACCTTTTTTTATTAAGTTATTTCGCCCTTAAGACTAATTGCGCAAGTGATAATTGTTACATGTTACACGAATCAGTGCTCTCTTTGATATGCGTAGGGTATTCCGTCTGGGTTATTAGACGAACTTCTAGCCCTTATATTTTAAAACAAAAGTCTATGGACGAGTCGTATAAACCTTTAAGTGTGTATGTGTGCCAGTCATATATCTCCTTCAAGTAATAATAACACCTGCGTCTCTGAGAGCCTTCCACACTTCACGTTGTGGCCTCAAAGATGCACCTAGCCTGGCACAAGAGCCGAGGTGATGCCTTCCTGGCGAATGGCGGTTGTTGTTGTGGCAATGTTTGTAAAACGTATTGACACTGGACGCAACATTTGAGGTGTTCTTTTAGAAGCGCAAACCTGTCCACAGGTAAATTGAGTTTTCAGGTCCATAATGCGTACAGTCGTTTCAAAAGGGGCATTTTAAAAAATATATATTTATTTGTATTTCTCCCTAGTGATCGGACTGTAGGATGAACCTTGAGATTTATAAGGGCACGGGGTGACCAATAAGGTCTGAATTGTCTGTAATAATGTAGGGCATTGATAAGGGGTTGACAGGTATGGGAAGCGTCTTACAATCTGGAGAATACGGTAAACGTTTAGAGAACACGGGCTTAATTGGAAACAATTGATTTTGTGTTATGTCTTCACAGACTACCTTGCAATTAACTCAATACTGTAAACGTGCTTGTACAAGAATTTAATGATGTGCTTAATCCACTTAATTTCCAAAGCGTATGGTTTGCACAAATGAACCGCTGTGTGGGTTTTTTGCAAAAAATCATTCAATCGTTCCAAGCGTCTTCACTTTCAACCACTGCAATTCTATTGTTGCACGATGTGTTTTAGGTGTTGCGTTCTATTGCTGCGATACAAACGTTCTGACAAAGTGTGCTCTTATATTTTGAATATTAATGGTAAAATGCTCAGCATATTGTGTATTGACATATATATGCACAACTAAAGTAATCACGATATTAGGTGTGATACCCAACTGTGAGTCTTCACTGCTCCTTTGCTCTCAACTCTAAGGTCCATTGTCTCAAACGTTAACCGATTATACATCTTTGTGTATGCCAAGCTACCCTATTCAGCAGCTAGGAATAATGTCGAGAGTAGTGAGTTGTGTGTTTTTGTTTGAACAGATGACCGAGTTCATTAATGCACAGTGGCGCTTGACACTTAACTGCCTCGAGGATCCGTTAGTGGAGTGTGCGTAGATGAGTGTGTACTGGGCACAGCTACACTATGCTACGATCAATTATAATAATGCAGTACAGTACCGAATACTCCGAAATTTAAACACATTCCTGCGGAGGGAGCTGGTAGTAACGTTGGGTTGCTCGGTCAATGGCCAGGGTCAACGGCGGCGTGGTGTATTCCGCAAATATGCCCAACTGAGGGTGGGCACAAGCTGGCGTGAGTAGGTTAAACGTTGAGTTTTATAAGGGCACCACGGGGTGACTAGCCCCTCCCCACCCAGCCCCACCCCTCCCACCCCCCACCCAGCCCCACCCCTCCCACCCCCCACCCAGCCCCACCCTCTCCACCCTGTCTCTGTCCCTGTGGTCGCAGAGATTTTTATCCGAGTCCTGTTTTTCCCCTCCACATTTAGAATCGACATGCATATATATTTCCACGTGATGATAAGCCACTTCGTTGAGCTATCATTTGTGGCCAGGTCGCTTCTGAAAAAAGAGCTATATAGCTCAGTGGGCCTTACCTTGTGAAATATAAATAAATGTTAGTTTGTAGTTTTTTTTTGATAATTGTAATATCTGGCAGTGTACTCTTTGGTTCTTTCGGTAAAGTCACGTAGTTAGAAATAAAATAAAATTCAAACAAATCACGACGTTTCGATCTCAACACAAGCGGTCGCGATCGAAACGTCGTGATTTGTTTTAATTGTATTTTATTTCTAACTACGTGACTTTACCGAAAGAACCAAAGAGTATGGATTCCTGCAGTCATGAAAGCTTCAAATTAAAATCTGGCAGTGTAGAAAAGGTAGGCTTTGAGAAAGGTCTTGAAACAGAGCAGCAACATTCAGCATTGTGGATAATATGGGGTAGAGAATTACAGACATGGAAGGGGAAGATGCAATCCCCCCCACACCTCAAGCAAAGCTTGACTATGTTATTATATGGCCATGGTTACTGGAAGGGAAAAAAAGTATGAGGGAAAAATGAGAGAGGTGAGTGAAAAGAGATTTAATATGGTGCAATTATAAGTAACTTTTTGACAAATCAGATTAAATGCAGCATTTGGCGATGAGCTATATTCTTCTTTATACATCAGCAAACCTCCAAATATCGAATGGAAAGGTACATTGCCCAACACCTAAAATGGACGCAGTTTTATTTCATGTCATTGCCATTATACAATATACGATATGTTTGAGTGTAAATTATTGGGACACTAAAACCATCCATAAGTATATCTGACTTGTAAGGTTTGGTTAGTAGTGAACAGTTACATCATGTACATGCATATTTTGGAAACACAATCATGCTTATTCGCTTTGTTTTGTTTTTTATTATTTTCAGGAAGCAGCCTCACCAAGTATATGGAGAAATTGGAAGATATGAGGACAAGTAAGTCATACACTATTATTACTGATTAAATACTGCCTACAAACGCGCGTTTCAGAGTTACAGAATCCACAGATATGCATAATTTTGCTCGTTATATGATGTGTTTGTTATGTATTGTAATTTATTGTGTTTATTACGTGTTGGGCGATTCCTGTACCACCTACACCAACAGCAGTCCCGGCAATCTTGCTAGCTGGCCTTTCCTTCCTCACCAGCTGCCAAATCCACTGCTTTAGGCTACTGCTCGTGGTAATGTGATATCACAGGTCTCGCAAGCCGGAAATAGTACCTGCCTTCAAAGAGGACTAAGATGACCAACCTGGCAACCACAATGTGCAGGATCTGGTGGGACTGTTAAACAGTTGCAGGCTAAGGACTCTCCAGGAGTGGACAGGACTTAAGATCATCAGTGTCTTGTGAGATGTCAGTGGTTGCTAAGGTTAATATATATGGCTTTGAAGAAGGATGCTGAGTGGAATCTCTTAAGTGTTCATCTGGCAGCAAGTGCCATTCATGACATGATTAGAAGTTGTGAACTTGGGGGAAGACTTTATTTCTTCCACTTCCTACAAGCAATTCAACTACAGTGATGATAGTGGCACAATGGAAGCCTCTGCTGATCATAGATCAATTGACCAAGAACCCATTTCAGCCGTTGGCCACCTGTGACTTGTGCTACCTGACACTGAAGACACACCTGGTAATTGTGAAAACATATAGCAGCAGCCGATAACTTACGATCTTTGGGTAGGGTTAGTTACAGGCTATCTTGTGTGCTCCACCTTATTTGGAATTTTATCAAGATAGAGTAGTCCAGGGATTTCTGCACTACACTCACTATTCTATGTGTTGGCTTTGGCAGGTGCTACTTGTCAGTGATGGATGTGGTTGCTCCCAAGCATTACTGAAATGTATGGTTTAGCACATACATAGACAACATTTTGTAGTACTTTTCAGCATCCACAAGACTAACACCTCTCTATACAGCACTCCATGAGTTTCTGTACGTGAGATAAATAGGGACAGAAGGGGCCCATGGATTCCTGCAGGAGGTTGGATGTCCTTTATAATAATCTGAACCGTATTTCAGGAACAATAAGATGAAAGGGTAATTGGACTCCCAAGGGTAAAAAGGAAGGATTATCTGACTAATCAAATCGTGCATGGTTGAACCTCGCCATCACTTATAAGTATAAAGGGAGGTGTGAGTTGGCCCAAAAATCGTATCTCTAATTCGTGGATACACACAGAGAACCTGCGTGTCAGCGATTCATGTGGATACTGCCAAGACTTCCAACGGTTCATATATTTACTTTCGTACGAAAACTTACATTTAGACATTGTCAGTTTTCGCCTTCAAGTTTAGGGTTTATTTATAATATAATAGCATGATGGGTAGTATTGTGTTCAATAAGCGAAGCATTTCCAAATGTATGTGATTGATAACAAACGCCTTCATTTTACGTTTGCGGTAAAGTTTTTTTCTTGTGATAATGATGTATTTAAATATTCAGTGTTTGTCGTGCAGATTATCGCTACCGCCCCGGCGAGCTTTTCAAAAGAATGAAGATCACAACATTTGCACAGATTGTGAGTCAAAGTGTATTGCCATTTCACACGACATGTGTAATTTTATTTCGTTGAAATTCAGTGTAATATATATTTATGTGCTAAAATGTAAATGTTGACTTTTTTATGTAAACATATTTTTAAAGTCTGCTTTTTATTATGACTTTACTTACATTTTACCTTCCATTACCAGGGTTTGAAACAATGAGGTTTGACCCACTTGATTATTCCTGCAGGTTCTGCAAGTTGCTTCGCTTGCTGAAGATCCCACATTGGAGGAGATCATGCAAATGGAAGGTGAAATATACATGTCGATAGGCGTAATATCTTGCCTCGATTCTTTATTTTTAATCACTTTTTAGACTCATGATTCTTGTAAGGAATTGAGCGTGTAAAAATAATTTATTTTAAACTCATATATTTTGTATTTAATTGTATAATGTAATGCAGCCGCTATAGGTGCAAAGTTCACAATGTTTAATATAATAACTGATTGTCGGATTGAATCTCAAGAATAAATTATGACAATTCATCGAATCTTGGGGGGAAGGCACATTGTTACATGCCTACATGTTGGATTTCAAATTACGTGCACCAATTAAACGTAGTTAAAATTATTTCCACATGAAGCTTCATTGCTGTATAGTCTCTTACTTAGCGCTGTGTTGCAGTGCTATTTGTGGTTGTGGAATGTGATGAAGGAGGTTGACTCTGCCCGGTCTTTGTGGTCCTTGTTCTCAGGGCCGTCGTGCACTCAGACAGACGGCCTCGACACGCCGAGCGCAGGCGACGCGGTTGTGGCCACTGCTCGCTCCACACTGCAGAGGTCAGCTTTTGCCTGCGCCCTCTGGGTGTGCCCACACTAGCCCACCTAGATAGAGGCTCTGTTACAAACCGAGTGTTAGTATTCGTAGTGTTGGATTTAGTAATAGGGTCAAGAGGTCACCATGGTCAATGCTATTGATGCCACAACACCTTGACATCGTCGCCATGCTCCTGATAGTCCTTGCATTTGTTGCAGATTTGAAATCTGACCATGGCGGTCTGCTCTTAAAGTTTTCCACCATCTGGCTTTTTAGGTCTTTTCCTTGCTCACTGTCCACTGGGTGCCACTGTATTATCTATTTCTCTAAATCTGCCCTCCTCCATCCTGCATATGTGCCATCCATCGCAACTTATTTTTACTGCACCTCAGGAGTTTAATTCATATTGTAGCAATTTTGTACAAATCTTTGCAAAGGTACCCAGTAGAATGTATAGCTTCCAGAAAATACTAACACAGCCCTTCAGGCACAAACAAAGGATATGCGCCCATGCATATATATACGACACGCGGATCCAAAAATGAACAGTGTAGAAATTCAGAGTGGTCATCGACTCAAGCTGATGGGCCCTGTGTGGTGGTGGGATTCACAGTGTGATCAGTGGGCTCGGGGAGATGGACCTGACAGGGACGAACGGCTCCGCAGAGAAGCAGCAGCCACTGTCACCGTCTCGGCAGCAGAAGCGGAGTGAGGCTTCCGAAGATCAACCCTACCCTGACTGCCCGTACCTGCTGATGGACCTGCGTGACAGAGATGCCTACGAGCAGTGTCACATCATAGGCGGTGAGCAGCGTTGTGCTTGGTGTACATCATTCGTGGGAGCTTGCTGTCTATAATACGATTCATGCGTCCAATGTCCAGGCTTCTCTTTGTCCAATTGTCAGGCTCCTGTTGAAACATGTATTCATCTCGATGTCCCAGCTGGCTGTGAACTGTAGTTAGGCATTCTCTTTTGTTCTGATATCCAATGCCAAAGTTACCAGTCCTCTCATCTTATCACTTACGTACTTGTGCAATGAAGTCACCCATTATTGTGGTATAGAGTGTTTTTATCTCATTTGGACAATGTACATGGAGGAGCCCAAATACAGAAAAGGTTAAAATAAAATGTATGGGCAGTGACGTGGCCAAGCGGAGGGAATGCATTCGCCCCTTGTTGTAGGAGGTCACGGTTCAACCCAGCAGCCGCTCTGGTTATACTGCGGGTGTTTTAACTGCCTCCCAGTCGACATGACAGTTCCCGTGATGTAATTTGCAAGTGTAGGCTATTGTATCATGGCGTCATGCTCCAAAGTTGCCAAATTACGCAGTTGGAATATTTTCCTGGGTAAACCAGTATTTTGATCATGGAACCTCCCTTGCCAGTATCAAAATATAAGAATAGGTTTTACCCTTTCTAGCAATAAAACAGGTGTTAAGATGTTAAAACACCAAACTGAAACCGTTTTCAAGGAATCATGTTTGGTGTTTTAAGATCTTAACACCTGTTTTATTGCCAGAAAGGGTATAACCTATTCTTATAGTATTTTGATGATGATAATCATTCTCATGGGAAACCCCATCATGTCAAGGATGTTACTGCCAGAAGAAATTTAAACTCAGGATTTGACAGGTTGGGGCAATCCTACTTGCATGTAAATAATTTTTGGAGAAAATAGAGTTCATGAAATGTAAATAAAACCAGACCGTTGACATAAATCGAATTCATGAAGTGGGAGCATTTAGCTTCATTATAAAAAACAGATTTACATCTCAAGTAAAAAAATATAAACAGGATGTCACCACTATACATCATGAAATAACTAGCATTGTAATGGACAATGCACCTACATTTGGGAAAGAAGAGAATACACAGAACTCTGTAAAATCATTTGGAAAATAATCACATACAAAATTAGAACACAACAGGAAAGTCATATGATGTTATAATAATGTGAGTGTGAAAGCAAATGAATGTAAGCATGGGTAAATGACAAGTAGGACTTACATGAACCATGAGGCTTTATGGAACCTCAAATCTAGTGGCAGAATTGTATGCAGCTCTATAGTAGCAGTGCCACGTGACTGGTTCTTTGAGCCATGACAGAAGGACTTAAAGCCGTGACAACGTGTGCCTGTTGCCTTTACAGCTTGAACTCTCATGAAAAATACAGCAAGTTGTTAGGTGTGCTTTTCACAATGCCGTATGTGTGTGTTTATATTGTCTTCCCTCTGCCTCCTGCCATTTCAGCGGCCAGCTACCCAAGTGCCATGCTGTCCCGGAGTTTTAATCAATACACCAAGGAGATGCTTGAATATGTATCCTTTTGTTGCTATGCAACGTCCACATTGAGCGGGCCCTTTCGTAGTGGTCATTAAAGCCCCTAAAATCTATTCACGATGTGTGCCTTGTGTGTAACAAAAATATCGCATCATTATTGACTGCAAATTTGCAGTTAAGCGCTCAACAATACAACCGTTTACCATTGCATCGATCACGAATATATTACTGCATAACTGTCAACCCATACGATTTACTCGTATTGTTATACAGGGAAATTGAGTTTTCAGGTCCATTCCGCATACCGCTGTTTCAATAGGGGCAAACGTTTTTTTGTAGGATGAACTTTGACATAAAAGAACGGGGTGACCAATACGGTCTGAAATGGTCTGTAATAAGGTAGGCACTATACCCTTTGGTTTTTTCGGTAAAGTCACGTAGGTATAAAATAAAATAAATCACGACGTTTCGATCGCAACACAGTTACAACAGCTCTCTCGCTGGTTCAGCAGTTCCACTGCTGGATTATATTTTTTCCGCCTGAGGACGACCTCTTGTGTTGCGATCGAAACGTCGTGATTTATTTTATACCTACGTGACTTTACCGAAAGAACCAAAGAGTATGGATTCCTGCAGTCACGAAAGCTTCAAATCAAGGTAGGCACTGATAAGGGGTTGACAGGTATGTAGCTGTATCACTTAATACAGAGCGTTAAATGCGTGTTTTTAGAAGACACCTCTAACCTTAAATGCATGTCCGTCTGCGGGAGTTATTTTACCACCTTCAAATCAGAAAACATAGGCATTAAGTGTTGTGTGCCTTGTTAAAACGAAGTGGTAATAATAAAAAATAGGCAAGTAGCGACTTGCAGTTTCCTTAAACGTTTTCTTTCCAGAAAAATGTTACGGGAAAAATCATCATTGTTTATGATGAAGATGAGAGGATTGCGACGGTGGCAGCCACGACAATGTGTGAAAGAGGTTTTGAAAACCTCTACGTTCTTTCTGGAGGTGAGGCTTCGTCACAATACATTTTTACTCAAACGTAAAACAAATAATGCTAAACGCTGCTTTGAGGTTATGATTTCGAACGAGTTTAGGTGTAGATTTAAACTGCTTTGTACATGAATGTTTAATCGGAATTGGTTTCGCCTAACCGGTTTATTTTCTTTCATTTAATAGGTGTTGCTGATATCAAACAAAAAATGCAGCCAATTTGTTTTTGCAATTCTCTTGTGTGGTCATGCCTCTATGCTTACCAGCATGCTATAGCAATGTCACAGTGGCGTGACTGCCATACTTGTTATCTCACAAGTGTGTAAGTTTAACAAATTTTGCAACGTATGTAGCCAACCACGCTAATTGGAGGTGCGGGGGAGGGAACAGACTAAACACAAAAAGCAGTCCTAAATAAATGTTTTTTCAGTTTAGATGTAAAATATGGATGTATGTACTGATTTTACTCTAAACATTGCCTTAAACAGGTCATGTTTTAGATGGCCTATGAATACCACGTTGTAAGGGTTGTGGCAGGGTAGCGCAGTGGAACACTTGTGCTTCTCAGCCTTGCTTTGTAAACACGTACAGCCCTTTTGCCAGGCCACTGTAGGATGAGGGCCTCCATATGGTGTGCGGCTCATGGGGCTTATTTGGTTATTTGACCACGATTCAGCATGGTGGTGAGTACGGGTTGGTAAAACGGTGGAGCATAGATGTTGAAGTATATTCTAACGTAACAGTTAATACTGGTAGGAACCTCCTGGTTATACCAGCCCACAGGGGATTATTGTGTATGTCGTTGCATGGAGGTTCTGGGTTTGGAGGGAGGGGCTGGGTGGGGAGGGGAGGGTGGGGAGGGGCTGGGTGGGGGGTGGGGCTGGGTGGGGAGGGGCTGGTCACCTCGTGGTGCCCTTATAAAACTCAACGTTTAACCTACTCACGCCGGCTTGTGCCCGGCCTCACAGTCGGGCATATTTGCGGAATACACCATGCCGCCGTTGACCCTGGCCATTGACCGAGCAACCCAACGTTCCTACCAGCTCCTTCCGCAGGAATGTGTTTTTGCAGCACTGCCCCCTGCTGACAACGAAAAGCAAGCCTACTACACACTTGTATGCATGCTGGTCGCTCATCCAAGAACTATCCAAGGCTCTCGGGCATGCTTATCTACCGAGATATTAGAAAATTGGGTGCATACCGGAAGATTTAGTCACAGACATGTCTCCCTTAGGTAACGAACCTTGGTTCCCCTTTCACTTTTCCCCCCGTCACAGGTCTAAAGGTGCTAGCACAGAAGTTTCCTACAGGCCTGACGACCGGCTCCCTTCCTCCCCAACTGCTGGCGCCACCCAACCGGAAAGTGAGACCGTCCCGCCCCTCCAATTCCTACACTTCCCCGGTGACCCCTGTCGTGCCGGACAGCCCAGTTCCTGCTGGAAACAAGCGGCGCTTTGGATACGATGACCTGGAGCGCATCCGACACTACCTGGATGACGGCTTCACCTTGTCCGACACCAGCAGTAAGTCTCATGCGTATTTTACGTTAATTGTTAGGCTTACGATATTTTTACAGAAATAATGAGAATAAATGGAGGCTCCTGAGCCTCTACTTCAACAGTGGTAGGGACTCAACAGCACGGATAGCTGGGGGACATCGGTAGTTGTAGAGTACCAGGGGTGGGGAATGTCCGGCCCGCGGGCCGTATAAGGCCCGCAAAATCATTTGATCTGGCCCTGCCAAGGCAACCGCACGAAGCTGTGGGTGTCCGTTTTCGTGGCGTGTGTGCGTGCTTGCAGGCCAGTTCAGTCGCGCATCCACCTCAAGGTCCCTGGGCAGCGCCGCCTCCTCCAAGGCCCCCTCGACGGCCGGCAGTATCAGCGCACGGTCAATGATCAGCTCTGCGGGCACCGTCAAGCCGTGGAAGTGACGGCGCCTGCTCAACATGCCAGGCGGTGGACACACCGTGTCCATGTCTGTCCTATGCTGCATGTGGGCCTCCACCCCTTGCAAATCTTAGGGTTATTTGACCATACTTTTATCACGCCGGTCAGTGCCGGTTCATGGAGGTGGGAAGCCTAATTGTGGGAGCGTTGTACGGCATTGCAGTGGATTTTGCTGCTTTGTCCTCTTCTGCCCATATTGTAGCCCCATAGCAGCGTATAACACCCGGTTCATGCGTGTTGGTCACGCAAGCACTCTTCAGGCTCTCAATCCTGCTTAGCTTCCAAGGTCTGATGAGAATGGATGTATTCCGGGTGATTTAAGCAGAGAACACCGCGCCCCGCCAGTATTGACGCTGCAACCCTTACCACCTGTAGTAGGAACACATGCTTCATACTACATGCTTGCACGTGCAAGGCATTTACATTTTCGGCCATTCTGTGTTGAGCAAGGTCGATAGCGAGCCTCAACTGCAGCACAGCCTCCAGGTGGAAGGCCTGGCCAATTGCCAGCTGAAAAGAAAGTCTCTTGGCACTGACTGCTCGGAATGAGTGTTTGATAAATACAAGTACTCGTTGGTCAGCGGTCAGTATAAAATGTTTTTTTACAGATCAGTATATAGTACAAGGTTTCCATTTCACTTCTTGTTCAAATAATTGTTATTTGTTCATTTAAAAATTATTTGGGGATTTGATGAAGGATACAAAGTGAATGTCCTTTCAGATTTGGTATGGCTCCAAATTTAAACGTCATTCCAAAACAATTATTTGCCCGACTCGTAGCCAGGATACAAATGTATATGTCCTTTATATAGATGTTTTAATATGTGCACATCAGATGCAGTGAATAAGCTAAATATGATGCAATTCATCCAATTATAGAAACTTCTAATAAGGAAGGGCACTGTAAATAGCATGCTTAAATCACAGTGCACGACTTCAGTAGGCCTCATAAATAATTCCATTCTCAGAATTGGAAGTTTCTCAAGCTATAGGTGTGAAAATAGGGAAATTTTTATTAGAATAATATTTTTCAGTTTTAATATTACTCGTAGAGTTGTCAAGAGTGCCCAGGAGGCAGGCTCAAGGTTCCATGCTCTTTCTTTACAGAGGTTGCTGGAGTTGAAGCCAATTCTGGCCCATGGTGCTTTGATGTGATTTTGCAATTGTCGTGTTTGCTCTATTTTGTATGGTGAAAATGTCATTACATTCCTTGCAACGGTTGGCTGCTGAAGCTCAGTGTCGGGGCTGAATAATTAGCCTTCATCACTCGCATGTCAGTTCCAGTGCTTCAAGTGGTTTTGTCAAAGTGGTTTTGTAAAAGTGTTTTTTGGTAAATGTTGCAAAAAAAAGCCCACAGGTACAAACAGGGTCATTGTCTCTGAATGCATGACCTAACCATGGTACACAAGTCAGCAGTGTTTTTAATTTGTGTGTATATTGTGGCAGATGTACCATTATTTTATTAATGGTTTTTCATTCCTCCCCCGGACACATGAAGGCTGTTTACAGAATGATCATCTGCATTCCAATTCACACCAATTCCAAACGCAAGACATGTGCATGCTGTTGTATTGGTCAGACCACTAATTACACTGCTCGGCTGTATCGTGTCAGTAAAGTCATAGGTATTGGTTGAAATTTTATTCACAGTTGTGGACACATTCCTTGCTGTGATTTTAATGCATCACACCAAGTACTTGCTCCATAACTGTGGACTGTACAAATATTAGTTAAAGTCCTGAAAGTGTGAAATGTTCACGCTGATAGATTTTGACCCAACTGGATGACAGGATGTGTCCATTCTGACTCAACCCAGTCTGACATTTACAGAATTCCACTCTGCAGCACACCACCGCGTAACAAGACACACGTTTGTGTTGGCCCGGCTCGGTGTCTAAGCAAAGAGCGTGTGACTAATTGTAAAGTGTATAGTATGTGGCCGAGTGCCGAGTTTTGTACAAATGCAAATTGTTTTGATGTCCACACGGTCAACAAGCAGGTCGCGCAATGTGAATGAGTGATTTTTTTCGGTTTTTGTTTTTATATTTTAACGATTAATGCGTGGTGTAAAGAATAAATTGATTTTGTGCGTATTTAAAGTGTTTTGTTCTGGCATTCATTGTTTTTTAAATCTTTAGCTCAATACACTGAGTGGTTGTAAGCTCAGGGTGTTGTTAGGCATTGTGCTTAAGACAAGATGGATCCAAAAGCACAAACAGGTCTAGTTAGGTATTCATGCGTCTCCATTCACGTGTCTTTGTGAGTTGAAGCTTCATTCATAATAGAACAACTAAAGAAACCTTCATTCGGGCTCTCGAGTGATGTATTCTAAATATAACAGCCAAGAAGCCTGGGTGGTTCAGAGGTTAAGAGTGCCAAGCTGCCACTGATGAAAAACAGGGTTAAAATTTCGGCAACTACTTGTGATTAAGAACTGCTTTTGTGTTTATTTGTCCTATCCCGATCCCCCTGATTAGCACGGTTGGCTCCGTACAGTGCTAAAGTTCAACATGTATACAAACCAGGCTCTCAAGTGTAGTGAGTTCATATCTTCAGCCTCGTCACCAGTGACTCCACAAAAGGACATTACATTAAATTTGGTTCTGCACTTAATTTGGCTAAATTATATCTCGGAGAATGAAAGTATTCGGTTTGATTGTCATGTGATGAACACCGCTCTAACAGAGTAGATTGGGAAAGTGCTGCCACCTACTGTGTGGATGAGAGGTCACTTAGGATTTCGCAAGTAGTTCTGTTATATTTGCTTCAGTGAGCCGTTTTCTAACAGTCACACTGCTGTGCAAAATATCCGAATGGATGCTCTATCTTATGACATGAAAAGGAAAAAAAAACCGTATCGCTGTCGCACCACTGACATCAGAGGGCATCTGAAATTCTAATATTGTCTCACTTAGGGTGCTTCAAACTTCGTCAAGAAGCCAGGATAGAGTAAGTGTGTTCTTTACCATCGCTGTTATTTTTTTGGATTGCATCCTCTTAAGTAGTTTATTTAAGGGATTGGTGGCGCAAATGTTTAACTTTGTGATATTTAAACTAATTCATTGATCCTATCGGTGATAAACTTTGTACATTTAGGCATTCGGTACAATACACTAATACTTTCACAAATAAATATATTGTTTAAATGTCTACATTTTACTAGAGCACACTGGCTTGCAATGGTAGTTTAAACATTGATCTTTTATGTACTGTATTAGGCGTCTTTATGATATTTTTATTGCAATGGTATAGCCTTGAGTTTGACTACGATTAATACTTATTGATCGAGTATATTAAAGCAAAATGTTAGTAATTATTTTAGAGGTGTGGGTTGATTAATAGGTACAGACATTGCAGTTCCAGTAACTTTATAGCTAAAATAGCTTTCTAATTTAAAGCAAGCTGCTACCTAGAATATATAGACATATACCTTCGCTGTATTCTGGGCTGTAACATGAGCTTAAATATTTGTCAGTGACACAGCCAATACATTCACAGGGACTCTGCTGCATTTCTCTGCTGTCATTGTACTGATTATCAATACATATGAAAGTGATGTCACTTCAGTGTTGTAATGACCTTATGAGGACTTAGTCTGTTTTAAATTAACAAATGTTTACATGGATGGCCGACACCCTAAGATTCATGGCATAGTTATGTACAAGATAAAAGTTCAATTTTGGGTTGAGTCTTTAACAAAGTTTTAAACTCATGTTGAACAATCCAGAAAACAACCGAAGGGTGTATCTAAGACAGGAATTCTTTATTGAATTATGTTGAACATCTTTCGCACCGTACGTAGCCAACCGTGCTAATCGAAGATGGTTCCATCGTAACCAGTAAGCATGTGTAGCGATTGCCCCACAATCCCTGTGAGATATTAAGAAGGCGGGAGTAAACACTCCACGCTCTGATCGGTTAGGGCGCGGAGAGCAAGATAATTGGTGGGAGAATTTAAAAGGGAAAAGAGCTGGAGGGTTGGGTGAGCGTCAGGTGAGAGGGTGAGGCCAGTTGAGGGTAAGAGAGGCGATGATTTGGTGGAGACGGAGTGCGACGAGGGGCAGAGACAGGAAGAGGTTAGAAGAGTGAGCGGGAGGCGGAGTTCGAGGCGTTGCGGGAGAAAGCGAAGATGAAGGTGTGGACCCGTGCCGTGAAATAAAGACCTTAACCTTGTGCATAAAGAAAAGGGCCAGACTCTTTTTTCACATGTAATGATACAGCTTCCTGGTGGTTTTGTGGTATGGTCACGATTTCAGAGACAATCGGATTCAAGAACCAGCTATTTTTTGTTGTCTTAATTTTGATCTCGTTTACGTCTCTCATTTTTGCCCAACTCGTTCGCGCCGTTTGCTTTTCTCCGTTGCTCCAGATTCCACAATCGGGATTCAAGAAAATAATCGAGGAACGAACGAGTAAAGTCAAAAGACAACGAGTTGACCCACGATGCCACAATCGGGATTCAAGAAAACGAGCAAAGTCACACGCGACGAACAAAGTGACCCGCGATGCCACAATCGGGATTTTAAAAAATCGGGGAACTAACGAGCAAAGTCACAAGCGAACAGGTGGACCTCACGATGCCACAATCGGGATTCAAGAAATCGAGGAACGAACCAGCAAAGTCACACGCGACGAACAAAGTGACCCACGATGCCACAATCTGGATTTTAAAAAAATCGAGGAACTAACGATCAAAGTCACAAGCGAACAGGTGGACCCAACGATGCCACAATCAGGATTCCAGAAAACGAGCAAAGTCACACGCAACGAACAAAGTGACCCACGATGCCACAATCGGGAATTTAAAAAAAATCGAGGAACTAACGGGCAAAGTCACAAGCGAACAGGTGGACCCCACGATGCCACAATCGGGATTCAAGAAATCGAGCAAAGTCACACGCGACGAACAAAGCGACCCGCGGTAGCGTCCACAGATTTCCCCCACAGCTCCGTGAAGCCCCCCCGCCCCCCGCCGTGCCTTAGTGCAACACCCGGTTCATGAGCACCCGCACCTCGCGGCTGCGTCGTGCTTCGCGCCGCAAGCCGGGCTCGTAGGGCAGCTCGAAGAACGAGAAGGTGAAGTTTCGACTGAAGCGCAGGCTGGAGATGGCGCCGGGCTCGCAGCACGTGGGAGGGTCCGGACTCGGCAGCGGCCGAGGTTTGGCGGACGGTTCCGTCTGCCGTGGACGCGTGGGGGCCGCTGTCTGTGTTGTACCCCTGTGAAGAGGAGGAGGGGGGTGGGGAGTGGAGGGAGATACGTGCACACCAGTGCTGGATGATCCTAGTAGTAAAAGTAGCTACACACGTGTAGCAGCTGCTACACGTGTAGTAGCTACACATGTGGCAGCTACACATGTGGCAGCTACACATGTAGTAGCTACTATATGTAGTAGCTACGGGCCCCGCACTTTCAAGGGCCCCGCGCTAAATGCTTTCAAGCTATCAATTCGGGTTCAGTGATTCTGCACCTGCTCTATTGCTATAGTACTATACCGCCTTCAACTTTTATGAACGACCGGGTGATTAAGGTCAGCCATTTGTCGTATTATCTGTTGCTCTATAGCAAATGAAAAAATACAATTAGTTTACTGTGCAAGTAAACAATATTGTGTTTTAGGGCCCCTTTACAACATATTCTACAGGCCCCGCACTAGCTTCATCCGACACTGGTGCACACTCGTGTGTGCACGATGAGGACTTCCCGTGCGCCGAGATGACGGAGCGTCGTTTTTAAGCGGGCTCTTGTGCCGTGCTATCTCGCAAATGCAGATGGAATGAAGGACAAGCTTGACGCTGCCCGCTCCAGAATACAGGAGCTGTTGAGGTGTTCGAACGCCAAATAGACACCTATCATATAAATTATCACAAGGCATCACGTCTGCGTGAACCACACGTGCTTTTGATAAAACATGCAGACGAACATGCTTTGATCACTTATGCATTGTCCTTGCAATCGCTCATCAATATATGAAGGAATGTCAATCAGCAGGCAAAACATAATGAAGATATATTGAGACAATGACCACATACATGCTCATAGCTGTCAACCCCTGATCAATGCCTAGCTTGCTACAGACCAATTCAGACCGTATTGGTCACCCCGTGCCCCTTATACATCTCAACGTTCATCCTACAGAGTCCCATCACAAGGGAGAAATACAAACAAATCGACACGTTTTTGCCCGTATTGAAACGACTGTACGCCGTATGGACCTGAAAACTCAATTTCCCTGCATAAGAATACGGAGTAAACCGCGTGGGTTAACAGGTGTGCATGCTACATATTCATGGAAAAGCATACTAAAGATTACATTACATCTCGCCAGGGCATGCGTAGACGATGCAAAGGCATTCAGCTGAGTTTAAATGTATGCAAGTAGGTAGGTAAATAACAAGTTTGTAATCTACCAAAAATAATTGTGGATGGGTTACCATCACAAACAACAGCAGATTATGTATGCGTGCGTGTTGAATTTATTTTTCACCGTACATAGCCAGCCATACCGGAGGTGTGGGGGAAGGACAAGAAACTGAACGCAAGTTTATGTATACCTAGGCCAATTATACTGGTAGGAACCACCTGGTTCCACCAGCCCACAGGGGATTATTGTGTCCGTCCGTTGTGCATCAAAAAATGGGAGGGGTCGGGCTGGGTGGAGAGGGGAGGGTGGGGAGGGGCTGGGTGGGGAGGGTGGGGCTGGGTGGGGGGTGGGAGGGGTGGGGCTGGGTGGGGAGGGGCTGGTCACCCCGTGGTGCCCTTATAAAACTCAACGTTTAACCTACTCACGCCGGCTTGTGCCCGCCCTCACAGTCGGGCATATTTGCGGAATACACCACGCCGCCGTTGACCCTGGCCATTGACCGAGCAACCCAACGTTTCTACCAGCTCCCTCCGCAGGAATGTGTTTGAAGGCAGGTCAGAATAAACATTTACATTGTATGGTCGCACTCATTGCACACAAAGTGCTTGCCACAAATGAACAACAATACCGCGCTGATCTCGTCAAGGAGCATAAACCACACAAACTCCGGTGGTCATCCTCGCAGCAGCAGCAGTTTGTGGGTGTCCATCGGACAAAGGCGGTCACCGAATCGCGCGCTTTCTGATGCGCTTCTGCGGCCGTCTGGAACGCTCTTCCTCCCGATATTAGTTAGCCACTAGGAGCAATGCGCTTTAAAATAATCCAGATTGAAAACTCGATTATCTTGAATTGTTTTGCGTTTAGTTTGTTGTCCTTAACCCCCCCCCCCTACGCCTCCGACTATCACGGTCGACTACGTACGGTGCGAAAGAAGTTCAACGGACGCACGTACAAAAAAAAGAACCGGGGAAAATATCGCGCGCGATGGAGGTACGGTGAGAACACGCACAGCCGCCCCGCGCTGCTCTCCTCGCCTCGCGTCTCCGCGGGCGCGCCTCCGGCCACGGCGTTGGCGAACGGAACCTCAGCAGCAGCCTCTTCGTGTCGCGTGTCTCCTGGCCAGGGGGTCAGCTCGCAGGTGACGGCGGCGGCGGCGTTGGGGAACGGCACCTCGGCAGCAGCAGCCTCCTCTTCGTGTCGCGCGTCTACCGGCCAGGGGGTCAGGTCGCAAGCGGCGATGCGGTCGCGCTTTCGGGGCGCGCCGAGAGAGGGTCGCCTCCCTCGGGGGACGTGCGGAGCTCGGTTTGCCAGACCTGGACGGCGGGCGTGTGGCGAGTCAACAACATTTCGACATACGCACACACACACAACCACACGCGCGTATACCGGAGTGCGTTTCCGTCACCTGCGTTTTTGCCGTCGCGAATTCCCCTGCCGGACGAGGCGGCAGCCTCCATGGTCCTCTCGTGCCCTCTCCGTTCGCGCAACGCGGGCCGGCAGGCTGGAGAGCCGGGCCGGGTCGCGCACCACGTGGATGCACGATCCGCCGCTGGTCCTGAGTCGCCAGGTGCCGCGTGGATGCCGCGGGGGAGACTGACGGTGCACGGAGGATTTGACACCGCGCGCGGTCATGCCCCCACCTACCCCGCCATCCCCCAGGTTGAGAGAAATTGATACGGACTCGTCGCCTTATTCCTTCAGTTTCCATCCACCCCCCCCCCCCATCTTAGCACCAACGGAGATGCCGTGCGTCGTTATAGAAGGCAGCTGGCTATCGCAACACACGGGCCTCCTTTGCTCAACTGAGCATCTAAACTAAAAGTGAACTAGTTTATATATTTGTTTATTTTGTCAGGTAATGCCCACTGAAGCTCTCTTTTTCAGAAGCGACCTGGCCGCAAATAATAGCCAAACGAAGTGGCAAATCACGTGGACATTTATAGCAGCTAAACATTCTAAAACGGATGTTTCCGAGTTCTAGGCATTATTCAGAGTAACTGCTAACGAAATATAAATCTTTACTGAAGGTGAGTTACGGTGGTAAAGGTGCAGCCCTGCAATCGCTCGCTCACGCCACTGCGCGTGGAAGGGCCTCCACTGGATGTAACTGTGGATAATTATCAACGTCATAATTGTAACCATTTAAGAGTGCATTGAGATTTATTATTCATTCATGTTATTTTACTTAACTATATTGTTTCCTAATTATTCTTTTTTGACTGAAATTCATTATTAATGTCTTTTAACCATATTATTGATGTCCCTTAACCAATAAGCCCTTCAATCATCTTCATTATTAATGAAGATGCCGGCTTAGGTAGTCTTGCCTGCCAAAGTTATCTATAATGTCCCTACCCCTTAGGTTTCATCTAATTATGTTTCATTTCATGATTTTATTGTTTCTATTCTCACTCGTGTTGGTCTTTTCTAAGGCTAATTATTGGCAATGTTTGCTAAGTAACCTCAGTGGGGCCAGTACAGGGGTCGGAAAAAGAATAAGAATAGACATGTGTCGTTATTCGGTAAAAACAAATCTACATTTCAAGAGCCGCAATGTACCGTGGTGGTGGTGGTGAATGAGACGATGGGTCCTTGATAAAGAACGTCACGGAGCAGTCCCAAGGGGACGCTGCTAAAGGCCGTCCGGCATGGTCTCGTTGCGACCTGATGCTCCACAGGGAGCGAAGAGGAGTAAAGGATTAGACGAGAACCGAAGCGGTCCTCATGGGGCCGTCCATAAATGACGTCACGCGAATTTGGACGATTTTTTACCCCCCC
>CM025651.2:5565571-5577895 GCA_014621495.2 Entosphenus tridentatus
TTATGTACGGCCTCTTAAGGAAACGCAGGTCTGCCGACCCCTGGGGCAAGTACTATAATAACAGTGGGTCTCCACCACTCTACAAGTCCCAAGGCTGTTCTGTCGACGCTTCGAGTCGGACGACCTTCGCTCAACGAGCGGGAAGGTCACCCCGAAACCCCTTTTTCTCCTCCGCTGCCACAAACAATGCGGTCACGGCTTAGTCAACCCCCGTGGAAAGCCACGGCGCCGATGAGGCCTTCAATCCAACCGTGCATTCAAAGTGATTCACGAGGGGGGTGGGAAGGGGGCTGTTTTGTCCAATCGCCTTTTATAAAGGATGGTTTTTTGTTTGTTTGTCTTTGTTGCGTGTGGAAGGAAACTGGAATGCCGCACGGAAAAGAGAGAATCACACTGCGAGGTCTGTTCTCTGGCTTGGCACCCACGACCGGACACGGTCACAATGCCCCCCCCCACCACCCTCCACTCCACTGCGCACGGCTTGGTAATCAGCTCACTTTCTCCTGGCACCAAGGCTTGTTGTGAGGATGGGGGGGGGCCTTAATAATTCACGGCCGCATCACCTTGGTGGGGGCCCGGTGCCGCTTGCCGATTGGATTTCGTGGCCACGGTGTTTGTGGCTTTTGTTGTGGCCGCGTGGGCTGCCGTTTGATTTATCCACGGAGCGCGCAGCCTCCTCCTCCTCCCACCACCACCTCCTCATCCCACCACCTCCTCCCACCTCCTCCTCCCACCTCCTTCCACCACCTCCTCCCACCACCACCACCTCCTCCTCCTCCCACCTCCTCCTCCTCCCACCACCACCACCTCCTCCCACCACAATCACCTCCTCCTCCCACCTCCTCCTCCCACCACCACCTCCCACCACCACCTCCTCCCACCACCACCACCACTCCCACCACCACCACCTCCTCCTCCCACCACCACCACCTCCTCCCACCACCACCTCATCCCACCACCTCCACCTCCTCCTCCACCCGGGTTTGCAACCGGAGCCCCGCCAGCTCAGGGCTGTGGGTGACGGGGTCCGATTCACCGAAGGAGACACGGACGGGATATCATTCGTGGGTGCTAGGGTTAGAGTGAGGGGTCATGCTACCCAGCGAGGTTTGTCCACGGGTGTCTACAGCCGGACTATCTGATTATACATACACACGTGTTGAACTGCTTTCGCACCGTACGTAGCCAACCGCGCAACAAACTTAACACAAGAAGCAGTTTAATCCACGAATGCTACTACCAGCTGCTCTTGTGCCACTGGGCCAACACAGCTGCCGCACGGGCATTCAGAATGTGCGAGTTGCTGAAACGTTAACATTGTCGAAACTGTTTTTGTATCACCGACGAATTTAATATTTGGTGCCTACTTAATACTGATTCTGGAGAATTGATTATATTATTCACTCAGACCTTAAGTGCAATTTCACCTTATGTTAGCTTTTGTTATCCAAAGTTGTGTTATTAATGGGGGGTTTTTCCTCGTACAATTTTGAAGTCAAACTTAGATTGAACCCCGGACCGACTATTACAAATAAGACCATATCTAATGTTGTTTTCTTTTAAGGGTACCGAGTAACTGGAATCGGGAAAGCTGCAGTTGCGTGCTAAGCATTACCGCCACAATGCCGATTACAAACTCTTTCTGGAGAATTGGCGTAGTGGGAGCCCGGCACTGATGCAGCACCATCACGAGATGCCTTCACGTTACACCTGCAAATGAATCACCCTAACAACGGGTAACCCGAGCCTCCTCAAACCATAGCCACGAGCCGCCACCGGCTGAACCTTCACGTGCTCACAACTCAAGAATGTTCTAATTAATTCATAAACCCAGATGGCAACCACGAGTCGAAAATGTTCACGCTCGACACAACACAAATGTAAAAAAAACACTCAACACGCATCTTTGCGGGAGACCGCGTGGGTAAGATGTCAATGTGTGGGCCTACCCCACCCCCGAGTTTGCCGAGCATGGCAAGGACACAAAGTAAACATCCTCCATAACGCACACATACTGTATATGCACCTCCGATTAGCACGGTTGGCTATGTACGGTGTGAAAGACGTTCAACATTCATACGCAAAGTGATCATACGTTCAAATCTTGCCAAACACGAATACAATCCAACACACCGTCGGCTCGCCAAAAATGCATAACAGATAATCGTGGCGTGAGGTATTTTAATCACCTCCATTTCCTCCTCGTTTCAAAGTCAAACATCAGCCAGAGATGAGCTCCTTGACTCGTTCCATCCATAAACCGCAAAACTCCCCGAGACTCCTGCACCGCCATTCACAGATGTCGCTTTTTTTCGGGTCGTAAACATTCGGTAAACGCTACCGCGCGGCGTTTCGACGGCTCAAATCGACACGCCGCACATTTTCATGAACGCGACGTCCCGCACGCATGCTTGTAGCACGCACGGTCAACTTGTCGATAACCCCGCGGGCAGACTATCCGGGTTGTGAATGAACCGTGCTGTTTGTGAAACATTTTTCTTTTGCGCGCACGCCGGTTGACCTATCAGCAGCTCCACACTCGTCGGGGGTCGTCAGAGACTCGGTGCCCACGTGACAGCAAACACGTGAACCGATTCACTTTGAGAAGCAATAAATTGAGACGATGCATTATGTGTTCGCCCCCCCCCCCACCCCGCATTATACAGAGGTAACCAACGAATTCCTCCTCATAGCCTAACTCACACGTGTGTTTGCAATGTATCCGTTTTTTTGTTTTATCCGGATAATCGACAGTTGTATTATCCCGCATTCCACACAAGGATCGTTTCCTTTACAATGAAGCCCAGGTTGGATACCGCAGCCAGGGACGGATTATCTCAGTCCTGGCCGTTCGAGGCTGCAACCCGGGCCCTCCGCTTTTGAGAGACCCCAAAAAAATAAACACCGAGAAAAATGATTGTTGTGTAATTTTGTTATTTGAGCCAAAGTATCACAATGTGTTACTCCAAGTTATTTTCTAAACTTTAAATAGTTTTGTTCCTTTTACCATCGATAGATTTAGCTTAACAATTTGTACATTTATGTTTGAAAACCAGAACTGAAATAACCGTGTGGCACCGGGGCATGGGTGTTGGTAAAACAGTCAAGGGAATTAACTTAAAATACAAAGAGGGGGGCCCCCGTACACTATAAATAGCCCTGCCCCCCCCGCAAAAGTAAACTTAACCTGGCTCAGACCAACAGCGTGATGCAACGTTCTATATATATATAAATTACCAAGTAAGGCCCACGAAGCTATACAGCTCTTTTTCAAACACGACCTGGCTGCCACAAATGTTAGCTCAACGAAGCGGCTTATCATCACGTGGAAATGTAAAGCAGCCAAATCCCCTAAACGCAACATCGATTCTAAATGTGGAGAGGAAAAACCGGAGGACCGGGAGGAAAATCTACGTGGCCACTGGGAGAGAGATGCACGCAAACTCCAAAAACACAGCAGGCGTCAGCAGGGTCCCCCAGATGGAACCCACGACTGCCTGCATATCAGGCGAGGGAGTTAACATCTCCTACTCTTAGTTTTTTCGGTAAAGTCACGTAGGTAAAAAAGATGAAATTAAAATTGATACAGCAAATCTGGCTGTGACGGTCGCACCTAATGACGGAGACTTGTGTTGCCTCCGAAACGTCGTGATTTTTATTATTTTATTTTTATTAATTTTAATTTCATTTTTTTTACCTATGTGACTTTACCGAAAAATCTAAGAGTATGAATCCTTGCAGTCACGAAAGCTTCAAATCTAGAGCTAACATCTCCTAGCCACCGCGGTTCCCCATGCCCCCCCCCCTTGCCGCACGTCGACCGCGGTCACGCCAACTGCGTGGGCGGGATGAGTCCAGCAGCCACGAGGCGGCGATCGTTGACGAGGAAGTTGAATGTGGAGCACGCGTGGCCCTGGAAGCAGCAGAAGCAGCACACGGCACGGTGCGGGGGGTGGGGGTGGGAGCAGCAGGGGGCGCCAACAGCCAGTCACAGAATCATCGCTTTAAACACGAAGGCTTTCGCGACCAATATTAACCATATTAGAGGGTTTTTTGGGTTAGATCGCGTAAATGTATAAATGTGTCGTTGAAGCCGCCACCACACGACACAGCCAATTAGTAAGGGTTGTCACGTAAACAGAACGTGCCAATTCGGTACTGGTACAGCACACCGGTGTGTTGGAGAGTAAACCCACAATTACAATTTGAGTACGACGTTTCGCCAGTAATTACAACCAGTATCATCAGGCGACAGCCAGATTTGTGGATAAATCCTCCTGTTTCGGTCTTAAATGGAGGGGGTAAATGTGATGTCGTCACTTGTGAGCCAATCAGATTCGAAGATCAGAGGTGGGGGGAAGGGTTAACGTGGTCATAAATTACAATGGATTTACTCTCCAACACACCCGTGTGCTGGACTGGTAATGTAATGGCATGTTTTGTTTATGTGACAAACCTTTTTGGCTGTGACGGGTGGTGGTGGGTTTAATGACACATTTATATTTACGCGAGCTAACCCAAACATACATTATCTAATCATCTCTGAGCTGATGGAGGCACTACCATATCGACTGGATTACAAAACATCCCGGAAATTAATTAGCGTTTCCCAACTTCGGGGGGAGGGGGGGGGAATTTAAAAAAATCTATTTGTAATCGGGACGCTGCGGCACTGTGAAGAGCCGTCTTCCATAACGTGATTACGAATGTTACGCGGTGCACGAATGCCCGTCCTTAGCCACATTTAACGTAGTTCAATGTAAGAGTAAAAAACTTGTTGACAAGCTTCTAGAGGGCAGCAAGAGAACCGGTCTGAGCTGAGCACGAGACTGATGATTGACAAGTCACAGACACAATGGGTACGAGAGGCTCCAGTTAAATGGTGATTGGAAAAGCACGTCATGCAATCCAACGGGCATTCGGTTCTCATTAAATGGACCGACATCCCACAACGTGAGCCAATGACTGTCAAGTCCCAATTACCCATGAGACAGGGGGACTGTCACTGGATAAGGGGGGGCAGCACTAAGGGGGGGCAGCACTATAAAAGCAGCACGGAGACTGGGGGCTTATTGAGTGCGAGACTGCACCCCAGGTGGGCAGCTCAATGCAGGGACGACGCAGCAGGAGATGGAGGAACGCAGCGTCGGAGAAAGTGGAACAGTCCAGCCTCCGCTCCCGATAAGCACGTACATACAGCCGTGGGCTCGATCCCGTCAACGGGCTGTGAGTGTTTTGGGCGGCATGCCATAGCGGGTAGCTATTTTTCTTGAAGCATCGGCATGCATTTCAGGGGAGTTCAGTGGGGGACACCGTGACGATGGATGAAGGGGTGGTTTTTTTTTTGGGTGGAGGCATTCCCAATGCCCGCAAATCCCAAGCACTGACCCATTCAGCCTTCCTATTCTCAACCTGTAGCGGCACTGTGGATGAGCGACTCTTGGGTGGTGGAGGAGCAACCATCGCTATCGAGTGGCTGAGGAAGGGGCGCTCTGCGTAGGGGATAGTTTTCATGATCTGTGTTGAACTGAACCTGCTATCAAACTCTACAAAGTGTTGCATGGCACATGCGGGGGGAACTGTGTGGAGTGCGTAGTGGATTGGTAACACTAGTCGCTGGACATCTTACCACCACCGAAATCCTATACAGGACAATATGATCTGACCGCGTAGCCACACGAGTTGAAAAATGCATCGTGAATTTTTTGGTAGAAATTGGTTGGCCTCATATACGCGAAGTCACACAAAGTGAACTCTCATAAAGCGATGTGCCACTCCCTTGACTCTCAGTGGCGAGCACGGTCAACACAGATATAGCTCCACGAGTAGCTCTTGACTATTGAAGTAATCGATTCACTTGACCGATTTATAGGTTGAGGTTCGCTGTTTCAAACCGCGAACCTCAACGCGGCCGAGCGCCGCTAGGCCACGTTGCCGTCCGTGCCACAAGGGCCCTCCAGTTTTACTGGTGGGGTGATGAGACTGATCAGAAGTGTGTCCGTGGACATCCGTTGAACTTCTTTCGCACCGTACGTACCAAACCGTGCTCAGAGGTGCGGGGAAGAACCAACTAAACAGAAAGAAGCTCTAAAGAAATTCGATTTCAATCTAGATAAAAAGTGCACAGCTCCAGTGGCTTCCTAATATCGGAAGAGCGTTCCAGACGGCCGCAGAAGCGCATCGAAAAGCGCGCAATGCGGTAACCGTCTTTGTTCAATGGCTCGCCAAAAGCCGCCGCTGTGAGGATGACCGGAGTTCACGTGATGGTTTATGCTCCGTGACGAGAGCGTTTCTTGGGGGAACGTGTGCTTGTGCCGCAGGAAACTGTCGCGTAAGACGATGCGTGCATCGCAACCGTCGCAGGAGGGCCCTGAGAAGGTCCTGGCATAGCTTCCTCCTTAGCTAGATCGGCTGTGAATGCATGGCCTGCACGGCGCCATAGAGTGTGCGAGTCCTGGGGTGCGTGTAGGAATTGGGCCTCGATATGAATGCGTGCTGTGCATTTTTTTTTATGGTGGTGTCACCAACCGGTTTTGACAACACTACCCCAAATTGTAATTTCCTTTTGGGTTTAGGCTGCAAATGAATGAATGCAAGCTCAACCTCCTTGCAGTCTTGTCCTGCCGTGTGCCGCCAAACCACTGACACCACCATAAATCGTCCCGGTCTCACAACTACGTGTCAGTGACATGTTGAATTTCTTTCGCACCGTACACAGCCAACCGTGCTAAGTGACGGGTGTGTGGGACTCCTTTCTTGATCCATACGTCACGATGAACGTGCTGCTTAAAAAAATGGGGATTTCTTCTAGAAGATTATTCCAGTTGTCCGTGTTCTGAGTGGTAGTGGAATAGTTATCGGGAATTGTCACCTGGAATATGATTCTTAACGTTGATTAAAACGCGTATTCACCAGACTTTAAGATGCCCCCTCCCCAAATGTTGCTTTAAATAACGGGGGGGTGGTGGAGTGTATCGTACTTTAGAAACTACGGCAACGTATAACGCTTTCAACCTTGCTTGAAAAGTGTCATTAAATTACGACGGTGGAAACTCGGTGACAGTCGGAGGGAAAGCCGGCACGAGCACTTACCGTGTCCTGCACCTCCACGGCGACTCCCTGCCGCGTCATGAAGCGCAGCAGCTGTGGGTCCAGACGCTCCACTCGGTCGCCCGTCCCCAACACGAGGATTTCTGCTCACCCGCGCGACACGCGACACTACGCTGGGCATTCCGTGCCGGGCAAGAGACTTGGGAGTAGAATGGAGCACGAAAGTGTAAATGGGATCTGCAAATAGGAGCTGCCATTGGTGGTGATGATGCTGAGTGTCTAAAGTGAGGCTCTTTTGAGGTCAGAGTTAATTGTGCAAGGATTCTGGCTTTAACAAACATTGCTCTGATATCTGGACTGTGGCCAGGTGGAGCTGTTGGCGGAATGCTAGCCTTGCAATCATGAGCTTGCGAGTTCAAACTGTGGCTGTGGATGGAATCTCCCAGCTTACCATCCGAGTTCATAAAATGAGTGCCACTTCGTGGAGAGTCGACAGTGGTCCTCCCTAAAGATCGTTTGCCATTTTAAGAATGTGAAATTTACTTTACTGCCTCTGGACCACCAACAGAGATGTGCACCCCACCTCAATGCTCATTTCAGCGGGGAAACACTTGACTGCAAAATGTAATAAACAGCAGGCATCACGACTTAAGGTAAATGCAAGGAAGCGTTCGAGCGATTTATTCATTCACTTGTTGAATCCTCACCTATTCGGGGCTCCAGAAGGTAAAACAATGATAAGCTCTCTTCACTGATATCCTTCCAGCTTCCAACCTGAGTGAAGAAACCAAAATGTTCGTGTTACTCACGGGGGCTCTCCACCAGTGCAGAAGAGGAAATATCAAATATATTATTAATCCATAGCATTCTAACTGAAAAGACTCGGGACCTGGATTGGGACACTTGACCAGTTCCATTTTCTGGAATGTTCTGTGGTGGCGAGAAACCAAAGGGCGAGAAGAAATCCCAGTGCAAAATTCTGTCAGAATCAGAACATTTATCTGGAGGAATCCGATGAGCTATAAAGCTCTTTTTCACAGACACGGCCGGGGGGGGTGCATGCTCACGTTCCACTGGATGATGGCATGGGGGATGATGGCGCACGGACCGATCACGCGATTGCCGTTCACGGTGAACCCGTGCAAGCCGTAGCTGTCCACGAACATCGTGTTGGGCGAGTCTCGCTGCAGCATCGTCACCGTCGTCTTCTCGTAGAGGTCGTCGTCCGACGGGCTGGCGCCGCTCAATGGCCTGTGGGTGACGAGAGACGGCGCACGGGGAGACACTGAAACCACAAGCCCTCACCCAGGGGACGTGTACGCACATGCACACACATACAGAACCTTGTATGTACCGTATGAACTTCTTTCGCACCGTACGTAGCCAACAGTGCTAATCGGAGGTGCGGAGGACAAGCTAAACAACAAAACATCAGTTCTACGGAAATGAGTTTTCAATCTAGACTTAGATGTGTACAGATACGCACACCGACTCCTCCTTACTCCAAGACCTGTGCACAGAATCATAAGTTGATTTCCCGAGTGAAGCCCATTGAGCTGAGTAGCTGCACATACGTACACCTTCCCGAAGATCTCGTACTCAAGACCCGTACACAGACCAAACACTGCACATCTACAGGATACACAACCCCTTAACCAAAGACGTTCCACCGTATAGCCTTGCTGGACTTGATGGGGGCAAATGCTGTTTGCAAGCACCGAATGAAGGCCGGCACAGAACTGACGTGCCTGATATCTCTCCACGCCACCAGGGCGTAATGACCCGGGCACTTGTGGAGATTTCAACGTGGGTATAAAGACTCATCCCATCATCGCGCGAAAGGTCAATACAGGTGGCTTCAAAAAAGTGTTAACACTTGTATGCGACTATCGTTTTTAATGGAAGAACGCATAACACACTGTAACATAACAAATGTATGTTAATAGCTTCAAAAAGTCAGAGTCTCCACTTGTTCGCCATCGTTGTCAACAATATGCCTTGAATCTTCTCCAGGTGGTCTCCAGAGCCCGGAGGCACATTTCTTCGTGGTATTGTTGCAAATTCTCCGAGGTGTTAACATTTTTTTGAAGCACCCTGAAAAACGAGCACCATTGTGTGGCAAGTCACTCGTGATTACCCTGCACAGACGGTGTCGCCCGCCACATGAATGTGGAGTTTCCACCAATAGCTTCGACCACGGAGGTGGTGGGGGGCATTCACTTAGCGGCTGAGATACCTCCTCAGTTCAACATTGAGCGAGTTTCACGGTGTCGAGATGTTGACTACCTCGCCCGGTATACAGGAGGTCTTGGGTTAGATCCCAACCCTGACGATGCCTGTTGTATATTTGGAGTTTGCGTGTCTCTCTCTCTCCGTGATCCCCGTGGAGTTTTTTTTCTCCAGGTCCTCCTGTGTTTTCTCCCCCTCCACATTAAAACAAACATCCGCTTAAGAGTACAGTATGTGGCTGCGACACATGTCCACACGATAAGCCACTTCGCTGAGCTATATCACTCGTAGCATCAAGGTCGCTTCTGAAAAAAATAGCTACGTAGTTCAGTGGGCCCTTAGCTCGTGAAATAACAAAACAAAAATGCGAATGAGTGGGAGCGTTCTGGGGCTAGGTTTTGCCTCGTTCCTGCCCCCCACAATCCACACTGGAGCCCCCCACAATCGACACTGGGGCCCCCCACAATCCACACTGGGGCCCCCCAATGAGCCCGGGGCTCGCACCTGCAGAGGCGGCGGACGGGGAGCGCCGCGGGCCCCAAGAGGCTGCGACCTCCTCCCGCCCGGCTCAGGCCCGTGACCGCCACACGTGCGGCCAAGCGCGCCGCCATGCTGCCCGATGACGTCACCCGTCACAACACGGCGTGACGCGGTTACATCACCGCGTCGCGCCGACCTTACTGTACCGCCGATGACGCCATCACGCCGGGAGGGGCGGTGGGGAGACGTCGGTTCGTGACGTCATCACGCACGGTGCTCTCTCTCTTTCTCTCCTAGCGGACGTTGGTGTTAACGGGGGGTGGGCGTGACGTCGTCGAGTGCGTGACGTGGCCATGCACGCTCCTGATATGACGTCATGTAACTTGTTTGTATGTTAGTGACGCGTTCATGACTTTATCTGAGCTTTTTAGACATTTACACGTGACGTCATTACCAATGTCATTCGCGAATGGCAATAAAAACTCAACACATTCGTGAATAATGCTGTGGAAAAAAATATCTCGTGCAATTTACAACGGGAGTGCAATTCATCATTGGAGTCTAGTTGATCATGGGAGTCCATTTTACCGTGGAAGTCCATTTACAAAAAAATAACATTTTACCATGGGAATTCAGATCCACATGTTAGTCCAGTTTACCACGGGAGTCCAGTTTACCATGGAAGTCCAGTTCATCATGGGAATCCAGTTTACCATGGAAGTCCATTTACAAAAAATTACATTTTACCATGGGAATTGAGATCACCATGTTAGTCCAGTTTACCACGGGAGTCCAGTTTACCACGGGAGTCCAGTTTACCATGGAAGTCCAGTTTACCATGGAAGTCCAGTTGACCATGAGTCCAGAGTTACCATGAGCAAGGGTCGGCAACCTGCGGCACTTTAGGGACTGCTTGTTGGCGTTATTCATGAAGGACCACAGGTCTCGTATTCAAATTGCATTGCGGCTCTTGAAATACTAAGGTTGTTTTTATTACCAAATTCGAAAAAAATTGTCTCTATTTGTTATTTTGGTTGCCGACGCCTGGGTTGTAGGCCGGCTTGGTTAGCAAGCTTCGCCCCACAACTCCACCCCTGACTTCTTTGCTCACGATTCACCCATTGGCGTGCATCGCTCCTGCTCTTCAACGCGGAATACAATCCGCTCGCAGGTTCAAGGCGTCCGCCCGCCTTGAACTTCGCGGCACTCGCCCCACCTCAATCCTGACATCACGACGGGTGTGGCGGCGTGAATAATGAATGCTCTCTAAGCCTGCGACATGAGAAGAAACAAAGACACTTCAGTAGGCGGAGTGCGCAGTGCGGTGTTGAGTTTACTGCGAGCCGGTGTCAGTTCGCCAGGAAATGGAACCCAACACGCATTACTCACTCCAACTCCCGTCCCAAGACCCAGCCAGCCCCACGGCTCGTGATTTTATTGACTGAGCTGGTCCCCATCGTGCTGCGAAGAAGGGCCACATTGCACGAGACGTTGCCGATGTATATATATTTGTTTCACTTTTAAACGCGGTATTATTGGCGAATGTGAGTTCGTTCCCAGGCGGTGGTGCTGGTGCATCGGGCGCCCTTAAGGAGACAGAATCAGAATGTGTGTTCATGCTGGATAAATCCGATGAGCTAGAACGCCCTTTTTTCACAAAATGTTAAAACGTTACAACCACAAACAATACAACAACACGATCGGAGCGCAGAGTATAGGAAAAGTAAATAAATCATTTAAGAATAATATGCAAATAAAGCAACACAACATGTTTGTGTATCTTACCAGGTATAGCGCACTGAACTCGGTGTGGAGGCTCCCCACGTTGTGCTGTCAACTCCGGGTGAGGTGACAAGCGACTCGTGAGCGAGATGGAGATTCAGTCAAATGGGAGAACACACACACAGACGTGGATGTACAGATGTAGAGACACAACAACGGAGGTTTAGAAGAGAGAGAGAGAGATGAGATACGCTTTGGTTCTTTCGGTAAAGTCACGTAGAAAGAAAATAAATGTAATCATATAATACGACGTTTCGATTGCAACACAAGCAAACCTTTTTTAAATGTTAGTTTTTCTTTTTTTTATGATTATTCGGATTAAAATGCGAGCTGTAATTTGGTTCACCCCGACTTTATTCACGAACTAAGAGCCGACTGAGCTACTTGGGCCCAAGCGATTGCTTGCTTCGCTTTGCCGTAGCGTCACCGCTGGAGTTCATCACCAAACGCGTTTGCTTGTTTGAGCCGGCAATACATCCACTCTGATCGTTGATCGGAATCTCTTAGAGGAGCATTTGGCAAGGTGGCAATTGCTCTCTCATTGCTCGGATAAAATCCACCACGCGTGGCCCAGTCTAAACACATTCCTGCGGAGGGAGCTGGTAGGAACGCTGGGTTTCTCGGTCAATGGCCAGGGTCAACGGCGGCGTGGTGTATTCCGCAAATATGCCCGACTGTGAGGGCAGGCACAAGCCGGCGTGAGTAGGTTAAACGTTGAGTTTTATAAGGGCACCATGGGGTGACCAGCCCCTCCGCACCCAGCCCCACCCCTCCCACCCCCAC
>CM025651.2:5577995-5630253 GCA_014621495.2 Entosphenus tridentatus
TAGCCACCCGTCTGAATCTCTGCGTTCCGAATTTCCTCATCCCCTCTACGTACGTATGCAGTGCCAAATGCGGTGAATGATGTCCATCTACTCTCTACCAGTGGTCTTCTCCATTGCTTCAAAGTCGTTTCGGTTGCCTAGGATGCATGAATACATGCAGAGATGCTTGCCTCTGCATGTGTGGGTTCACCGCGTGACTACAGGACTTGGAAATAGCCAGGGGATGGCAAGGCTGAGTGTTACTTCCACTCGTGTGTGAGGTTTTGCTCCGGGTTTTCTCCGTTTCTCTCCTTCAAGCCAAACGCTTCCTCAATGTCAATTTGGCCCAACATCAGATTGCAGGACCCTCCTCTGAAAGATGGCATTGACACTCAGTGACACTTTCCTGTGTAAATAATAGGCCTTATTTACGGGGTGTAATGATGCGTCATTTCATTAACACCAATTCTTAAGCTCATGGAGGACGTCACGCACTGCGCCATGAACCCTGTTACCCCAAGCGATATATTAACCTGTTTAACGGCACCCGCAGTGACCAGTGTGGTGAAGTATGATCTGACAACCTCCGTGACTGAAAGGCGTGAGGGGAAGCTTCTCACCCAGCAGCGTATTGATAAAGGGCTGTGCATTCTAGGTCAATTATTAATCGATTCATTTATTTATATTGATTCATAAGATCGTGATAACATGCATTACAGAGCGTGCGTAAGAATCCACGTGTTTGTTTATTCATGTACGTGATGGCGTTCACGTCACCCCGAGCAGAAGTGCTGCCATTCACTTCGATATTAAAGAAATATCTCATCCTCCAATAGCATTGTGACAGTTCTTCGAATCTCTGGGGGAAGAGCTGGGAAGGGTGAGCGGTGGTGAATCATCACACCCACCGTCATTATTAAGTCGGCGCGGGTGACAATACACACGCGAACGCAACATGAGCCACGTAACCATGATGAGGTTTCCCTGTGCGCGCATCAGAGGAGCCTCGGCGTTATGTCAGTTTTGTAATGAGAGCACGGACGAATTCATTAATTATCAAGGCCTCCTGGAAGTCCTCAATCCCCACAGTGAAAGTGCATGTGACAAGCAACGCACTCGGATGCACTCACGCGCGCACGCACGCGCTCGGACGCGCACACGCGCAGACGCACACGGACGGTGCCCAGGATCCCTTCTCTCCGACAACGATTGCACGGCCGGAGGCACACAGCCATGCTCAACATCAACGGCATGAAGCTGCTGGATCGCGCTGGTCGCAGTGGGAAGGCGCCCGTGCCGGGCGATGTGGGGAGGACACGGCCGTGGCACGAGAGGGCCCTGCTTGGCGCAGGTGCAGTTTAAAAAATATATACTTTTGTCGACGAAATTGACGCCGAAAATTATTTGGCGCCGAAGTGTTTTTCTTTCTTATTTTTTGTTTCTGTTGACGACGACTGTGAGTGGACTATCGAGCAACAAGTTAAGAAATGTCCTCTTTGCTTAGGATCCACCTCTGTTCTGAGCTGGGATTTTGTGTTCTCCTGGGACATCTGTAAGTTTTTATTTTTACCGAAACATGTAAAGTCTTGGCGGCCGACGACTAAACAAAGTGATCGGACGCATACTGAAATAATTCGATGTTTTTGGAGGTAGACCAACAATGGTAATTGGCTATTTATGTAAAGTTCTATACGGTATATATAAAAAAAAAATACTTGAGTTCATGATTATCTGACCTGATAATATTGTGGAAATGCCGTGCCCTTCACACCAACATTGGCAAACAATTCTCGCCAAACGTCCGTCTTATTTCAGTCGACGATACTAAGAGAATGACAGGGCGGGGACGTGACTAAAATTCCACGGGATGTTTGTCGCGCTTAAGACGACGAGTGGACGGGCCGTGCCGACTGCATTGACCGTGCGCAGGCGGTGGCAGTGTCGACGACAAGGAGGAGGGGGATCGGGGACGCCAGTGCCTCGCGACCCACGGGGATGAGGCCGCCGCCACGGCGCAGGCAACGCGCGGAGGGCTTGCGACAGCTCCAGGAGACACAGGTGAGGGTCTCAGCATCGCCTCGCTACCGTGGACACCGCGACACAAAGACAAAGGTCCCCCGCATAGCCTTGAACAGACTGTTGGGGCAAGTCCCGTGAGCGAGGAGCACCTGTGAAGGCCGGAACGGCACACGCCCGGGTGGGCGGTCAACACCACGCCCGACTGCCTTTGTCTCCCAGGTGCTGATGTTTATCCACCGCGACAGGTATTCGATGTAAAGCTGAGCCTAAGCGCGTTCTATTCCATGGCTCTCACTCTGTCGTTATTCGTGCCCATCGGCCACCTTCCCTTCTAAGCTAAGACGAGTAGTGCCCAAGCCAAAATGTATTATCTTAACAGTTTGAATGACGTTTATTAACCACATGTACATTCTCTCATCCTCGTGTTCACCTGTCTCTCAATGTAATTCAAAACTGTCATTGGAATATATACGGGGTGCTTCAACATTTTTTTAACACTTATATGGGACTTTTTAATGGAAAAAGAACAGATAATGAATACACTGTAACGTGATAACAAATGTATAGTTAATAGCTTCAAAAAGTCAGTCTCCACTTGTTCGCCATCATTGTCACCACGTGCCTGGAATCTTCTCCAGGTGGTCTCCAGAGCCTGGAGGCACGTTTCTTCGTGGTATTGTTGCAAATTCTCAGAAGTGTTAAAACCATTTTTGAATCACCCCGTAGATAAATGTAAAAACTGGAATAATTGGCTACGGAAAAAAAATCCGAACAACCGTGTGACTCTGACTGCAGTAGCGTATACTTCATTTTGACTTTATTTCACAGGCAGTCGCTCCCCGCAGCACAAGAAGGGCAGAGGCCGTGACGATCGCCTCCGGCAGCACATGGCGCTGGCCCGAGCGGACGCCCACATGCGACCAGACGATCCGCCACGTGCGAACGCCTCGCGGAAGCAACCGGCGGCTGGGCTCGTCGAGCCGACGGCTCCGGCCAGACGAGCGCTCTTAGCCTGCTCCGTCTGCGCCCGGCGGAGGAACGACCTCGTGCCCTGGCAGCACGCGGATTCCGGCGGCGACTTTTTGTCCGAGGGCGCCGATGACTTCGGGCCGTGCGGAGTCGGTGCCAGGTCGGGAACGAGGGCGGGTTCCCGACGGGTTGCCGCCACTGGGTCGGGGACCGGTGGCCACAAATCGGGCCAGTGTCGTGCCAAAGGGCGATCTTCGTCGTCGACGTCGTCGTCGCTGCCGGCCACTCCGGCCATCTCCAGCCTGAGCTTCAGCCGCAGTTTCACGTTCTCGGTGTTCGCGGTGTCATCCGAAGAGAAGCAGCAGCAGCAGCAGCAGCAGCGGCAGGGAAGAGCTGGGATAAGTGGGAGTAGGTGATGTGGAGGGACCGTCTCTCCCCACAGCCGCTGAGCTCCACAAGTGGCTGGCTTGGAGTCGAATCTATTCCCCTCTTCTCACGCTGATAGGAAAGTAAGAAAAGAACGCCCCGTATTTTCTGGATTACGATGCACTGTTTTTACCTGCATTGTAAAGCAAACGTTGGGGGAGCGTCTTGTAAGTCAGAAATTACACCGTTCCAGAAGACACGTTTTAAACTCTACCGACGTTAATGCATCGCATTCGTTGGCTAAGTACGGTGCGAGAGAAGTTCAACATACATACATTAACATCTCCTGGAAGATGGCGCTCCATGCTAATGTGTATATTCTCGAAAATAAAATACACCTTTAAAAAAAAGCCCCAAATAATCAGGGTGCGTCTTGTTTTCCAGAGCGTATTATAATCTGGGGGACATGGTAGTAGGCTATCATCATCATTCATGATCTATCTACTGCTGAATGTAGACCTTCCCCAAGCCGTCGCCATCTCTCGCAGTCCCGCAGTGAAACGATGTGTCGAGCACCTGCACACCAGAAGAGATCGTCGCTCCGTCTTCGCGCTTGCACCTACTTTCGGACGTGTTCCCCTCCTTTGGTTGCTATTCCATCCTTCGTCTCGACCGCCGGCCACTGTCCCTTATAGCGAGGTACCCTGCCCGAAGCCCAATTTTCTGAACAGGCAAAACGATGTCTGTGACTCGGTTGTGTCCTCGAATCCACGTGGTCCTCACAGTCCAATTCCCAGTACAAAGACAAAGATCTCCCGTGTAGCATTAACAGACTGTTTGGGGCAAGTGCTTTTAGCGAGCACCTTTGAAGGCCAGAACGGCACACGAGGAGGTGGGTGGCCAGCACCACGTCCGACCGCCAGTGGCGATGTTTACACACCGCACCAGGTACTTATTTTAAGCTGAGTCGACTTAGGGGAGGCCCAGGACCGGTTTACATAATCGTCACTGGGTTCGTAGCGCAGCACGCTAACCGCTACCCCACCGCTCCCCGGAGTTCCCAGTACGCTCACACCTCCACGTGCTGAGCGCGCCTTTCATCTTTTGTTCAATGTCTCTTTGCCATTTATGTGAAAAAGGAAATGCTCTGATAGGATGGCCATTTGACAACGGAGAAGAGTGAACTTGTGTCCCCGACTGCTGTCGTCGGAACGTGATGTGACGGCACGCTCGCATCACGGCGCCAATGGTTGTACGGACGTATGTTGAACTTCTTTTGCACCGTACGTAGCTAACCGCGCTCATTGGAGGTGGGAGGGGGACAACAAACTGAACACAAAAAAACTATTCTCATGAAACGAGTTTTAAATTTAGTATCGTGGTAAAGTGTATTGTAGAGACGTGTATCGTTTAACACGTAGGCTTTCACGTATTATGGAAGTGTATCGTAGTGTAGTGTATAGTGTAGGTAGTGTATAGTGTAGTGTGTAGTGTATAGTGTAGGTAGTGTATAGAGTATTTAGTGTATAGAGTATGTAGTGTATAGTGTAGTATGTAGTGTATTGTGTAGGTAGTGTATAAAGTATGTAGTGTATAGTGTAGTATGTAGTGTATAGTAGTGTATAGTGTAGTATGTAATGTATAGTAGTGTATAGTGTAGGTAGTGTATTGTGTAGTATGTAGTGTATAGTAGTGTATAGTGTATAAAGTAGGTAGTGTATAGTGTAGTATGTAGTGTATAGTGTAGGTAGTGTATAGTGTAGTATGCGGTGTATGTAGTATGTAGTGTATAAAGTAGGTAGTGTATAGTGTAGTATGTAGTGTTTAGTGTAGTACGTCGTGTATAGTAGTGTATAGTATTATGTTGAACTTCTTTCGCACCGTACGTAGCCCACCACGCTCATCGGATGTTCGAGTGCTGGACGAAGACCAGAGGAAGGTGCGAGAACAAACAGGCTTGCGGCGTAAGAGAAACGCACCATCCGAATAGGTCGAAGTAATTGTAGGTATTGTAGTGAGCTCGTAACTCTATCTCTTCGTAAGAGCCGTTGCCGCGGGTTACTCAATCACTCCGTCTGTAGCAGCCAATCACCTGCCAGCAACAACACGAGATGGGCACGTTTACGCGATAAAAGTCGACGATATTGATCATTCACTTTCTTATTTATCGTGAAATTTTATCAATAATTATTGGTTTACGAGCGACTTCTGAGTACGTAGTTCAGAACGATGCGGTCACAATTGTGGGTTTCAGTTAATTGAATTTGTTTCAAGGTTGATGATCCCGTGTTAGCCAGTTGGCCGGCTACTTTACACGGGAGATCCGTGATCCTGCGTGAGCTACAGCAGCAACGAAGGAGGACGTGGAGTTGGTTTTTTTTTGGGGGGGGGGGGGGGGTTTGGTTATAAATATTTCGCGTCTGGTATTAGGCGCCCAGTACCGATACTCCTATAACCGTCTCAAGGTGAGCATATTATCGAATATCTGCGCAGACAGCCATTGACATCAGGAGGCTGTGGATTGACGCCCTGCTTGTTTGACGTTCCACAAAAGGGCTGCCGACGAAGGCGCAGTCAATGTCGGCAGCGTAAAGGGCGAACGACCGCGAGTGGGGAGATTTTCATCTTTGCCGTTTCAAGGTCGAGGGGCCCAAATGAAAACCCAAAAACAAAATGCCGCGTCTCGAGGCCCCCTTTGGGCGTGCACACACAGCGGGCCAAGACGCCGCTCGTGTCTGTCACAGCCGTCCGGTGGCGGTGAATTGGTCCACTGGGGGGGCAGGGAGGGCCCTGTGCAGAATGCCCACGTACGTTGAACTTCTTTCGCACCGTATGTGTAGCCAGCCGTGATAATTATCGAGGTGCTCGGGGTGGGGTGGAAGGACAACAAACTAAACACGTCCATAATTTAAGAGGGTTTAGCTGGGTTAGATCGCGTAAATATAAATGAGTCGTTAAACACGCCACCACCCGACACAGCCAATTCGTGAGATTTGTCACGTAAACGCGTGCCAATTCGTTACTAGCTCAGCACACCGGTGTGTTGTGGAGTAAACCCACGAAATTTACGATTCGAGTGCGACGTTTCGCCGGTAATTGCAACCAGCCTCGTCAAAACATAAACACAACAACAAGCAGGAAACCGGAGCACCTGGACAGAAAAATAAACTACAAGTATTGCGCGCCATCCCCGTACAGATGGAAACAGATGGCGATTAGTCCATTTGCTGTACTACCGCCTTCCCCTGGCGAGCCAGGGCACATCTTGGTTATTTCGGTAAAGTCACGTAGAAGGGAAATAATAAAATAATAAAAATTAAACATAATCAAATAATTCTCACGACGTTTCGGCCACAACGGCTGCTTGCGTTGTGGTCGAAACGTCGTGATAATTATTTGATTATGTTTTATTTGTATTATTTTATTATTTCCCTTCTACGTGACTTTACCGAAAGAACCAAGAAGATGAATCCCTGCAGTCACGAAAGCTTTAAATCGAAAAGAGCCAGAGCACGTTGCCTCCTCGACGCCCACGAGAAAGGGGGTTTCACAATATCTGTGTGTGTGTGTGATCCACCAACCCTCGCTGCTGCCTCCATAGCCGCCACTACTACCACCACCCCCACCACCCGGCTAATGAATGAATGAACAGCGCTGAAGAGAAAACTTCCCAAGATGGAAGAACATTGGGATGAATCTATGGTTTTTTTTAAGCGCGATGGGTGGGATTGCACCTCCGATGAGCATGTTTGGCTACGTACGGTGAGAAAGAAGTTCAATATTTAAAAACTATTGAATATTTTTTTATTTTACCAGGTAAGGCCCATTGAGAAATATCGCTCTTTTTCAGAAGCGATCTGGCTATCACAAATGATAGCTCAACGAAGTGGCGTATCGTGTGGAAATTTATCACAGACAATTTATAATCGACCAAACCGGAGGAGCCGGAGAAAAATCCAGGCGACCACGGGGAGAACACACAAACTCCAAATATACAGCAGGCGTCAGGGTCGGGATTGAACCCACGACCTCCTGTATACCAGGCGAGGTAGTTAACATCCCGCCACCGTATTGTCCATACCTTGTAAAAATAATAATAATAATAATATATTAAACATCTGTGCCGGGGAGGTTTCGCCTGGCTCAGCTATTCTCGCTGTCCAGTGTGTGTGCTGCCGTGTGCACGGAGGTGATCGTCTGCTGGCGTTGCAAGTCACACCAAGGGTAAAGGGGGGCGCCTCTTAAAATAAACCCGGCTCGGTGTCCTTCAAGGGCGCTCTGGGAAATGTGGTCATTCATTCCTCCTGCGTAATAGGCCGCTCTCTTCTCCCCCTGCCTCGCATTCCTCTTCACGCTCCTCCCCACGTCCCGTACCCTTCTATATTATTACAGCGGTTGTATTGCAGAGGTGTGATGATGCATGCGTTGATTGATGATAATAATACAAACAAACGGGTGATTTTCAACGATTTTATCAGATTTTTTTGGTACCGGTGTCGCATCACGGGACAACGAGCAGTGGAAAGCCTTCATTATTGGCGAATGGCCCACTGAAGCGAATATCACCGAGTTTTCACTGAGATCCCTTTGAAGCAGAAGGCATCACCTTCCCACCGGCTCTGCATATGATGATAATAATGTTCATCATATACGAGCACAGTGCAATTCTAATGAGCACAGTGCGATTCTAATATAATCACGTGGCCACCTACAAGGCGACCAAGGGATGGCAGTACGGCAATGGATTCTTGAATCTATCCGTGTGGAGTTTTGAGTGTCATGCCCTCGTTTCTTTGGGTGCTACACTTTACTAACCCATAAGAAGCCAATCCCAGTGTTGGGTCGTCCTGAAAAATACTCTGGCGACTCGGGGAGGCTTTTCGAGGTTAATAAATACAATTGACTGGGCCTCATCTCCAATGAAGGCCCTAAGCCAGTTGCGGAAATTCCACATTACTTTGCCGAGAACCAGCCTCTCCCCATAGGATTCATCACACTGCGTGTACGATGACTTTCATCTGCGTTAGTACACACTGTACCAAACATCAATCACGCCCTGCCAATAATCAAATACACAGCTCCAATAATCACACTGTGCCAATAATCAATCACACAGCGCCAATCTTCCGAGTGCAAGCCGACGACGTCATAATTCACCAGCACCAACCAAATAACAGAAAATCACACAAAACAAGCGCATTATGATTGTCGCTATTGTACACCAGCTTTCCAATAAAACCAGGTACGTTAACACAAACGCCACGCATATGACACCGAACAATTCCTCATTTCGTTAGAATTCATTTAACAGGGGAGTCCGATGGTGCCTGCTCATGGGTTCTAATTGCGAGCGTGGGGTGTGGGGAGTGGTGGCGCGGTGGTTAGCGCACTGCGCCACGAATCTGGGCTACCCGAAGTTCGATTCCCGCTCACGGCCACCACACCAACACCGGTCACGACTACACGAACCGGCCACGGGCCTCCCCTAGGTCCGCCCAGCCTCAAAACAATAGCCTGGTGCGGTGTGTAGTAAACATCGTCACTCGGGACACGGGAGGCGACCGGACGTAGCTGCTGGCCACCCCTCCCCTCGTGTGCCGTGCCGACCTTCACAGGTGATACTCGAGAACGGCACTTTCCTCCCGACAGGCTGTTAAGGCTACACGGGGGATCTTTGTCTTTGTGCCGGGAATGACACTGAGAGGACCACGTGGATTCTAAGACAAAAGCGATTCGTAGTAAAGTTGTTTTCGTTAAATAATATTGGTCGCGAAAGTCGAGGCGTTAAACAGACATGAGCGAGTTACGGACATCGTTTTTTGGCTGTTGAGAGGAATGGGGCTTTGGCGAGACACCTCGCGGCAAGCGATGGGTGACCGGGTGGGTCGAGACCAAGGATGGAATAGCAGCCAAAGGAGGGGGAACACGTCGGGAAGTCCGTGCAAGCGCCAAGGCGTAACGACGATGTCATCTGGTGTGCAGGTGCTCGACACGAGACTGCGAGAGATGGCGAGAGAACGGCCCTTGCCCCACACGTCTGTCAAGGCGATAGGTGTGGGTGGGTGGGTGGGAGATCTTTGTCTTGGGGAGCCGGCGTGCAACGGGAGGACACTTCGTCGCGATCTCACTGACGCCTCGAGAGAAACCCACGGCATCCGCAACCCGCAGGTTTCTCGGGGCAAATGAGACAAAGGCGGCCCCAGTTCGCGTCGACCGCCGCGCTCCCGTGTTGCACGCTCCTCCCCCACAGAGACGGCGGCTGCACGGAGCGCAGGGGCGGCGCGGGGAGGGGGGTGAGAGAGAGGAGGAAAGCGCAGGGCGAGCAGAGAGGCGAAGCGTCGGAGGCTGCGAGAAGGCTCCGCGAGTGATTTGCGTGCGGTGGTGGTGGTGGCTCTGGTGGTGGTGGCGGTGGTGCACGGGGGGTGTGAGGTCGGTGATTTTCGACAGCCGTCCGATTCGTTCGCCGCGAGTGCGTCGCGGATTTACTCGCAGCGAAGGAAGGAGAGAGAAGGGAAGAGGGGGGACAGCGGTGGGTGGAGCGGGTGGAAGCGAGCGGCTCTTGATTTCGTTGGCACGGACGATGCCGAGCAAATTTTAAATCGAGCGGATCGTGACAACCCTCCCCGCGCCCCGCAAGGCGTCTTGAGCGAGTCCCATCGGCGAGCGGACGGACGGACGGGCAGGCGGGCGGGCGAGGCAGCGAGACGAATGCACAAATTGTGTGCGGCTGGAGCCGAGGCCTGTAAGGTATCAGCTAGGTGGTGGGGGGGGGGGAAGTAGCGGAGTGGTGGGAGGCGGTCAGTGACCCCCCCCCCCCCCCACGAATGAAAGTTGACCACTGAGCCTGCCAGCCTGCCCGGGACACGGCAGCAGCAGCAGCAGCGAAACCCACCGGAGGGAGGAGCGAGTCAGCCGATCAAACCAATTCGCAGCGTCTGTCATCTTTTTTTGCACGCAACCGCACAGCAAGAAGACCAACCAGCAACCGAGGGCCAAGCTGAAGGAACAAAACAAAACCCCTTGACGTCAGACAGCCAGCGAGCCGGCCAGAAAATCCAGCCGATCAACCGGATTGCAACCCCAGCAATTCAGCCAGCACAGCAGCAGCCAGCCGCTCCAGCCAGATCGACGTCCCGCCAGCTGATCAAGCGCCCCAAAGCCACGAGCTGGCCAGTCAGATCACCGGCAGTCCAGCCAGGCAGCCAACCAGGCAGGCAGCCAGGCAGCCAGCCAGGCAGGCAGCAACACGCCCCGCTCATTGGACAACCAACACGTCGAGCTGACCCGGCGGACAAGGCGTGCGGGCGGCGCAAGGGAGGGAGCCCTGCAACATCGCTGCGACCCCACGGGCAGGGAGGGAAGGGTGTCGTCGCAAGGGCCGGTCGCACAGGTACTGTACGCACGACCACCGGCAGGGCGCAGAGCGCCACCCGCTACTGCCACACCGCGCGCAGCGTTTTTGCGTCGGCGGTGCAGCCGACGCGTGCGCAGGCGGTGCAACTGCGCGTGGCCGCACCGGTGGGCCGGTGGGATGCCCTCGTTCGCCGGCGGGCGAAGAGAGGGGAGTGTTTGGACGGCGGCGGTGGCGGTGGTGCGCCCAATTTAATTCCTTGCACCACGGAGATCGTAGGCTACGGACAACAAGGCTGTTGGCAAATGTACAAAGCTTCGTCTGTGCTATGGCTCTCCAGAATGGTCTGGCTCGGTGTTTACTCAAGACAGGCGGAAGAGGCCATCCCAATGTTGATCTCTCCAGAGCCATCCCGGCTGTGATTATGTCATGGTTGTTAGGGCAGTGACGTTGGGAGTATTTGTTTTGATGCCCTCTGTTACTGCGAGCGATTGTTAAGAGCGGTCGTGGCTGGCGGTTATGGCAAAGCGCTGTGGATTGTTTCAATGCTTATGACTGGATATTTAGATGATTGTGAGAATTTTATGACATATTTCGGGGTGAAGCGATAGGGTAGTTTGTGGACGTGTGTTTGATTCCCGGCCACGGCTAACATCAGTGGCACATTGTCTCGCGACGCATCCTTGAGCCTCCTCATCAACCCGTAAAGACAATGACGATGAAGTATGTTCATAAGTAATTCTAATTTAGTACGTATGTATGTACCATGGAGAACAACATCATCATCTCCCAAAAATGGCTGATAAAATAGATACCGCTCTGTGAGAAGTGAAGTGTGGTTATTTTATGTAAAGTATAATCTCTGCCATAGGAATGTGGAATTTCCACCACTGGATCATACATGGCAGTGGGAATTAGCATCGCCGGCTGTCTACTTTAACTTTACTTGGTAGAAAATAGAATTGTTAGTAACTATATAAACCATTTTAAAACCTGGACGTTATTATCTGAAAACTGCGTCTTCAAATAAGACCGCAACCCGAAACACAAACAGTAGTAGCGCGGTTGGCTACGTGCGGTGCGAAATAAGTTCGTCGTACATCTTGCAGGTAAGATACCTGCTACATAGGTGCCATCCTCTGGACCGGCCAACGTGGGTTTTTTTTAATTGATGAATGAGAAAACTTTCGACTGACTTTCAACTGACTTTCAGGAGGTCTCTGGTGGCACCCACCACCCCCCGCCGTTAACGCCGTACTTTCTAATCCCCTCCCCCCCCTGTCACTGGAGTGCTATCGGTGGCGTGCTTGACGGCGAGTTCAAAGTGTTATCATCATCATCATCTTTTTATTCTAATTATTAAGGAGTCTTCAGACGTGTGTGTTCACTGGAGGCATGACGCATAAGTAAACTAACGGTTTGGGACCCAAAACAGCTCAAGGGGCGCTGTAATCACAGCAAGGGGTGAACCAACATCATCATATCGAATTAAAATCACAGCAAACGTACAGAGAGCGAATGAACATGAAACGGATAATCTCTCTCTCTCTTTCTCATCTCGATCTTCTCTGCATCTCTCTTCTCTCATCTCACGTGTCTCTTGCCTGTATCTCCCACGTTTCCAACATCTGTCTTCCCATCTGTTATCTATATAATCTCTTCTGTTATCACACTAGCAGTTTATACATCTAAAGTGGAGGGGGGGAGGGTCCAAAAATAAGTTACGATTAGGGCCCCCAATATGCCAGCACCCGCATTGCTTGTGTTGAACAGCATGGGACACATCATAGGGTTTTTATTTTTAATCTTTCTACGTGATAAGGGCCGTTTGTCTTTTGCGCTGCATCTTTAGTTCAGCCGCATGGGACTGGGCTTCGCGAGTGAATGACAGTTTGAATGCCACTCGGCCTTTTAAATGCCTCTCCTTCACTCAGAAGCGAGCCCCCAATGTAGCGGGCAGACGGTTGCTCTGACAACAACAACAACAACAGCTGACATTCAAGTGAGCGTCCTCGCAGATGAATTGTAGATACGATCCGCCACCTGCCATGGTTTCTCAAGGATCGTCCCCGTGTTGAGGTGGTGCACTGTCTTTGGATATCGGTCATTCTTTCCGGGACATTAAAAGTGCCGATTTGGTCAGTTGCATGATCTTAATAATAATAATAATTCTTAATAATAATGATTCTTAATAATAATAATTCACCGCTCAGAACAATGCATTCACATGGAGTTCCCACCCTTTTCTGATATTCAGAGATCTCCTTCTGCCCATGATATGTCCCGGATTAATTTGTTTTGAAACCCTAACTGTAAGCATCTCGCCACGGTAGCAATATGTTTACTACTTCACCTGGTATACAGGAGGTCGTGGGTTTGATCTTGACCCTGATGCCTGTATATTTGGAGTTTGCGTGGATTCCGCGTAGTCGCATGGGTTTTTCTTCGTGTCATTTAGTTTTTCCCTCTACATTTAAAAACACGCGTTTAGAGTATTTGGCTGCTATACATTTCCATGAGGAAGCCACTTCGTTGAGCTATCATTCGTGGCCAGGTCGCTTCTGAAAGAAAAGCTATAGCTCAGTGGGCCTTACCTGCTGAAATAAAAATAGGTTATAGTTTTATTTTATAAAGTTTAATCCGGTCCAGAGTTTGCACGCTCAAACAAATGCTGCTGGAAAATATGGATTTTGAAGGCCTGGAGGTTGCTGATTGTTTGTGGAGAGACGGATTTTTGTCTGGTTATTTGTTTACTATCCTCTTGCGGACAAGTCGTTGGATCACAACGTGTTCAACTGACACCATCACGTGGTGTCAATAAACAAAATGACAGCGAGGGAACCGTCAGACCGAGTGATGGATTTGGGGTCACAACTTTTGTTCTTGTCTTTTCCCCCAATTGTTATCCCAATTCTATCCCGATTGTGCTATCGGCGAGATGAAGTTACCATGCGGATCTCTTGCAGAGGAGTGCAACCCTTCGTGTTGGCGGAGAATGGCGCAGTGGAAGCGGATATCATAGAACTACTTCTGAGATCCCATCAAAGTGAAGTCTAATCACCGGCCCAGCCACTGGGGGGTGTTGTGCTTGTCCTTGCACCCTATTGCAGAGGAGCATTCTCAACCTGAGACCCAAACTAGAATGTGCAATTCTCATTGCTGCAATGTAGCCAAATACCAAAAAACGAAACTATGTTTTACGTTACCAGGTAAGGCCCCACTCAGATATATATCTCTTTTTCAGCAGCGACCTATCACCAATGATAGCTCAACGAAGTGGCTTATCACGTGGAAGTTTATTGCAGCCAGATACTCTGTGAAAGGGAGAAATATCCCCGTGACCACCGGGAGAGAAACATGCAAACCGCAAATATATAGCGGTGGTCAGAGCCCACGACCTCCTGTGTACCAAGTGAGGTAGTCAACATCTCGCCACGGTGGCGCCTCAAATGAAGCACAGGACCAACTTTGTATATGATGGGCCGTTTTGTTGTTGTTGTTGTACAGTACAATCATTGGCGAGTGGGCACATACACTCGACTCATTGGATTTGAAAACTTCAAAATAATTTAACGCGGCTGGGCGCAGGGGCCAAGAGGCCCAAAACACCAAACGGCCAGAAACAAACTGCACTCTTGAAGCTGTAATTCATAAAACATTGATATATATTTGTTGCCTTGAGGAAGATTGTAAGAATTAAGTGAAAAGAGACGATGGGGTGGAGTCCCATAGTAAGCCGGCGTGAGGAAAGATGCAAAACCAAAAAATATAGACCGTCTATTTTACCTGCGGGTCGATGGTTGAACACCGCATGTGTATGTACGCATGTTGAACTTTGTGTCACACCGTACGTAGCCAACCGTACTAATCGGAGGTGCCGGGGGAAGGATAACAAACGAAGCTAAATACAAAAAGCAGCGCTGAAGGAACTGAAAGCAGACAAAACAGTCGATGTGTTATGGCCCGGCCGTCTGGATTTGAACCAACCGATTGACGTCGTAACCCGATGGGCAGAGCAACGTCGCACCGTGGCGATGTGCCCCGTTAGTTGACGCTGCGGGTCACCGGCGGATAATGGCTTGAGAAAGTCCAGCAGCAGTAACGGTACAGAACGAGGTGCCTTTTTGGGGGGATTTTTCTCCAGGTCCTCCGGTGTTTCACCCTCCGAATTCAGGATGGACGTGTGTTTAGAGTATTTGGCCGCTATGAATTTCCACGTGATGAAAAGCCACTTCGTTGAGCTGTCATTTGTGAAAGCCAGGTCGCTTCTAAAAAAAAGAGGTATTATATTGTAGCTCAGTGCACCTTACCTGGTAAAATAATATAAAAAATATTTTTAGATTGATCGTTTAGGCTTGGCCTTTCGGAGTCAACTTCGCCCGAATCCATGTTGACAGACAGGGGCCCTGGACCCTTGGCTCTCAGGTGTAAATATACAGGAGCGGTAACCCCCCCTCCCCCTTGTGAAAACACAAGATGATCTACATCGCTGAACGGTGAAGGTCCGGCACTGATATCGCTCGCTCGCACGCGCCACCGCTGGCAGAAGGTGGTCTCGGCTCGAGGGAGCTCTAAAGAGACCCTCTAGCCCGAGGGGAATTGGACGACTCGTCCACGCTGGCCAGACGTCTTGGGAGAGGGGGCAGCGCCCACACTTTACCCCACCACACGCGAACCTGCCGCTCAACCACCCGTGATGGCATGCCCCATTTATACCACTGGGTGGACAAGCGGCGGTGACCAGCGTTCGTGAAATCTTTGGCCATTGTTTCGGCTTGCCACGCCGGGAGATTGGAACCCGTCCCCGCCTCTGGGATTGCAAGTCGGGTGCGCTGCCCACGGCACCATCCCAATGTGCACTGAAAGAAAGTTACATTTCTCTTGTTTGTCCGTCTGTCTGTGAGTCGGGCTCTCAGTCATTGAACTTTCTGGAGTTATTTTCGTCAGACGGAGTGGAACACGGGCCCATTGTGACCGGCAGGGAACCGGGGAACCGAGAGCGTTGATGACGAGCGATGCTTTGGCACTGTTACAAAAACATCAAAAAAGCCATGACGCAACAATGTTCTAAATGCTGAATCTCACGGGGATTTAGAGATGTATACCGATTACGAATTCTAGGTCTTTCTCACCAAAAAATTCTCGAGCATTGCATTTGTTTTCCAATGTTTTGCTTCTGTGTTTGTTAAATTCGTAATTAGAAAAATCCATCATACCACGAAAACGTGCGCCTGAGTAAACGTGTGTGTACAAACGTGTGTGTTTAACACGTAGGCTTTCGCGACCAATAACATCCATAATACAGTTTTTTTGGCACGTTTTTTGGGGTAGATCGCGTAATATTTACGCGATCTAACCCAAAAAAACAGTATTATGAAAAACGCTTGTGTATGTAAAACTTGCTCGCTAACAGCACTTGCCCCTACAGTCTGTTAAGACTATACGGGAATCTTTGTCTTTGTAAAACTTACCGAGTTGGCAGAGTTGGGAGCCCAGGTGGTGCTCGTCCCAGCCAGCGAACCCATAGCACCTGGGTCCACCCAGCGACCTGCCAGCAGTCAGAGACCCTCCACACCTCACGTGATGGTCTCAACGTGCACCTAGCCTGGCACATGAGTTAACCCATAGCACCTGGGTCCACCCAGTGGCCTGCCAGCAGTCAGAGACCCTCCACATCTCACGTGATGGTCTCAACGTGCACCTAGCCTGGCACATGAGTTAACCCATAGCAAACCGGATCCTCCGCGTGACCTCATGCCAGCATACGAGCAATGTGTAAACATCGCCACTGGGGAGACAAAGGCGGCCCGGGCGTGGTGCTGGCCACACCCACCCCCTCGTGCGCCGTGCCGACCCTCCTTAGGCGCTACTCGCTAACAGCACTTGCCCCAACAGTCTGTCACAGGCTACATGGGGGATCTTTGTCTTTGTGTGCGTGCACGCACGCGCGAGTGTGTCGCGAATATTAACCCGAGGGGGGGGGGGTGTGCGTGGAGTCGTAGCTCCGCTTGGGAAGCTTGAGAACGTGGCCGGGCATCTGCATGACAAAGCGGCAGAGTCCGTGAGAAATGCCCCCCACCCCATCCCACAGAGGCGAGCGACCAAACAAGAAGTAGCCCCCCACCCCGCCCCCCCCATGCACGGCGATTGTGTGCCCTGGGAGTTTTTTCGCCCTGGGCGGCTCATTGTTGGAGGCCGGTGAAGGGCGAGGGAGTGAGGAGAGCGGTGGAGAGAGAGAGAGCGGAGTTCTAATAATAATAATGATGAGGGGGGGTGGGTTGGTACCATTGGAGGCCCATTATGGCAGCACTCGGCCTTTTGTGCGGTGAGCATGGCAACCGTGGGGGGGTGGGACCCCCTCGCGGGGGGAGGGGGGGGTGCTCAGGCGCGCGTTCCCGTCGAGTGGCTAAGCGAGAATTATGGGGCACCCGAGAAAGGTTTCCCTAGAAATTTGCCGAAGGAGAGCGGCGCATTCGCTTGGCAATAGGCGCAGACGCCCACAAAATTTGTTTTGCGCGACCCCCGCCGCTCACTCGGCGAGAGGAGGATGAGGGGTTTGGGGGGCCCTTTATGGAGAGCGACCTCCTTCCGGGGCTCCTTGGCCTGATCTTCAGAAGCCTTGAATCGAAAGTGGTGGAGTCTACCCCACCACTTTAGCCCACCACTTTACCCCACCACTTTACCCCACCACGCGGTGGACTAATGGCGGTGAGCCCGTTTTACGCCGCCGGGCGGGTGGACACAAATGACGGGAGGTGCGGATTTGTACGGACGTTGAGCTTCTTTCGCGCCGTACGTGGCCTGACGAGCTAATCGGAGGCGCAAGAAATGAGTTTCCAATCTAGATGATGATTTAAAAGTGCGTAGATCACAGCGGCTTCCTAATATCGGAAGGGAAGAGCGTTCCAGACGGCTGCAGATGCGCAGCTGAGCGTGCCGCGCGGTGCGGTGGTCATCTTCGTTCGTTGGCCGGCCCAAAAGCCACCGCTGCGATTTTAATAAACGTGCAAAACATTTGTTTCAAATGCCGCGCGGGAAGGACGAGCCGGCGGCCTCTGGATTGCAGGTCCACCGTGTTTGTGGCAGCGTCCCAGCCTTACTCCATCACGAGCAGCGTATACCACGTCCACGCTCGAGGATGTCGTGTTGCGATGTTGACAAACATCCATTGAGATTAGATTATTTTGCTGGCTACAAATGTCCAAATGATGGTCAACTTTGTTGAGCAATGATTTGTGGCCAGGTCGCTTCTGAAAAATAAGTTAATACCTCAGTGGGGCTTTGCTTGGTAGGATGAGAATGGTTTAGTTTTGTATTTGTTTGGGTGATTTGTTTACCTTTATTGCACTTTGCACTACTGTCGTGTTTTTGTAATGTTTGTTGTTGTAATGTTCTTAACCGCCTTTAATGGACAGTTGTCAAAAGGAACTTTATAGCTAATCGGATTCCTCCGGTATAAATAAATATTCAAATTCTGATATACTGGGGACATCTGAATGTGAGCCGTGAAGTTGCCACTCGGGTGAACAACAGATCAATTGGCGGGCACGACACTTTTATTTTGCCGTCTCTTCTTAGTTACAATGCCGACGGTTGGCATTCAAGAGAAGCCGTTTTGGACGAAACTCCAAGATCTTTATTTCCTTTGATTGGTAGTGAAAGAAAAGCTGTGTTCATATTGCTCAATCACCCTGATGTTCAAAATCTAAACAGTGTTTGGTTCAGTATTTGCCCAATTCAAAGACAAATCCGCACCGTTTCTTTATCTCAAGACAACGTGTCCAGATTGAAACGTAAAATTTAAAACCTAGACCTTAGTTTGTTACGTTGGTGGGGTAAAGTGTGGGGACCTCCACCTCCTTCCATGACGGAGGCTAAAATATCCGCGAGGTGACGATTTCCCAGCGCCCGCTCTCCGCCAGTGGAGAGGTAAAGCCCCCCTTTATCTCCCGGCAGTGGCGTGCACAAGCCATCGTAGGCCCTGCACCCCCTTTGCCTTTTTTTACCCCAATCAATCGGGAATAAACGAACGCTATTGTTTAAATGACAATGGCCCTTCGCTGAGCAATGGCTTTGCGAGTGGAGAGCGTGGCCTGTCGGCGTGGACCGACGGTCGTATATTTCGTCCAGGGGGCAGGAACAATCATTTATCCTTTATTGCCCATCGAATAAATGAATTGAGGCCTGCTGCTCGGGTGACAAATCGCGCTTCGCAGGAGGCTTGCGGCTCATTGCTGAGGGAGTGAGAGTGGTTAAAGAGGGGAGGGCACGAAAGCGATAACTTTCCTGGAGAGGAAAAAATAATAAAGGGACCGACTTTGGTGAAGTGAAATGAAACCGCGGTCTGGTGATAACCGTGATAACATCGTGCGATACGGGGTGCGCGATGCACCGTATCATCCGCGTTGTACAACATCGCCATATCGTAATTTTTGTGGCCTGTGTATACAGTACACATCAAGGCCGTAGCCATGGAGTCAACATTGGGGGGGACCAAATTATCCAGGGGGTTTAGGGGTCCCCCCCAGAAAAAAAATCTAACTTTGAAAACGAATTTCCTGCCATTTCCTGCCTAACATATAAAAAAATTCACTAACACATAGGATGGACTTTTTATTTATTTTTTGCAATAATGTCTGATAGTCTATTGTATTACATTGCTCTGTCTTTCTTTTTTTACCTTTTCTTCTTTCATTGTATGTAATCGCAGAGATTTGGGATTAATACAGTACAACTATAACCACAATCATATAAACAGAAATCTATTTTATAGAAATATATTGGGGGGACATTTTGAGCATATTTGAATATTGGGAGGGATGTCCCCCCCCCCAATTTCTATTATAATTACGGCCTTGGTACACATGCAAATAATTTAGTTTGCCTCACTAAAACAAAAGATTAAAAAAAACCAAGAAGATATCACAGTTCTCCATTAATAGTCGTGACCCGTTAAAACGAGTGCTTTGTTTTCCAGAGTAATTGACGGCAGTTATATGACCTCGTTAATTTAGCGATTCTATCATTTCATTATTTCTCGTGCCACTGACAGCCTGTGTGTTGTGCTGTAAGTGCGATTGCTTGTAAATGTGCAGTGTACATATCTACGGGACCTGTTTTGCTTGTTTGCCAGTATCCAAAATGATGAAAAATAAGAATAACTTCTCGACCCGAGCGATGAGTGTTCTGATACATGCATTGCCTTTGGACTGTTCGCCTTTTTCGCCTCGTTCTCTGGTCTCACACTGCTGAGGCTAGGCCATAAGAGAAGGCTGTCTCTGGCGTCCGCCAATCAGTTTCAAACACAATGCATATTTTATTATTATCAGAGCATGGTTGTTAGCACGCTCACTGCAAGTACGTGTGGTTCATGCAGAATTGAGGATGCCTCGCAAAAAGGTAGAAATTTGGTGTCTGAACATCTCACCACCTTCTGTTTTATTGCAGTAAGGGTAAAACCCTCTTCTTATTTTCCATAAATTTGCAATGGATTTAATCATGTTTGCAATGGGCCAACGATGGTGCGAGAGAGCTGCAAGTTGAACTTTTAGACAACTTTTGTTTTAATTTGCGCTGCAAGTACCGCGTGGCACAGAACCAGCACGTTACGGATGCAACACAACGTGCAGTTGAATTGCAAAACACAACAAACGCGGCTCCTTCGTCACGTTGGGAGACTCAACACCGTATCCTGTCGTGATAGATTGTACCGTGGCATCCCTGAGATGGAATTGTAACTTTCACGGCCGGTTTAATTGTACGCAATGTCCGACGGGACAGCAGTCGCACCTCCGACCAGCGCGGTTGGCTACGTACGGCGTGAAAAAGAAGTCCAACGTGCATACTGTACATACAGTACATGAAGCTGAATGTGTCTGGCATCAGGGACGGATTGATTTTGTGCAGCGCGTAACGATTCGTACGGACATGGCCAAGCAGTCTGATACTTTTTTTCGTGTTTTTTTCCTTCCCCCCCCCCCAGGCCAGAATGCACTTAAAGAAGCTCTCCTTGAGTCAATGAAGGAAAATCAATCTGCTTCTCCATCGAAGCATCTTAAGCCAGAATAAGTGAAAAACACGCCTAAATCACGGAACCCCCTTCTTGGAAGGAAAACAACAACGCGTTGGCCAGTCTGGGGACCCAGGCTTGACGCTATGAATATTTTCACTTAGCAAGCAATCGTCGTAGAATACAAAAGAAAAAATTCAGGGGTTGTTTGAACATTTTTTTTTAGTACGTTCTTTGGCTCTGCCGCGGGCGTTTGCGCGAGGTCCCTCGTTGAAAGCGCACGGATCCCACGATGGCGGCCCAGGCGCTCCGCACGCTTCGAGCGTGCCTCTTCTTCCCCACGCTCCTGCTGCTGCTGCTGCCCGCCGCTTGCTACGGCTCTCAGTGGGCCTCCTGGTGCCCCGAGCCGTGCGTCTGCGAGGTGCGTCCGTGGTTCACGCCGCAGTCCACCTACCGGGAGGCCCCCACCGTCGACTGCAACGACCAGCACCTGACGGGCATCCCCCCCGGCATCGTGGCCACCACCGAGGTCCTTCTACTGCAGGGGAATTCCATCGCTGTCGTGCCCGACCCGATATCGTCGTCCCTCCTGAACCTCACCGACCTCGACTTCTCGCAGAATAATTTCAGCTCCGTCCTGGACACGGGGCTGTCCAACCTGACCCAGCTCGTGACCCTCCACCTGGAGGAAAACCACGTCACCGAGCTGCCCGACGGCTGCCTCAAGGACCTCGTGAATCTGCAGGAGCTCTACCTGAACCACAATCAGATCCGCACCGTGGCGCCGGGAGCATTCCGGGGCCTCTCCAGCCTCCTCCGCCTCCACCTCAACTCCAACCAGCTGAGGAGCATCGATGCGCGCTGGTTCGCGCACACGCCCGGCCTCGAGATCCTCATGATCGGGGAGAACCCCGTGTCCGGCATCGTCGACTTCAACTTCCGGCCGCTGGCAAATCTGCGGAGCCTGGTCCTGGCCGGGATGGGCCTGTCGGTGCTGCCCAGTGAGGCCATGGTGGGCCTGGACAACCTGGAGAGCCTCTCCTTCTACGACAACCAGCTGGAGCGCGTGCCCCGCGTGGCGCTGCAGAGGGTGCCCACGCTCAAGTTCCTCGACCTCAACAAAAACCCGATCCGCCACATCAGCGACGGCGACTTCCGCGACATGCTGCGGCTCAAGGAGCTGGGCGTCAGCAGCATGGCCGAGCTGGTGTCGGTGGAGAGGTTCGCCCTGGACAACCTGCCCGAGCTGACGAAGGTGGAGGCGACGAACAACCCCAAGCTGGGCTACGTCCACCGCGAGGCCTTCCGCGACGTGCCCAAGCTGGAGAGCCTCATGCTCAACGACAACGCGCTGAGCGCCCTCTACTTCGCCACCGTGCGCTCGCTGCCCAGCCTGCGCGAGGTGAGCCTACACGGCAACCCGCTGCGCTGCGACTGTGTCAGCCGGTGGCTGGGCGCCAATCAGACGGCGGTGCGCTTCATCGAGCCGGAGTCGATGCGCTGCGCGTCGCCGCCCGAGGCCGAGGGGCGCGACGCGCGGGAGGCGGCGTCCCTCGGCGGGGCCCTCGCCGTGGCCTGCCTGCCGCTCATCGCGCCGGCCGCCCTGCCCTCGAAGCTCGAGCTGCAACCGCACGCCAGCGCCACGCTGGAGTGCGGCGCCGTCGGAGAGCCCGAGCCCGCCATCTACTGGGTGACGCCGCGCGGGGACAGGGTGGCCGCCGACTCGCCGCCCGGCCGCTACCGCGTGGAGCTCGAGGGGCGGCTGGTGATCTCGGACGCGCGGGGCGACGACGCGGGCCTGTACACGTGCGTGGCGCACAACTCGGAGGGCGCGGACACGCGCGGCGTGACGCTGCGCGTGACGGGCGGGCCGGCGGGCCCCGGCGGGGTGGAGGCCCGCGGGCTGACGCTCGCCGTGAAGGGCGTCGACGCGCGCTCGGTGCTCGTCGTGTGGCAGGTGAGGGGGTCGGCACGCGCCCAGCAGTGGATGGAGCATGGCGGACGATGACGATGATGATCATGAGAGTAGTTCGACACGTGCATAGGAGGGGACTAGACCGGAATATTTATTTATACTGGAGGAATCCAGTGAGCTATGAAGCTTTTTTTCACAGATGTCTAGTAGAAACTTAGTAATCACGTACAAACACAAAGGTAAAGATCCCCCGTTTAGCCAATAACAAACTGTAAGGGCAAGTGCTGTTAGCGAGCACCTATGAAGGCCAGCACAGTGCACAGTGGGGTGGGGTGGTGTGACCAGCACCACGCATGTCTCCTGAGTGGCAATGTTTACGCTCCGCACCAGGTATTCATTTCAGGCTGAACTGACCTAGGTAAGGCCAGGACATACCACTTGCAACTGATGTTAGTTCTGATACTACTTGCAAGTGATGTTAGTTCTGATACCACTTGCAACTGATGTTAGCCATGTCTCGTAATTGAACTCAGCAGGTCCCACCGCTCTCCATGCACGCACGCACAAACATACACACTGGGTACACACACCACAGGGATCTGGGAAGTGGTGTAATGAGATGGCAGTACAGCTAATATAGTTGGTGACCTGTTTTTTTTTTATATCGATTTTGAAGTTTATCTCCAGGCATTCGTTGGTTTCCGAATGACTCGTTAAAAAAAGAGTTTGCCAAACGTCCGAATGCACCCCCTGAAAAGAGTCCTTGGGCGAGGCTCAGTGGGGCTTTCCTGGGCCATGGCGAGTGACCGTTGTTATTAATGTATATCCAATCTAAACCTTGCCGGATTAGCGGGGCTATGGCTTATCTGGCTTCTAAGGGAGGGAGGGGGGGGGGGGGTACGCAGCTTCCCCACGGTCAACACAGAAATAGCTCCGCGAGTGGAACAACATCTAGATTGACCTTGTCAATCTAGATGATTATTTCCAAGTGCCATAGCTCGCAGTGGCCTCCTGATAGGGGAAGGGAGAAGAGCGTTCCAGATGGCCGCAGCGCGATGCGGCGACGACCATCTTTGTTCTACGTCGAAGAAACCACCACTACGTGTGCGAACGACCAGCGATTGATTTTACGAGACTTCCACGTGTCTTACTCGAGTTCGTGGGAGAAATTAACTTCTTTCGAACACGTAGGCTTTCGCGACCAATATCATCCATAATATAGGTTTACATCGAATGCCCTCTATTTAAGGAATGAAACAGGGGGATTTCTCCACAAATCTGGCTGTCCGCTAGTTGTAATTACTGGCGAAGCGTCATGCTCAGATTGTAAATGTTGTGGATTTGCTCTCAAATACACCGGTGTGCTGTACTAGTGACGAATTGGCACGTTCTGTTTACGTGACAAACCTTACTCATTGGCTGTGTCGGGTGGTAGCGTGTTTAACGACACATTTATATATTTATGCGATCTAACCCAAAAGCCTCTACTATGAACCTTGTTCTAGTTGTGAAAACAAAGGAAGTAAATAAAACATCTTTGAAGTGAAAAGTCAAAGTGGTTTGGAGGCTCAAACAAGTCCAGGTAGACAATCGATGTTGGGAATTCCACGTTCCTGTGGTAGGGCGAGTCTATCCATCCGACAATCACTCCATCTGATATTCGTTTATTTGACGTCAACAAAATAAAGACGTGTCAATATTTATGTTGGTATTGAGTGGGATACGTTGTTGGAGAGACGTACTTTTTTGGTCGATATCCAGACACTTTTTTATGAAGTAGGCCATGCATAAAAATCCATTGTTGCACTGTACTTCTATGCTCGCACTATGGCCCTGCATTCGCCTAATCCAAACTGACCAAAGCGGTGAAGTATAACCCAGTAACCTCTGTGGGGAGGCCCTCTTCCAGCTGAGGCTAACTGCTCAATGAAGAGCATGGCACGTCCACCCAATCTTGTCAGAAGCTAAGCAGATTCGAGCCTGTTCAATATTTGTATGGGGAGACTGCCTGGATATACTAGGTGTGACGCCGTGGGCTTGGGCTGTGGAATGAAATGGCTGGGAGATGGCAGCACAGGGGTTGAGGGGCCGGGAGGGGGGTGTGTACTAGAGCGTTTGTTTTTTCCCGCATGTTTAAACGCTCGTTTGTGGAGTTGACCGAAACTTCCCAATTTTTTGAGCGACAGAGCTCTTGAAAATTATCGACGCCGGTTTTGTCCGACCGCAAAAGCCTTCGCACCCTCCTGAACCCGCGTGCCGTCTCAACCCCAACCACCGCCAAAACCCGGGGGGGGGGCCCGCCCCCCTCCCTCCCCCCCCCGCAGGTGAACCCAGACACGCTGACGCCGTCGGACCTCAAGTGGTCGTCGGCCACCGTCAAGGTGGAGAGCTCGCGGGCGTCCTACACGGCGCACGTGCCCGTGGGCGTGCGCGAGTACAACCTGACGCACCTGCAGCCCGCCACGGCCTACGCAGTGTGCCTGGCCGTCGCCACGGCCCAGCAGCGCGCCGCTCGCCGCTCCTGCGTCAACGTGACGACGCGCTCGGCGCCCCTCCTGGTGAGCCCCGCCGAGAGGCAGGCGAACGTCGCCACGGCCGCCGCCGCCGCCTCCGTCTTCGCGGCGCTCACCCTGGCGTCGCTCGCCGCCTGCGCCGTCAGGCGGCTCAGGCGGAGGTCCTACGACCAGTCGCTGAAGCAGTACGTGCAGAAGGGCTCCTCCATCCCGCTCGACGAGCTCTACCCGCCGCTCATCGGCCTGTGGGAGGCGGAGGGCGGCGAGCGGGAGAAGGAGGGCGCGGAGGGGAAGGCGTCCGCCAACTCGTCCGCCCCGTCGCAGGTGGACACCTCGCGCAGCTACTACATGTGGTAGGAGGCGGTTGCCGAGGCGGCGGCGCGGGGGGAGGAAGAGGCCGAGGGGTTTTTTTTTGGCCGCCCTCGGAGGTACCACGAGAGAAAGTAGAAAAAAAACAACGGACCCGTCGTGAGGAGACAAGCGCGTGCGGCGGAGAGGAGGTGACCGACGCGAAGCGCGACTCGTCACGCTGATGTCCCGGGAAGACTTGCAGCATCTCCCCCCGGGGGACAGCTTCGCTCTAACAAAAAACTAAAAAAATTAGGACGGTTTCCTGGGACGAGTGGGGACAGGTGGCATCACGACGCCACGGTCGGTCACTGGAGGCGGAGGAAATGAGAAAAGGACCACGCCTGTGGCGGCGAGACTTGTTGACGTGTTGTTTAAATTCGGTGGGGGGGGAGGGGTCAGGGTGGGAGGCATACGGAAACTCAGGAGGGGGGGGGGGAGATGCGGTGACACAGTAAACGTTAATCAAACCTTAAACTAACGTCACAGGTGAGGCCACAAGCGACGCTGGAACAGACGGCGCGCACTTCTGTCCATTTGTTACAGTCGGGGGGGAGGCGGGGGGGGTTGTCTTGGAGGAGAAAATCACCACTGGGTGTTAAATATTGTCCTGACGTATGTTGACATTACGATACGATAAGGTTTCAGAAGGTGGGTGGCGCGGGGGGGGTGGCGGCTCAGCCCACTCCAGCTGGAAGGAGCGATCAGAAGATGGTTTTGTGAGCGCCGCTGGTTGGCGCTGCTGGTGGCGCTGGCGGCGACGTGCCCACACGTGCGCGGTCACGCCTCTCGGCAGACGAGGCCCTCGCGTGACGGCCAGAAGCATCTCCGCCCTTCTGGCGCGCCGACGACGCTCGCGCTGAGCCGAGCGGCGTAGGCCGTCGACCCGGGGCTCGGCTGGAATCGTGGGGCCGCAGGTCGCCGAACTTTTAGACGCCGCCGCCGCCGCCCTCCACTCCCTTCTTCCTCCGTAGCAGCATTCCGGAAAGGTCGGGAACGTCGGCAGGGAAGGGCGGGGGGGCCCGCCTTGCGACGCGAATGCAGCGGCTGACCGTGGCCGTCCTCGCGCCGAGCTCCGTCGCCCGTCGACGGACGACCCGGAGGAGGAGCCGCACTCGTCGGCGAACTGTCGGGTCGATTTGTCGCACCGCGCAGGTCGTGCGTGGCGGATGAACGATGGCTGGCGGCTCGAAGAGCGGACGGCGGGCCGCTGCGGTTGTTTGGGGAGGTCGGCTGCGTCCGACGGCGGTCTGAGCCCCCTCCGTCGATGGCGAAAGCGGGCCGCGAGCTATCGCGAGCCTCGTGGGTCGACCATGGCACCGAGGTGGCCGGACACGGGTGTGTGTTGGTGGCCAGCGTGTTGGGGATCAACGTCGCGCGTGGCCACGCGCGATGCGCCGCACGAGGGATGAACAGAGGTGTGCGCGCTTGGGGGCGACCGCAGACCGCACGTCGGTATGCAAACGCTGTACGTGTGCTTTTTTTTTTCTTCTTCTTATTTTTTCTTTTCCCCGAGCGTAATTTTTAATTGAGATATTTTCCTAGAAACAAGATGACATGAATGTTACTATCTATCGATTCAGGAGCACACACACGGGGGTGGGGGGGGGGCGCAGCCGGACGGCAAGCGCAGAGTGACGTTCGTCGGGCTCTCGCAGAGAATTCACTCGGTCCGCTGGAACCTGCGTTGCCGAAACCAAAATGGAATTGCTTAGCGCGCGCACGCAGACACGCACGAAGGTGTACGCTTCGTTTCAAACGAATGTAAATACTGTGCCGCTACGTAAACAACACATGACAGCCATACTGCGAGGGGGGGTGGGTGGGGTTAACATTCCCAGCGCTGGACAAGAGCAGAGGGACGAGAGTAATTGCCTTTCCAGGGAGACGCGCGTGCGCACGTGCGCTTGCGTATGCGTGCACGCTAATCCCATCCGTCCGTGAGGCCTAGGGTTGCCACTCCTGGGCCACAAAAAAACCCACCAAGGACATGGTCAGGATATAGAATATCTCACAGTAGCGGAAGAGGGGCCGAGCTTCGTATAAGTGCAGAGTCTTACGCAAATGACAAAAACTGGGACTTCTGCCCCAGAGATTTTCCCAGGACAGCTGAGGTAAGCCGCCAGGCCTGGTTGCATGCCCTGGTGAGGCCACTCTCAAGGAGCCTCCCTCCGCTGGCCCCAAGGGCAACGGCTGAGCCGACACGCTGTGAGCGGTGCATGATGCGTGGCATCGTCCGGTGCCACCGCCGCGTGCCACCTCTCCGTGGCACCGGCGCGTGGCACCGCCGCTTCTGTCGAAAGCCCTGTGACGTGATTGGGCCTACACTAATGGGAACGCAGCATACCGAATGTTGCTTTTGGCGCGTTTTTGTTTTTGACTGCCTGACGATTGCTGTCGTAGACGTGGGGTCCCGTCTAAACGAGTTTTGTGCACTTGCCTAGGATTCCCAGGGACAAATGTTGAGGGTGCTGTTTTCCTTCCCGTACCCGGTGCAGCAACGACGAGCTGGAACCCGTGATGATTTAAGCACTGAGATTCTTGTGCCCGAAAATACCCACGCCTGGTAATGGGGGCACGTGTGGTCACACGGCTGGGAAAACCCAATCAAGCCAATTACAGTGCTGCACACATGATTTCGTCGAAACGTTTGGTCGCAGTAAATGGGCCGCGTAACGTCTGCTCAGAGTAACACAACTTGCATCGTTTTTTTTTGTTTCCCTCTGCGGCCGCGCTGCTGTTGCAGCTCTCCGTCGTGTTTCCGGGTCGTACCGCCTGCCGTGCCAGTCACGGTGTTCCGACGTTTCGCCTCCGCGTGCCGACGGGAGCTTTCGCAGGAACTGCTCCAAAACGTGGGGGCGCGTGAGCCTGAAACGACCGGACGCCATTCAGGACAACGAGTGGCACGACCCGGAAATTTACCGCTGGAGCTTTTCTGTTGGGAGGGAGCAAATCGCGCGTTAGCTTGGAGGACAGCTCACGTGCCCGCGGGGTTAAGAGATGGTGATGTGAAAGGCTCGCTGCAGTTGGCTTTCTAGTTGACATCTAGCCGGTTGTTTACCAGCGCGTTAAATTGGGCGGGAGGTCTTCATCCAGCCGCGGGATAGATCACGGCCGCCGATACGTCGAGGGCGTTTGCGCGTAACGAGTTCATCTGAGCCCCTAAAGCTGCAAGAGGCCACTGCAGGTAAAATCGCGACCCCCGAATAGCGACATCCCACCGGATCGCAACTTGAGGTGGGGGGGGGCGCAGGGGAGAATTGCCGCACCCCCTGACCACGCGTCACTATGGCTGTAGCCTGGGCGTTGCACGACAGCTGGGTTTGGCGCCCGCGTCTACGAATACACAGAGCGGTGTCGGCACGAACCATCCACAGGGTAATGGGGTGTGGCACGCTTGGCACCGGTGCAAGGAATAAAATGGAATTCCCTCGCCCCCCCCCGCCGCCATTTCCCCTGCCCGGCGTTCCCTCTCCGCGTAGCCCGGGCGCCTAAAGCCCCCTCCGGCGGTGCAAGGCGGCTAGAGACCCCCCCCCCAGCCCGGAGCAGTTGCACCGCCTGCACCCTCGATGGTCATCCCTCCGCGATGTGAGAGCACCGTGAGGCCCCGTGGACAGGTGGACAGGGCGGTTATCGGGCGTGCTGAGCAGAGGCGATGGCACGGCGTGTCATTGGAGGCCATTTTAGAACTGCTTAATGGCAGCATAGGAATCTAAATTTCAACTGCTGTGTATATATAATACTGTTAGAATGAATAACGGGGTATTCAAAACTTTAACGAGGATTTTTTTTTTATAAACAATATTTACGAGAGGGGAAAGAGAGATGTTGACGTTTCGACCGAATGACCACCACCTCAAGTTGACGGTAGCCGCTCCCGTGAGCCACGGCGGCTAGGAGATGTTAACGACCTCGCCAGGTATACAGGAGGTCGTGGGTTTGATCCCGATCCTGACGCCTGCTGTATATTTGGAGCGTGAGTGTTCTCCCCGTGGTCGCGTGGATTTTCCTCCGGGCCCTCCGTTTTTTCCCTCCACATTTAGAATCAACGTCACGCGTTCAGAGCATTTGGCTGCGACACATTTCCACGTGGCGATGATGATGATGATTCGCCACTGCGTTGGGCTCTCATTTGTGGCCAGTTCGCTTCTGAAAAAAGAGCCACATAGCTCAATGGGGCCTTTCCTGATAAAATAAAAAATGGTTTTAGTTTACCGGTTTAATTCTCAACGCGAGGGGTGAGCGCCGCCCTGTTCGGGAACCGAACTCGCGTGACGAGGCACCGACAGCACAGTCGGGATGAGTGGAGACGCGCGCTGGACGATGTCAGACTGGAGATCATAGATGACAGTGCGGGCTAGTGCTCAGCACGTGAAGCATTCTGAAGGCATTCCTGTACCAGGTTTGACGATTGCGTCGCACGGTGCGAACAGCCGGGGTCCGCCGCACCTGAGCGATAGGTTGAGCGACTCGGTTGCGTGCAACTCAGTTGCTTGTATGTGGAGGTCTCTGCAACCGGTTGCGGTCCATGTTTGGCGAACTCTTCATTTGTCCTGAAACTCCGGTGGTGAAGTTGGCCGTAAGCTCCCAGCCTCCACTCATCCATCCCAATGTCTTTGAAAACCTCCCTCCCTGTTAACACACACACACACATTTAATAAAAAAAGCCATGAACAAAGGGCCAATTTGGCAAAACGTCAATATTTTTCTTTTCCTCTACTGCCCGGACAGTGAAAAGAAATAAATCATTTTTTATTGTTCGTTTAATGAACCTGCTTAGTAATTGCGTTAGGTCCGCCGAAACAGAAACTTTACACCTTTAAACCGTGTTGTATAATGGCAGTAAAGAGTGACACACCACGGAGCCTATGGTGATCAAATGTAGTGGCGTACGATTCAGGTATCTTTAGCAATGCTATCAAATAATAACTTTGTATAATGGACACGCACAACACTGGAGTCATCGAGTCGTAACCCGCAGTGAGTTTGCGTCGTAACCATTTTTTTTCATTTAAAACGTTTAAAGCGTCGTCTATATTTACTAACGCACAAGCTCGCACACACGCACGCACACACGCACGCACACCCAGAGACTAAAATAGCAAAAATTCGTTCCGTGTAAACGGCTGTGAATAATAACGAGGCTTGAGAACAAGAGAGAGAAAAAAAATCCCCGTCGGTAAACATTTTCAGACAGTTGTCCAAGCCCCGGGGACAGACGGGACTTTTGATTGTGGACGTGACAGACAGCTGGGGTCAGCTGCTCGCAAGCATAACACAGCTGTGAGCTAAATTGAAATCGGTCATAGGGTGTGTTGGGGGTTGGAGGGAGGGAGGGAGGGGGGGAGGTTGTTTGACCATACTTCACCACGCCGGTGTCATCGAAGACGTTGAATCTTGTCGAGGCGCCCGTCTCGCGAGTCTCGTCCATCCGAGTGCACGTGGCAGCGGAAGGATTTCTTTCGCAATTCCTGCCAATCGCCTGATGAAGCTGGTTGCGATCACCGGCGGAAGGTCACGGTACTCAAATTGTAAACGTTGTGGGTTTTTGCTCACCAACAACGCCGTTGTTATCTGAAGTCGCAGCTATTTGGCGCGTTTTGTTTACGTAACAAACCTTGCGAATTGGCCCTGGCAGGCGGTCGTGCCTGCTTGACGACCCGTTTATATTCATCGCGTGGAACGTCGGGCCAACGTTGGCTGAACGTTGCGTGTTTTGCTGGGTTAACCTCGACAACGCACGCGACTCGTTGAAGAAGAATATGAAGGATGAAGAGAAAGATGCCGCGGACGTAAAACAACGGGCAGCTCTTCTCTCGCCGCTGCATACCGCGAGTTTTCCCAGTCTGTCTCGAGACATCAAGTTTGAGTTTGAAGCGTCCTAGATTACAAAAAACAAATAGTCAATAGTGAAGAAAATTACGGTCAAGCGCGCTATCGTGGGCACGGTGAGCGCGCGCGCTGCCTGGATGGATACTCGACATCGCAGGGTCGTTTAGAGGTGGCGGCTTGGGGAGGCCTTCATCCTGCAGTGGATAGACCATGGCTGTTGATGGTGGTGGTGTCACCCGGGTCCTATAATGACACACTTGGCTGTAACTTTAAGTTATGATAAAAAAATGTATCTTGTAATCAATCCCGAGGCTTTACACGTGGACAGTTGCAGGGAAATTGGTCTTGGAGCGTATTTTTTTTAGTTTGCTGTTCTTCCTCCGCACCTCTGATTGGCGTGGTTGGCTATGTACGGTGCAAAAGAAGTTCAACATACATACGTGAGCGAGGCAAGGTGGGCATTTGATTTTGGAGTTGCGTCCTCCGTAACAATAACAGGAATCAACGTGGTAGCAGGTAACGCCGTTTTTTGTATCTTCACCAGAACAAAATAACAACGTTAGGTTCGTTATACTGCAGTTATGTTGACGTTAACCCTCGTCGCGTGATTCGATCAGTGCTTTCATTTGATTTCCCCTTGTTTCACAATGTTTCACAATGTCCAACGTGCGTTGCGGCGCTTGCAAATATAGAGTTTATTTTTTTTTTACCGAATTCTAAGAGAGAGAGATTTAAAAAATGAACCCGTAAAAACTAAGTTTTTCACTATAAATCCTTTATATGCGTGGCGGCTAGAGTCCTCTCGTCCTCTGGCTTGAGATGGCTTCCACCTATGGGTCAGATGATTGCATGCCAGCATTAAGCAATTGGTAATTAAATATAATATTTTAGTCCTAAAAAGTGTAAAATTTTGGAAAAAAATTTTGACGAACATTAATTGTCACGCACAACTAGTCTGTGTGGAAAATGTCAGCTCGATTGGATCACGGGAAGTGGGTTAAAAAACGACTGAAAGATTGGCACGGTCGTAAGCAAGCAAGCAAGCGCGCAAGTGAACTTAATATAAAGGATTTAAAAACGCCTCCTCTCGTTATTTCGGTGGCCAACGCCCCACCTGGTCCATTGCTCGCAGTGCTGAAACGGCACGCAATGTGTCACCGCTCTTGCACGCGAACTGCCCTCATTGCTCCGTCTCCGCGGTGAGCCCCTCCCCATTTACGACACGTCGGCTTTCGCTCCCATATTCATGTGAATAACCCAACCGGCAATGGATACCCATTGTAATTTATATGCATTCATTAATACACCCCCCCCCCCATACTTCGCACGTGAAGGGCTCACAAGTGACGTCATCACATCTATCCCTCTATTTAAGGAACGAAACGGGAGGATTTCTCCCCAAATTTGGCTGTCGCCTGATGAAGCTGGCTGTAATTACTGGCGAAACGTCGTACTCAGATTGTAAATGTTGTGGATTTGCTCTCCAACGCACCGGTGTGCTGTACAAGTTACGAATTGGCATGTTCTGTTTACGTGAATAACCTTACTAGTTGGCTGTGTCGGATGGTGGTGGGTTTAGCGACACATTTATATTTACGCGATCTAACCCAAAAACAAAACTATATTATGCCCCCCCCCCCCGATCGTGTCGTTTCTTTCGGCCACGATCCCCTTTCACCCGTCTCTTCCACCGGCAATCAACTCCTTCTAGCGACACGTCCTGCCCAAGGCCACTTCTCACGTAAAAGTCAACGTCTCCCCGAGTTGACGTCTCCGATTTGTGTTTTTCTCCCTGATCCATGTGCACGTCCAAGCCGTCTCCCAGTGTCACCGCGAGCATCGCATCTCTCCCTTCGCGTCTTTCTCCGAGCACCCTTCAGCTTTTACTTCAATTCTCATCGTCGGCGCTTGATTGTTATGATTAACCGTATAATCATCGTAGGGCGGGCATGCTCCGGCCAATCACCAGGGTAGCGTTACGTGTTGCTGTGCGTTCACGAGAGAGGGCGGCGTTCGACAACAACAACGGCAAACGAAACAAAAACCGAGGTGAAACGATCGAAACCGCACGGGAGCCAGACGCTGCAAAATCTTCCGCGATTTATAGCGGTTCGCACGCCCGCGAGAAATCATCTTCCAAGAACGAGGCGAGCCTCGTTCATTTCAAAGCCCAGATCGCCCTCGGATGGCCACCCGCGTGCGGTGCGACAGAGGGGGAGAGCGGCTCGCCGATGAGAGGGAGCGGCGCTTTCGCGAGTCAGGGGTCGTTCTTGGGGCGTGCTCGTTTTCCATGAGAACAAAAACCTCCCTTGCCCCGGGGCCCAAGCCGCTCCATGCAGGGATTCTCCAGTGTCACGGTGTGCAGCTGACCAGCTACCGGCCACATTTACAGCATCGCCGAGTGTGCACTACTCTGCATTATAAAGTAAAAAAAAAATGTATACGTGCTAGTGGTTGTTATTATATTACTCTGAGATACGGTGACGGCCTTTGCGATGCCTTCATCCGGCAGTGGATTGACCATGGCTGCTTCTGCTGCTGATAACGACGACGATGATGGTGATGATTACTTTGCAGTCGCATGCAAGTTAGGTGTGACACTTTGCGGTGAATCTTGACACGTGGTAAAAAAAAAATGGAACCCGATACATTGGTCTGGAGGGCCCAATTGGCTAACGGACTTAAACATGTGATTTCAGTTTCACGGCGATCGGACAAACCCCGCGAGTTAATCTACTACCGCGTAAATCCACGATCCTCCAGCGAGGCGCAGAATTACTTTTTGCACATTGGAAATCCAGGTCGTGTTGGCTGATGCGGGTGGGTTGGGTTGTCGGAGCACTGAGCCGGCATCCGCCCGTGATTAAACCACGGCTCTCAAGCGTAACGAGTCGGTGGCCTCAGCCCGGCTGCCAACACAGGCACAAAAAACATCATATTACATTTGGTTTCCACGTAAATTCCGCTTGAGTTCCAACTGCGGGAGATTACAATAACATTTGATTTGAACGGGATGAAGACTTTACGCGACGTGGGGCGGATAAAGCGACTTGATGAAGTAGCGTCACAAGTAGTTTATGCGACGTCTTCGTCCGCGGGAGAGACTGTGATTCCACCTGGCACTCTGCTCCAAAGGGAAATATATCGCATGGCATCACACCGATAAGCGCAAATAAATCAAATCTGCAATTTGTAAAAGGGAACAACAACCAAACAAAAACAACAACTGGTGTTTGAGATTCCTCGTCACCGTATTTTTTTTGTTGTGGATGAATCTATTTTATATCTCGGTTGCATGCCAATTACGGTCCGCCTTTTTTTTTCCACCGGACAAACCGAGCCACTTCGGGCGCCGTGCCGAGCGAGCCCGGCACGGTCTCAGAAGGTACCGGGCGCCGTACGCCGAGCGGTGATGCTGCCGTCATCACCGTGCGTGCCGCTCGACGCCGTCAGCCGCCGACGCCGCGTGGCCTCGAGAGTCAGACTCGGGATGTCTCGCGAGGGCGGCACGGGGGAGACGGCCAGTGGAAAACAGACCTGTACCGTGCTGGGGCCCCGTGCTGGCTCGGCTCAGATATATCCCAGTGTGGGGAAAGGGGTAACGGTGTCGCACGAGTGCCACCAACGCGGTTTACGTTCGCGCGGAGGAACGCTCAGCGTTGTGGTGGTGAACCTTTAAAGAGGGTGATCCATGCGTACAGTTAGCACAATGAGACACACAGTAAGTTGTAGACATGCACGCAGAGACAAAATCAGGCAAGACTGTTAGCCCGTGAGATTGCTATTTCTGGCAAGTAACCCCACGTTTTAACAAACTAACACGTTTTAAGTTGTTGTTAATATTACGTTTAGAGCAAAACTAACATCCTTACCGAGTTCAGTTAAATAGATTTGTTTAGTTTTTTTTGTGTTTATACATATTAACCGTTTGTCACTAATTCATGTGCACGCCGCTGTTTAGCAGATACGAACACAATCTTTGTATGGTTTGAGAAGTCGTACACGTGCACAATTATACGTATGTTCTGGTGATACCAAACTTACTAATCAGCCTCTAGAGTGCAACATTTGTGTGTGTGTGTGAGCAGACAGAATGTATGGTGCATATGCAAAACTGCTACATTTCTGGCAATAAAATAAACTTTCAGGTAGCTCTCCTGACATCGTCTGCCGTGTCCTCTGTCTTGAAAGTCGGTCACTCGCTGGCTGGATTCCACGACTGGCCCCTGCGACCTGCCCGCCGCACGTGAGCTCCGCGAGAAAGAGCCGTGGACCGCATGTGCCTTCGCAGGCCCCGCGGTGCCCACAGTCTTCGTCTTCTTCTTTCGTACGGCTGATGTAAACTTAAACTAAACATTTTATTTTACCAGCAGGTAAGGCCCCCTGAGCAATGTGGCTCTTTTTCAAAAGCCACCTGGCTACGTTTCTGGGAGGCTCAACGGCGGAGGCAGCAGGGGCTCACCCCTCTCCGTCGGCCCCGCGTACTTTTCAAGAGCCGCGCTCGGCCTCGGTTACCGGCGCGGCCCCGAGAGTGAGGGGCCCTTCGCCCTCTCCGATATTCCCCCCCCCCCCCCCCGAGTGCCGGATGATCCTCGTAGCAAAAGTAGCGACATATGTAGTAGCTATGGGCCCCGCACTTTCAAGGGCCCCGCGCTAAATGCTTTCAAGCTATCAATTCCGATTCAGTGATTCTGCACTTGCTCGACTACTATAGTACTATACCGCCTTCAACTTTCATGAACGACTGGGTGTTTAAGGTTAACGATTTCTTGTATTTTCTGGCTGTATAGCGAATAAAAAAAATATACTTTACTATGCAAGTAAAAAATGCATGTGTTTTAATCTTGTTTGGGTCCCTTTATAACAGATGCTACAGGCCCCCGCACTAGCTTCATCCGGCACTGCCCCCCCCCCCACGCCGATTCTCGTTCACTGCCAACTCCCTCCCTGTGCCACGCGAGCGTGAACGCCACGAGTTGGGTAGCTCTGCCTCGTTGGTCAGTGGTCTGACTTAAATGTTTTTATTTTAACAGGTAAGCCTCACTGTGTAGCTCTTTTTTTCCAGAAGCGACCTATCACAAATGATAGCTCGACGAAGTGGGGGTTATCATCCTGTGGACATTTCTAGCAGGCCAAATACTCGAAACGCGTGCCGTTGATTCTAAATGTGGAGGCAAAAACTCGGAGGATCCGGAGAAAAATCCACGCGACCATGGGGAGAAAGTCACCCAAACTCGAAATAGACAGGAATCGGGGTCGGAATAGAACCCACGACCTTCTGCATACCAGGCGAGGGAGTTAACAGCTGCAGTTTCACATAAAGGTGGTCAAGCCCGACAATCGTGTCAGCAGCGGCGGAGTGTATCGCCGTGACATCTTCGTATTTGTGGATTGTACGGTCTGTTCGGGATCACCACAGTCGCACATTGGATGGTTTTTAATTTTCCATTTGTGCATAATCGGGTATCCGCGTCTGCCATGGTTTGTGCAGTGGATGCGGTTTAGAGTGGACCGTGAATTTCGTTGAAGACCAAACCCAGAGATAATTCTGCGTTGGGGTTTTCACAGTGGCACCGTGCACTGCGTTGAGAAGTTCTCATCAAATGAATACAAAAAAAAAACGAGCCCCTACGGTGGTGCATTGTCTCATAGTGTCCCAATGCCCCTCTCCGATTCGGTCGTGGGAATTCCACATTCCTATGCAGCGCTGATTAACCTCCACCGATGCATATCCTCAACCTAATCTCGTCATATGAAATTGCCATTGCAGCACAGTACGTCACGTATCAGCCCTGACAAATGAACTGTCCACATCCCAGCGCAGTATTTGTTCACGGTGCAACTGTCATGTTCCATAGACCTGATCTTAACGCAATTCATATAGCGCCTTCACCTAGGCGCTTTACGGAGAATTAAGAAGGGTGCATACAGAATGAATGTAATGGCGGAGATGGGGGTGAATGAAATGGATGAGAGGAAGCAATGGGTGGCGAATCTGTGACGCGTGAATTCGGCGAAAGCGAAATTTATGACAGTAAATGACGATGACGAATGGGAAATGAGTGACAGCCGTATGTTCTTGGTTCTTTCGGTAAAGTCACGTAGAAGGGAAATAATAAAATAATAAAAATAAAACATAATAAAATACACCTCGGTTACCGAACGAGTCGGAGTGCACACGTGCGTACGGACGCACGCTGAACTTCTTTCGCACCGTACGCAGCCAAACCGCGCTAATCGGAGTTGCGGTGGCGTGAGCGGTGAGCAGACAGGCAGCTGTGCAGGATTGCGGCGGTATTTGTTTTTATCATCACCGTGTGCCCGCCGCGTGCGTTGTGTCTGTGCGTTCAGGGAACTGGATGACCTCGGGGGAATTTGGAGCTTAAAACCTCGCGTGCATGCCGTGCCGTGCGTCTCTGGCTCATGCCCTCTCGTAGAGAGGCATCTCTCGCGTTATCGGAACCGGCCACCTGCTTCCCTGGACCGCATCCAAGGCCATCTGCTCCGCCGATAGCGCTCGCAGACAACGGCCGATGGGGTCTCACCCACCCACGGCATCGCAGCGCCGCCCATCCATTAGTTGCGTTCATCGTTTGATGTGTTCACCGTCGTTTGGACGTCCGCCCCTCGCCCTCTTTCGAACCTAGCTCACCGTGGCTGTCTCGGCACTCCGCCACGAACCCCCCCTCCCTCCCCGGGACGACCGGAGTTCGACTCCGCGCTCGCGGGGCCGCATACGGCGGTGACGAATGTCGAGTCTTGAGACCCAACACGTTCCATTCATTGGCTACCACGTTCAGATAAGCCCCTCCCCCCTCCTCCCCCCCTTAACTTGTATTTAAGAACTTGTCTCTTGGAGTTTTGCCTCACTTGATAAAGTAAATCTGGCTGTGACGGTCCCACCTGATGACGGAGACTTGTGTTGCCTCCGAAACGTCGTGATTTATTATTTTATTTATATAATGTAGTTTTATTATTTCTTTATTTCTACCTACGTGACTTTACCGAAAAAACGTAAGAGTATGAGTCTTGAGACGGTTGCTTGGCCTCTCTTCGGCCTTAAACGAGCACGGCACCCCCCGGTGGGATGCGTGAACATCGCCAGTGTTGGGAGGGAGCGGCAGTTGGCTGTGCCGGTCTCTACAGCACTTGCACCCAACAGTCTCTGATTGGCTAAACGGGGCGGCGACGGGGGGATAGTTGTCCTTGCCATCTAACCACGTGCGTCTGACGCTGTCTTCCCGACAGACCCGGTCTTCACCTGAGGACGGCTGCCTGCGTTGTGGCCGAAACGTCGTGAGAATAATTTAATTATGTTAAATTTTTATTATTTTATTATTTCCCTTCTACGTGACTTTACCGAAAGAACCAAGAAGATAATTACAACTCGTTTCATCAGGCGACAGCCAGGCACAACATGTTAGACACCCCCCCATAATTATCGTGCTGCTGTCAAACTCCCAACGGTTTCAAATGTGTGGCGTCTCTCACACTGATGAAGTCTTATCGGCAAAAGTGCCCTCCCCTTCTGAAAAGTAGTGAACAACACCGGTATAGGGCCAATATGGCGAAGCTGGCGAGATGCTTTGGCTGGCTGGGTAGTTTTGGGTTAGGGCTGTTTGTCTTGTACACCCCAAACTCATTGTTTCTCTTTTGCCATTGCAATGCATTCTGCGGTAATTAACAGCCCTATGTCAGTCCACTTGCTGGTTGTGGAGGTTGCTTGACCATCGGTACTTCACCACTCCCTTGTCAGTTTCCCCCTCTCCTCCCCCCGCTGGACAAACGTGAGTGCACACGTCTCTTCGGTTGATGAACATGTCGCTTTATTACACGGCGAGTGAGATCAGTGTCCGGTTGGTTATTAAATGAGATACCCACAGTGCACTGGGGCAATGCACTGTGGGTTTTAAACGCTGCCGTGCTGGCGCGCCAAATAACCGCGAAGCGCAGCAAGTGTTCGAATTCTGAGATTGTACAACCGAGCGATTAGAACCACGCGAGCCCACGTAACCCAACACGGCGAAGCAGTTTAATATCTTACACAAACCACCGTTCTGAGCCGTATCCTAATGCGTCGATAAAACAAAAATGCAATGCCCTTTTCTCCGGGAAACATCAATGCTTGTCCCCTGTTCATTGTCCGTAGCCACACATTTCCTACCGAGACCACATCACCACAATCTTCAGCTTCTTGCACTGCCTCTCGGTCCAATCTTGAATGAACCTCAAGATCACTACTTGCCACATTCAAGATTCTAACACGTTAAGGCTTGCACAACCAATATTATTCATGATAGCGTTTTTTTTGTTATGTTATATCGTGTAAATGTGTCTTGAAGCCACCTCCACCCGAGATAGCCAATCGGTAAGGGTTGTCGCGTGAACAGAAGGGGCCAATTCTTCACTTCTTCAGCACCACCGGTTGTGTGCTGGAGAGCAAACCCACAGCAACTTTTACAAATTCAGTTAACGATGTTTCGCTGGTGATTACAAAAACCAGCATCAACTGGAACAAATTGGCACGGTCTGTTCACGTGACAAACCTTACTCATTGGCTATGTCTGGTAGAGGTGGGTTTATGACATATTTCCATTTACGTGAGCTAACCCAATTTAAAAAAAAATCATGATTCAAGATTCTGCGTGGTGTCATCCCTTGCCCACATCTCCACTGCACTCTCGCAAACCAAGGTCACGTGCCTGCCTGTCTGTTTCTACCTCTCCGCTATGTCTCTACCCGAGTATTTCACCATCTTCATAGACACATCCCCACCCACCCACCCCCTCCCTCATCCCACTTATTATCTTTGAGTGTTCTCCACTCAATAATCACACCCCTCCTGTTGACACCCCCAGTCAACCTCGGCTCCAAAGACCGTGGCTCATTCTCTGCTGCTGCTAATGCTTCTCCCCACAGCCTGGAACTCCCTTCCTCTGGGCATCCATCGCGCGCTTGCAAGTGCTCTTCTGCGGCCGTCTGGAACGCTCTCCCATCCGATATTAGGAAGCCACTGGAGCGGTGCACTTTTAAATCGTCGTCTAGATTGACAAACTAATTTCTTTAGAACCGCTCTTTGCATTAAATTTGTTCTTACACCCCCCCCCCCATCTCCGATTAGCATGGTTGGCTACGTACGGTGTGAAAAAAGTTCAACATACATTGAAGAGGTTCATCAACATACATCCACACTGCTGACTCCATCCTCTGCCCCCCCCTGCCCCACCCGTTTAAGCCCAGGCTTGAGAACCTTCCTCTCCTCCTCTGCCCGTGATTTCAATCTATCCTCATTGGCTACTAAAGCCCCCCTCTCATTCCCCCCATACCCTTCTCTCCCGAAGCTTCAGAGCGAGCGGAAGGAATGTGGCCCTCAGCACGACAACAGTAAGGAGGACGAGGAGGAGGAGGGGGGAGCGGAGGAGGAGGAGGAGGAGCCGGCGGCTGTGGTGGGCGTCCTCCTCTGTCCCGGAGCGAGCGGCTCGAGGTGCACCGCACCGAGCGGGTCGCACGCCGACAGCCGCTGGCGCAGCGCGTCCAGCACGGCCGAGACGTCCTCCGGGCACGCGGCGTCGTCGCGGCCGCCCGCGTCCCGGCACGACTCCAGCGTGTCCACGAGGATCTTGCCCAGCAGGTGCCTGGACGCGTTCTGCGTGGGGGAAATGCGCCAGGAGGGAGGTGAGCGTCGGTCGTTGAACTCCGGGGGGCTTTCGTTTCTCAGCTCGGTGTTTTCCGCAATGCTGCGAGACCGGCTGGCTTGGAGTTGGGGGTTGTCAGCGTAATCCCATTACCGCTAGAGACCAACTATTAAGCAAAACTTATTTTTATTTCACTAGATAAGGCCCGCTGAACTATATAGCTCTTTTTCAGAAGCGACCTGGAAATCACAAATGATAGCTGGACGAAGTGGCTAGTCCATCACGTGGAAATGTATCGCAGCCAAATACTCAAAATGTGTGTTTCTACATGTGAAGGGAAAAACCGGAGGGCCCGGAGAAAAATCCACGCGACCACGGGCGGAGAGACACGCAAACTCTAAATATACAACAGGTGTCGTCAGGGTTGGGATCGACCCCACGACCTCCTGTATACCAGGCGAGGTAGTTAACATCTCATAGCCACCGTGATGATGATGATGATGAGAGAGAGAAACGCCAACTCCTAATATACAACAGGCATCGTCAGGGTCGGAATCGACCCCACGACCTCCTGTACACCAGGCGAGGTAGTTAACATCTCCCCGTCACGGCGCCCAGCGGCGTGGCCGGGAGCCGGCTCGTGTCCGCGCGACGATGGCGCTGCGTTCGGTCACCAGCGTCCCGAGGCGTCGCATCGCGTACAGAACGTCGCCCATCTTCTCCTCCACCAGGGACAGCCGCACGCGCTCCGCCTCCAGGACCTGCAGCTCCGTCTGCAGCCTCCGGCCCTCCTCTCGCCGGGCGCGCAGCTCCGCCACGAGCCCTTCCCTCCACTGCGAGAAAACCGCGAGCGCATTCGGGGAATTTCGCGCCGCGCTCAAAAGCGCAGGGATACATCGCAATGGATTGCAGCAACAACAACCGCCGTTCACCACCAAGTGGCGGCGACGTCACCACGGCGCTTGTGCCAGGCTATGTGCGCTTTAAGGCCGCGTGAAACGTCGAATGCCTGCTGGCAGGAGGTCTTGCCATGGGTTGACTGGCAGATGCACCGGCTGTGCTCCCCTACTGCGCTCCTCTCGTTGTTGTGAGCTTCGCTCCTCTGCCCTTTATTGTTGCTGGAGGGCGATTGCCTCCAACTGCCCGGCAGCGTCCTTCACGAGCCTCCTCCACAGAGGGCGATCTTGACACCACTGGTACTGGTCACTGGCATGTCCACTCAGCTCCACGCGGGCTGCATGACCCATATAATGCGCTGTCTTTTTCGATTTAAAGCTGTCGTGACTGCAGGGATTCATATTCTTGGTTCTTTCGGTAAAGTAACGTAGAAGGGAAATAATAAAATAATAAAAATAAAAATCATCAAATATTATGTTTTATTTTATTATTTCCCTTCTACGTGACTTTACCGAAAGAACCAAGAAAAATGCGCTGTCTCTTTGACGCACACGGCCCGAGCAGTAGTTTCACAGGAGGTGCCGGTGGTTTTGCCGTGCGTTGTCCCGCTAGTTTACGCCCCCATTCACTCGGCCTCATCACCCACCCGTCCCAGTTACGCACAGCGCCATCCAACATACCACCGCGACGCCCATGCAGATGCAGAACAACGACTACAATTTCACATTCAGGTGGTCAAGCCAGACAACCGCGTCAGCAGCAGCAGTGGAGTGTATCATCGCCGTGATGTCTCCTTTGTATCTGTGGATCGGGCAACGCGTCGTTACACGTTGTACGGTCCGTTCTGAATGACCACAGTCGCACACCGCTGCAGAGTTTTTAGCATTCCATTTGTGCGTCAGGTATCCGCCATGGTGTGTGCTGATGTTGTTTAGGGTGGACCATGAGCTTCGTGGACGATCAAACCCAGAGATCTTCTGCGTTGGATCTTTCAGTGGCACAGTTGGCCTTTTTGTTTGGTTTTCGAGCACAAACAAAAGACAGTCGCCACTTTCATCATTGTTTGTTGGACTTCTTTTGCATCGTTACCTAGCCAACCGTGCTGATCAGAGGGCTGGTGATGGGTATTTTTCCCAGCCCCCCAGCTTTCTTTCCCACCCTACCAAACCCGCATTCATGGAAATCGCCATACATCAGCGCCCTCTCTGCGCTACTGAACTATAAAATGTTGCAAATTGTCCGCTATTGAGTCAAGTTATATTAAAAAGACGCGTACATAATTGTGTGGTTCCGATGGCATGTTGGGCACTTTTCGGCTCTTCTGTCCAGATATTTCTGGGTTACTGTATTTACCAAAAACAACCAACAGCCCTGGTGTTATATATTTTGAATGGCCCATGGAAGTGGATATCACAGAGCTACCACTGAAGTCCCTTGAAGTGATCTCTGGTCAAACACAGTAGAAGGCAGCAGTTTCCCACCCGCTCTACACATGAATGTCTGTAATGTCCGTCGCATTGTAGTCACTCCGACAATCTCAGAGCTGGAATTTAGCCAAATTGAGTACGTAACTACATTTCCATGTTATTGTGTGTGTGTGTGTGCAGTCATCATTCTCACAACACTTGAGAACCCGGGTTGAATCACAGGCGACTGAAACCTGGATTCAAACCCAGGCCCTCTGAGGTCACCTCTCCCTGGCGGCGAGACTATTACCAGCGTCGACGTGGCCATCGAATCATCACCTGCTGTGCGTCGCCCTTCCGCCGTCGCACTTCCTGCTCCTCCTGCAGCTGAGCCGACAGCCTCTGCACCCTCCTCATCAGCTCCACCATCTCCGAGCCTCCGGCCGAGGACCCCTTAGGCCCTCCCTTCTTCCACCAGTCGCCGGGAAAGCCCTCCGGGCCTCTCGCCGGACTCGCCTCCCAGCTCCCCGCGGCGATTTTCTCCCACGTCCTGCCGCCACCTTTCTCTCGGCTGCCCTCCGGGTCACTGAACGTCCGCACCAGCCGCTTGACCAGCCCCTTGCGGCATCTTGCGCAGAGACATCGACACAAATGTTGACTCGCGTCTCGTCGCAGCCACGGTGGATTCTTTTCGTCTTTCTTTCCCGTGCTCGTGTGGCGAGCGGGCGGTTGCAGCGGTCTAGCTGCGCTGAGCTGCGCTGCTAACCTGGCTGCCCCCAGGGTTTGATTCCCGCTCACAGATTATCTGAACTGGTCCTGGGGCCTCTCCCCAAGGTCGACTCAGCCGCAAATTAGTGCCTTTATGTGCGTACTGTACGTTGAACTTTTTTCGCACCGTACGTAGCCAACCGTGCTAATCGGTGTGTAAGGGAGACAAAGACGGCTGAGGTTTGCCAAAATAATTGAGAGTACTGTAGTAACTAATTGGCACTTTTTTGGTTTACGTGACAAACCTTACTCATTGGCTGTCAGGTGGTGGCAGGTTTTAACGACACATTTATATATTTACGCGATCTAACCCAAAAAAAAACTAATATGGATACGTTTAGAGTGTTTGGCTGCTATAAATGTCCACCTGATAAGCCACTTCGTTATCATTTGCGGCCAGGTCGCTTCTGAAAAAGAGCTACATAGCTCAGTGGGCCTTACCTGGTAAATCTAACCCACCCCTACCAAAAAGAAAAAAACTTTTATTATAAAATGTGTTCGCCTTTTGACGTTCTCTGGTCTGACACTGGTGAGACTAGGCCGTAAAGATGGCTGCTGTCTGGTGTAGGCCAATCAAATACAATGTGTTTGTTATTATAATCAGCGCATGTTTGTTTGCATGTTCACCACAAGTACGTGTGGCTAATGCGAATTTGATTCCTTGCGAAAGTACAGGGTTTTTCTGGAGGGGGTTAGATCGCGTAAATATATTAATGTGTCGTTAAACCCGCCACCACCCGACACAGCCAACCAGTAAGGATTGTCACGTAAACAGAAAGTGCTAATTCGTCACTAGTACAGCACACCGGTTGTGTGTTGGAGAGCCAAGCCACAACATTTACAATCTGAGTACGACGTTTCGCCAGTAATTACAACTAGCTTCATCAGGCGACAGCCAGATTTGTGGAGAAATCCTCTCGTTTCGTTCCTTAAATAGAGGGGTAGATGTGATTACATCACTTGTGAGCCCTACCCGTGCGAAATGGGGGGGGGGGATTAATGAATGCATATAAATGACTCTGGGTATCCATTGCCGGTTAGATTATTTATCCGGTAATCGACCAACGCACATTATGTTTTATTGCCAGAACGGGTTAAACCGACATTCTTTTTTTAAACCTTTACAATGTCGCACGCGAAAAGCCCTCTTGCGTGTTATCAACAAGCAAACAACGGACGTTCCGCCCTGCACTGACCCCTGGTGGCACACCAAGTCCGCAGCTGGCGAACCACCACCCCACCGTGGTCACGTGTGTCAACCCACGAGTGGAGTGCTGGCCCGTTCCACGGACAACGTCCAGGCGACGAAACGCAAACTCAAGCTCCTGCCGAGATGCGACGAGATGGGATGCGTCGACCGGCGATTTAGGCCGCAGGGCGCAACGCCGACCCGAATTCAGAACCGCGACGATGCAGTGCGTTAAAGGCCGAATTGGTGGAATCCGCTCCGAATTGTCATCCACCTCCAATTGCCATCCACTGCATGCGTTTGTGGTCAATTGTTGGGAGGGGAGGCGGCAGGAGGATGGATGGCTTCATGAAACGCAGACACAACTTCAACCGAGAAGATGGATACAAACTGAGCAATCATTGGAAGGACGATATTAACCGAGTAAAGTCTTAACTGACTGTGATGTTTCCATCCGACCTGCCTATGTCAGCTGTTATTTCCGACTCTCTGAGTACATCACCAGGCTAAATATCTGTGAGACGGCCCAGCCACAGGAGGATCCCCACCACCTCCGGTGGCTGGGACCCTCTCCCATTGACATGCTAATCTCTCACATTTACATACAAATTCCTTCTCTAGCTCCGCCCACTTACCCTTGGGGTGAGCCCACCATGAGAGACAGCCGTAGCTGACTTACGCATGTTCTTCCAATCGTAATGCGACCGTTGATTGATTGACAGATTTCTGTTCATCGTCGTCATCATACTGTTTATTTATTAACTGTCTGTCTGATGATGTCAGAGGTTTTGTCCAGAAGTAGCTACTTTAAAATCAACGATTCGGGTCGATATATACAATTTAGCCTTCTAATTATAATCTGTAATCTCATGGTTATTTTTCTGTTGTGTTCTTTTTTTCTTTTCTATGTTCTTTATTATATTATGAGTGTTTTTACAACATTTATCCTTGTAAATGTGTTTTGTTTTTATCTCAATTTGTGCCAAGTGGCCTGCAACTTTGTGGTATGAAAATGAGTCAATATATCATGATTACCATCATCATCCTGCTAATGATCTATTCAGATGTTTGATTTTCATCATCACCGCCATTATAGCACTAATGAAATGATTGTCATCATCTTACTGCTCTTTATTAAGTCATAACATGTTTTCGTTTATCATTATCTTCAACTTATTCCTCTATATTTTTGATTAATTATTATTATGACACTTGTTCATCGAGGAAAGCCTCGTGTGCCGTTCCTGGCCTTCATAGGTGCTCGCTAATCAGCACTTGCCCCAGCAGTCTGTTAAGGCTATATGGGGGATCTTTGTCTTTGTATGTTGAACTTCTTTCGCACCGTATGTAGCCAACCGCGCTAATGGGGAGGTGCGGGGGCTATCAACGTGTACCGATTCTGAAGCGCGCGAGACTTGAGCCGAATCACAACCGACGTTTCGTTTTTGTATTCGTATGCGATACTGCATACGTACGTACTCGGTACGCCCGTGGGTTCAAGTTGGCAGGCAGGGTGCACGCACGTACGTCGAATTTCTTTCCCACCGTACGTAGCCAACCCGCACCGCCGGTAAAGCCTGCACAAGCCACTCCCCGCGTGGCACTCATCCAGCAGCGGACTGACTGAAGAGAGGAGCCCGCCGCCCCCGTCCCCCCGACACGCATGCACGCACCCGTAGGGACAGCAGTCGGGCGGTAGCGTCGGCCGCTTGCCGGGCAGCGGGAAGCCGGCCTCGGCACGAGGCCCGCATCTCCACGCGTCCACGGCCTCGCCCGGGGCCTCCTGGCCCTCCACGGCACGGAGGAGAAGACGTTCCTCGCCTGCGGACGGACGAGCCGGGGGCCGCGGGCAATGCCGGATTAATTATCGTAGCAGCGAAAGTAGCTAAATATGTAGTAGCTACACATGTAGTAGCTACACATGTCGTAGCTACACATGTAGTAGCTACACATGTAGTAGCTACACATGTCGTAGCTACACATGTCGTAGCTATGGGCCCCGCACTTTGATGGGCCCCGCGCTAAATGCTTTCAAGATATAAATTCCGGTTCAGTGATTCTGCACTTGCTCTATTACTAGAGTACTATACCGCCTTCAACTTTTACGAACGACTGGGTGTTTAAGGTTAGCGATTTGTCGTATTATCTGTGGCTGTATAGCAAGTAAAAAAACATACAATTACTTTGCTATGCAAGTAAAAGTTTTTTGTGTGCTTTATTTATTTATTTAGGGCCGCTTTATAATATTTGCTATTTTATCCAGTTAAGGCCCACTGAGCTGTCTAGCTCTTTTTCAAGAAGCGACCCAGCCGTAAATGATAGTTCAACGAAAAGCGGCTTAACACGTGGCAATTTATAGCAGTGAAATCATTTCTAAACGCACGTTGATTATAAATGTGGAGGGGAAAAAAACCAGAGGACCCGGAGAAAAATCCACGCGAACACGCAAACTCCAAATATACAGCAGGCACCAGGGTTGGGATCGAACCCACGAACTCCTGTATACAAGGTGAGGTAGTTAACATCTCATAGCCACCGTGATGATGATGAGAGAGAGAGACACGCAAACTCCAAATATACAGCAGGCGCCAGGGTTGGGATCGAACCCACGAACTCCTGTATACCAGGCGAGGTAGTTAACATCTTGCCACCGTGGTGCAGGCAGCCCTGCCATTTGCCTGCTCACGTCACTGTTGGTGGCGGAATGACCTTCATTATTGTATGTGTGCACGTGGAACTTATTTCGCACCGTACGTAGCCAGCCGTGCGCGTGGGGACGTGCGAGAAGCACTACGGAGGGCTCTGCGTGTATCGCGATCCACGGGTGCACCGTCAAAAGATTGCTCATGGATCTCAGGACAAATCAGAACACAAACACCACCAACAGCAACAATGGCCTTTCGCGGTGACGTCGCCATGGCGCTCGTGCAAGGCTAGGTGCACTTTGAGGCCACGTGAAGTGTCGAAGGCTCTCTCTGCCGGTAAGCAGGTCACGGGACAGACCCAGGCGCCATGGGTTGACTGATGGAGATGACTGGCAGATGCACCAGCTGTGATCCCATAACTGTTCCAACACCGCTGCATAAGCAACTCGGCAATCCTCGCTACGGCTGGTGGGAAGTAAACAAATCCCCGACTTGAGAATTCCTACATTAAAAAAAGTAACTTCTCCCAATATATATGTGGCGCTTGTACTTGGTGTCTCGAGCACAATGATCGTAGTGGGCTAAACCCATCCAGTGATTGCTGGGTCATTACTCTCTGGCGGTGGATCGCGACGCCCCTTGAATTCCACCAGTAACGGACCACGGTACGTGCGTGCCAAAGTACAGATATTGGTCCTCGGTGCCCTGGTGGCGGTTAAGTCCATCGAACCCCAACTCTGCACGGGCCCCCTCTGACGTCGTCCATCCGATCGCACCTCCCGAATTAGCACGGTTTGGCTACGTACGGGGCGAAATAAACCCACCGTCGGAAATCATCTCTCTTTGGACTGGAGGAATCCGATGAGCCATGACGCTCTTTTGATTTTGCCCCCACAAGCTGCCCAAAGGAAAAAATGCATACACGCAGGGCACCTTCTACCCTTCGACCATGCTCCTCGTGGCTTTGATCTCGTAAAATCGTCGGCGCAACCGAGACGCGCCGCCACCGCCGCTGCCACCGCGACTGCCGCGACTGCCCCGCGTGCACCTTGCGACGTGGGCGAGGCAGCACCGCCCGTAGGCGAGCGGCGTCTGGGCGACGGGAGAGAGGCGCACGAGAAGCTCCTGTCGCGCTCCGCCGCCGAGGAGTGCTGGACGCGATGATGCGCCTGGTGCCTGCAAACCCACGCCATCGCAAAGTCAAAGATGCCCGTGCCCCCCCCCCACACACACACTCCGGTATAGGCTTTGACAGATTGATGGGGCGGTGGGAGTGGGGGGGGGCAAGTGTCGTCGGCGGTAGCAGCGACCTACGAAGGCCGGCACGGCACACACCGACCCGTGTGTGCCGCACCACCACCACATTCGCACGGTTGGCTACGTACGGTGAGAAAGAAGCTCACCATACAAAAACAAAGACCCCCCCCCCCCCCCCCGTTAGGCCTGAACAGACTGTTGGGCCAAGCGCTGCTTTGCGAGCACCTATGAAGGCCCAGGAACGGCACACGAGAGGGTGGGTGGCCAGCGCCTATAGAGGGCATGTACGTACTGTACGTTGAACTTCTTTCGCACCGTATGTCAACCGTGCTAAGCGGAGGTGCGGGGGAAGGACAACAAACTAAACGCAAAAAGCGGTTTTGAAGAAATTAGTTTTCAATCTAGATGATGATTTCAAAGTGCATAACTTCAGTGGTTTCGTAATATTGGAAGGAAGAGCGTTCCAGACGGCCCGCAGGAGAACATCTGAAAGCGCGCTATGCGAGTGACCGTCTTTAACAGATACGATCAGGAAAAGTCCATAAATCGAAATTCCGTACGTATAAATATATTTCCCCCACTATCTTCGGTTACTGGATACGATTGGGGATGCGTTACTATAGAAACATAATTCGACGAAATTATATCTCTTTTTTAAAGAATGCAGCAAACATTTTTCAAGCACGATAATACGACAAAATAGTAATAATTTTTTAAAACCCCGCAAATTTCATGAAACGAAAATTGAATTCGCTCCCTCGTGTAAGTTACATTATCGCGAAATATTCGTGTAGAATATTCCCTCGTTATTCACGAACTTGCTGTTCACGATTTTGGCTAACCACGAGTTGTATCTGGAACTCTCTGAACTCGCTTGTATTCTACCAAGGCCCGCTGAGCTGCGTAGCTCTTTTCAGATGCGACAGGGCCACAGATGAGAGCTCAACGAAGTGGCTTGCCGTCACGTGGACATCTCTAGCAACCAAAAATACTCTAAACGCGTGATGTTGATTCTAAATGTGGAGGAGAAAAAATGGAAGACCCGGAGAAGAATCCACGCGACCATGCAGAGAGAGAGAGAGACACGCAAACTCCAAATATACAACAGGCATCAAGGGTCGGGATCGAACCCACGACCTCCTGTATACCAGGCGAGGTAGTTAACATCTCCAAGCCACCGTGATGATGATGAGGGAGGAGAGAGAGACACGCAAACTCCAAATATACAACAGGCATCAAGGGTCGGGATCGAACCCTCGACCTCCTGTATACCAGGCGAGGTAGTTAACATCTCCTAGCCACCGTGATGATGATGAGGGAGGAGAGAGAGACACGCAAACTCCAAATATACAACAGGCATCAAGAGTCGGGATCGAACCCACGACCTCCTGTATACCAGGGGAGGTAGTTAACATCTCCTAGCCACTGTGATGATGATGAGGGAGGAGAGAGAGACATGCAAACCCCTAATATACAACAGGCATCGTCAGGGTCGGGATCGAACCCACGAGCTTTGTTTCAATTCCTAGATTTCGTACGGAACTTGGTCCACAAAGTGTTTAACGTGGGTGGCTGCTGCTCCAAAGTTTTGGAACCAAGTGGCGGTGATCTTCTCTGGGGATCGCCACTCTGCCATCACTGTACTCTTTTAAACAGACATTGTTGAGGTCGAAAAAATGCAAATGTATGTAATTGCTTTGTAAGATCGCTTGCTTTTAATTTCAACTATACATTTTAAATATTTTGTATCGTGTTTATATTAACTCTTCCGGCCGTGTCTATCTGCTGGCCGAGTCACACTTGAAAAGAGGGCCGTGTGTAACCTAACGGGTTATTCGCTCGGGCAATGCACTTCTCAAATGTATGACTCCCTGCATGCCAGGCGAGGTAGCTAACATCTCGCCACCGCCGTGCGAACCCCGAGCCAGGGGGAGAGAGAGAATCATCGTCATCTCGCCACGCGGCATGCAAAGCTCCTGTCCGCTGTCTCCGCGTTCAAACCAAGTGCGGAAATTCCACATTTCCACATTTGCTACTGCTCAATTTGTTGTTGTAAAGTTCAGTTTAACGAGGCCAAGTAACTCAAGAGACGTGGATCGTCTCATTTGCGAGAGCGACTCGGGGGGATCGACTGCTGGATGAGGGCTTCCCCACCACGCCCTGCAAGACTCGCTGTGAATATTTGACCATACTTCACCACGCTGGTCAGTGCAGCTTGTTGGGGCTTCAAGAATATTCGTGGATGTTTTGCCGCACTGCCCTCTGCTGCACGTCCTGTTCCTGCTCCGTCCGTTACACCCGTTGTTGGCCCATCCGAACACTATCCAGCCTCAACCACCGCTTAGCTTTTGAGATCTGGCGAGATTTCATCTCGGGCATTACCACCACCACCCAACAACAAGAACAAACAAGACGGCTGTTTCAACAACAACACAAACTCGCGGCAGACTGTTGGGGCAAGTGCTGTTAGCGAGCACCTATGCAGGCCGGCACGGTACACGAGGGGGTGGGTGGCCAGCACCACGCCCGGCCACCTTTGTCTCCCCAGTAGCGATGTTTACACACCACACCGGTTACTCATTTGATGCTGAGTCGACCTAGGGGAGTCCCAAGACCGGTTTAGCTAATAGTCACCGGTGTTGGCCGTGAGCGGGAATCGAACTCGGGTCGCCGGGTTCGTTAGCGCAGCGCTCCCCACGCATCTCGCCGCAGTGACCGGTGTGAAAACAACCCGCACAGCACCCGCTGGGTCAAACGACTTCTCATTTGCATGAGAGGACATTGAATTCTCTTGCCTTTGACGTTCGTGGCCACGGCGTGATGCGGCTGCTTTGTCTTTTGTTGTGCTCCCCCCACCATCACCCTCCTGTTTCAAAAGCGCCCAATGTTTGAATGTTTGACCCTCCTGCGTCTCCCCTCTCTCTGTCTCCTCTCTCTCCGTCCCCATTGTGCTGGCATCTGCCCCGGGCGAGCGAGTGAAAGCCCAGCTGCTGCTCTGTAGCGACACAGCTATCCGCGTGCCCCCCCCCCCTCCAGTATTCTCGCCACCCTCTCCCTGCCCCCCAACTCCGTGAAAGGATCTCGACATCTCCATCTCCTCCTCCCCCCACCCACCACACCCACATCCACCACACCCACCCAACACCCACTCACATCCACC
>CM025651.2:5630263-5666473 GCA_014621495.2 Entosphenus tridentatus
ACCCATCACACACCACACCTGTCACACCCATCACACACCACACCTGTTCCATAGCGCCTCGAGCTGCAGCACGCGCGCGAGCCCCTTGGCGAGGAGGCGCCGCGCCTCGCGCACCCTCCTCGCCGTCTCCACCTGCGCGTGCACGAGCGCGCGCTCCCTGTGCACCGCGTGCCGCAGAGCCACCTGCAGGTGAGGGTCCAGGTGAGGGTCCAGGTGAGAGTCCAGGTGAGGGCCAAGGTGAGTGCCCAGGTGAAGGTCCAAGTGAGGGTCCATGTGAGAGTCCAGGTGAGAGTCCATGTGAGTGCCCAGGTGAGTGCCCAGGTGAGGTCCCATGTGAGTGCCCAGGTGAGAACCGACGTGAGAGTCCAGGTGAGGGTCCAGGTGAGAGTCCAGGTGAGAGTCCAGGTGAGTGCCCAGGTGAGAACCCGGGTGAGGGCCCAGGGTGGAGCCGGAGGGCTCCTGGAGGCGCCTCTTGCGCAGCGCCACGTTGAGCGCCAGGCAGCGCGCGTCGCTGCTCTGCAGCGCCACTCTCAGGTCCTCCACCAGCTCCCTGAGGCTCGCGTTCTCGTCCTCCGCGAGATGCGTCCACTCCTCCGACCCCTCCGTGGACCCCCCGTCCGTCTCGCCGTGGCCACGGGGAGGGGAAGCCGCGCAGCCTCCGTCGCCGCCGCTGCTGCTGCTGCTACTGCTGCTGCTGCTGGACGTGTTCCTCGACATCGTCATCTTTGTCGTCGTCGCAGCCTTCCTCCTCCTCCTCCTCACAGGGTCTCGCACCCTGATCTGAGCTTCGATGAGCTCGTTCTCCTCACCCACGGGCATGCGCTCCCCGGGGCCTGGTGGACGCTGGGCGCAGGAGAAGTGGTCGCACAGCCTCGCGTGGAACTGTCTGAAGGTCAACCTCTGGGGGAGGTCCTTCAGGAGACGGATGCTGCTACTGCCACCACCACCGCCGCCACCTCCTCCATCATCAAAGTCACTCTCGTCGTCGTCGTCACCGCCACCACGTGCGCGTTCGTCCGTGAGGCCCAAGACGTCGCACAGTGCCCTGAAGTCGTCTGCGGGCAGGGTGCCCACCCCGGGGTAGTCCAGGTGGTGGAACACCTCCTGGAGGTACTGGTCGAGGCCGGTGGCCAGCACCGCGATTTCGTTCTCGGCCCCGCGGTCGTGGCCAAAGTGGGCGGCGAGGGCGCTCACCACCCAGTGGGTGCGCGGCGCGGGGCGAAGGGCCCCCGCGAGGTCGCGAGCCGGCCCCCTTGTTAGGCCGCCGGCGACCTCCCCTCCCGGCTCCCTTGTTAGGCCGCCGGTGACGTCTTCTGCGAGGGCCCTGGTCGGGCGTCTCGTTGGGCCACTGCTGAGGTCACCGGTTGTGCCGGGGTGCGACATGGCCCAGCTGGGGGTGATGGAGCGGCGGGTGGAGGCGCAGAGATGGTGGTGGTGAGGATGGTAGTGGTGTTGGGGGTGGTGGTGGGGGTTGTGAGGGTGGTAGTGGTGTTGGGGGTGGTGGTGGTGGTGGGGGTTGTGAGGGTGGTAGTGGTGTTGGGGGTGGTGGGGTTGGTGGGGGGGTAAGTGGCTGGACGAGGAGCAAGAAGACGGGCAGAAGAGGCGCAAGGGGGTGGCAGTGGAAGAGAGTCGATGTGGAGTGGATGGCGAGAGACAGTCGATGACTCGAGGGTGGACGCGCCACGACTCCACAGCAGAGACACGGCGGAGAACAGAGAGACACGGCAGGCAGACACACGGCAAATACACTGGGAGACAGCGGAGACGAGATAGACACAGCGAGGGCTAGAGACACAGAGCATGCAGACAGACACGGCAGAGACACAGCAGAGAGACACGACAGAAAGACAGCTGAGACACAGCAGATTCTAGCGAGACAGCAGGGACTAGAAATCCGCAGCAGAGGTTACAGAGACGCAGTAGACAGACACAGCATAGACATGAGAGAGACAGCAGAGAGACGAGATAGACACACCAATTACTGGAGAGACACAGCGTGCGGCCAGACACGGCAGAGGCGCACAGCAATGAGACGAGAAACACAGCAGACATGTGACAGAGGCACAGCACAGAGACAGCTGTAGTGGGACGCAGCAAAGACTCGAAACACCGCAGAGAGACGCCAAGACGCAGCAAAGCGATCGGAAGGCTCCAGCAGACGCACGAGAAACGGGGTGGAGAGACGAGAGCGAGGAACGGCGAAGGGACGCGGCAGAGACGGAGAGACGCGGCAGCGAGACGCAACAACGCCGCGCGGACCGACCCCCCCCCCACCCCTTCGCATAGCCCGGCTCTTGCGAGTCTCCCTGTCCCCAGCGTCTCGCCACCAGCACCCGCCAGAGGAGACCTCGACTCCGTCTCAACTCCCGAGGGACTCGAGCACTCCGCGAAGCCTCCCTCCCTCCCTCCCTATCTCTGTCTCTCCCCGCGGCTCTTCTTTGGGGCTTGGGTCCGAGGAGCGGCTGATGATGGATGGAGCGTGAGAAGTGAGAGAGATGACGACCACGATGATGATGCTGGAGGACGTTTGGTGGTGGATGCTAGCCGGGGGAGGAGTCACGTGGGAGGGGGGGGGTCTCTCGCACGGGAAGAGATGCGGTGGGGGGTAGTGCGGGAATGGAGTTGGTGGTGGGAGTCTCGGTCTTGTAAGATTGAGTGTTCGAGAGAGGCGGCAGACAATGGAGGCACGGGGAGACGCGGACGTCCAATGGAGAGGCAGAGTGTACAAGAGAGACGCAATCTGCATTCGAAGTTTCCAAGCGTCGCCCCGTAAGTCAAACGACGCTCGTCTCCGTTCTGGTGGCGATTTCAAATGCCTCTTAGCAACAAGGGGCCCGAGTGGTGGCGCAGTGGTTAGCGCACTCCGCTGCGGTCAGTCACCCCCATGGCCCAACGGCATGGACAGAGACGCTCATCCAGCAGTGGATTGACGGCGGGGTTATGAATTTAGTATTACATGGCGTATTATTTTTTGTTTTAAACTCTTAAACCGGGGAATCCTCGCTGAATCGGAGTCCTATTGTTCAGTAGGATCCTATGCAACATGCGGACGTTTGAGCCAAAATTCCACGTTGTCGAGCGTTGAGCTTGGCGTGCCAGGAGACCCCGGGGGAAGCCGGCGACACTCCTCCAACACACCACGCACGAGGCGGTGACTCTGGGAGCTTCACGGAGCCATCGCTGTGCTGCCATCTGCTGGTCACCCGTGACCGGCGGTGGTCAGTTGGGACAGGACTCTCAACCAATGTACATTCATCGTAATAATTGACATCTGCAAGGCGCATTTCATCCAAGGATACAAATGCGCCGCCGTGCTGGATTTTTCTGTTTGCGCATAGTCACTTTAAGATGTTTTCTTGTTCATGTTTTTGTTGTTTGTTGTGTTGCGGTTGCACCCGATTCAAGGGCCGAATGGCTCACAGGGCTTTACGAAATAAATGAAACTGAAAAAAAACTGTGCATGGGCCGCAGGAAATACCGCAGAGTCAGCAGCGTACACGTATAGCTACTACATGTGTAGTAGCTACATGTGAAATAGCTACTACATGTGTACACGTGTAGTAGCTACTACGCGTGTAGACGTGTGTAGTAGCTACATGTGAAATAGCTACTACATGTGTACATGTGTAGTAACATGTGTAGTAGTAGCTACTACTACACGTGTAGCTACTACTACACGTGTAGTAGTAGCTACTTTTGCGACTAGGATCATCCGGCACTGGGTTAGAGCATCGTGCAGGTCTCTAGTGTCAACGTTGAAGTGTTCGTGGTCATCTCCACGTGAATTTGTTGTCCTCGGAGTGTGCAGACTACTCGGCAGAGGTTTCGGCTGCCAGCCACGTGCATGCTGGTTCCCTGGTGCGATGCATTCACGTAAATATTCAACTAAACTCAAGTATTTTACATTTCATCTTACCTGCAGGTAAGACTCACGGAGCTGTATAGCTCTTTTTAGACGCGACCTGGCCACAAATTATAGCGCAACGTAGTGGCTGATCACGTGGAAATGTATAGCAGCCAAATACTCTAAACGCGTGATGTTGATTCTAAATGTGGAGGGAAAAATCGGAGGACCCGGAGAAAAATCCACGCGACCACGGGGAGAACATGCAAACTCCTAATATACAATCTTCAGGGTCGGGATCGAACCCACGACCTCCTGTATACCAGGTGAGACAGTTAACATCTCGCCAAAAGACAAATGTTTAACTTGCATAGTGAAGTAATTGTATTCTTTCATTTGCTATACAGCCAAATAATACGACAAATCGCTAACCTTAAACACCCAATCGTTCATAAAAGTCGAAGGCGGTATAGTACTATACTAATAGAGCAAGTGCAGAATCACTGAACCGGAATTGATAGCTTGAAAGCGTTTAGCGCGGGGCCCTTGAAAATGCTGCTTTCGGCCCTTGAAAGTGCTGCTTTCGATTAAATAGATCGTTACATTGACACGTGTTGGGAAGTCGACTTAAAAGCCGGTGGTTGTGTGCCGACCCCTTACACCATCCACAGCATTATGCCTTTTATTGATAAAATTCTTTTGAATTTTATTTTTCGTTATTTTCTTCGATTTGCAAAAGCAATTGTTGGCTTTTGAACATTCACGCTGCTCTTTCCTGAAATAGTTAACTTAACAAGCACACAAACATCACAATGTAACTCCTACCTTTTGGTGAACGATTGCTTTCATATTCAGTACAAAATCTTCGACTTTTCTTGAGATCCCAATGTATATATATTTTTTACTTGATGTCCTCTCCCCCCTGCCTTAGTACGACGCTGTGTTCTTACTGCATTGCGTTCGCATTGGCGAATTCACAAATGCTCACTGGCGGCGACACTGTTCCTTGCGCAGGGATGCTGCTTTTCATCTTTCTCGACAATAATTTCCGAAACGCCTCCTGCCGAGGCTTGGCTCGCAGTTTAGACTGTCGGACATAAGGCACTGCCACTGGCGTACACGCCACATGCATTACTGTGCCCTATATGATCCCAATGAGGAAAACCAGATAAGTCATGGGAAGACAACATCGCTGGATGGGTGTGGCTTGCATAACGTAATTCGCGGAACATCGTTTTGTGGAATAATCCGGCTAAAATGAAGCGTTGGGAATATCCCCCCGTCTGCTTCGCCGTGAAATTTGACTGTGCCGTGGCACGGGGAGTTACGTGCAGCACTGCTAAATGCCGTGTAACTCCTCGCTTTGATGTGGTTTTTTTGTAGGGCGCGTGTGCGTTTCAGTGTTCACAACAGGACGCGACGATAATTCTGTTGTCTTTTCTCTTCTTCTTTTCTCACGCCACGTCTTTCTAAAACAAACCATCAGTGTTGTCAATGCACTGCTGGATGACGGGCAGTGCCCCACGGGGGCTGTTTGACCGTGGCACTTCGACACTCTGACCAGCGGCGGGTTGGGAAGAGAGCGTTGGGCCCAGGACCGGCTCGGATATCGTTCATCACCGATGGCAGCAGCCACGGCTGGGCATCGAACTCGGGTCGCCGGGGTCCGTGGGGCAACTCGTGAACCGCTGAGCGACTGCTGCAAGGTCGCGAATCGACCAATCGGCGAGAGGAGGAGCATTTAATCGGCACAGAAACAAAAGCAACAGCCGGAATATTTAACCAAAATTAAGCGTTGTTTATTAGCCTAGCAGTATTTATAATATGAAGCGATACTTGAAAGGATGCAAAACAGGCACGTAAAGTATAAAATGCAACGCAAACAGAACTATCTGTATAGAAGTGTCATTTCCTGCCCTCGGCGCACAAGGCTCGGCAAAATCCGCGCGTCAAACGGCGCGCTCTATCCGCGTGGCGCAACAACGTGAAGGCCGTTGCCGCGGTGAGGACAAACGCACTGGGCACCTGCGAATGAACTTAGTGAGCGTGTGCTCGGGCTATCGACCGAGTCGGTCGATCGGTCGTGGCAGTCCCGTGCGCCGTAGGCGTCGCGCTACAAAGCAGCTCGAGGAGGTAAATGCGCAGCCCTGCAAGTGCTCGCTCTAGCCAAACGCTGGCGGAAGGGGCCCCGCCACTCGCCGAGAGCTCGGAAAGAGGCCCTGTGGATTGTGGGGGGGGGGTTACTCTTCCCCATGCTGGACACAAGTTCGTGGAAAGAGGTGGGGAGTGGCTCACGCTTTATTCCCCCCCGGCCCCCCTCCCCGGACCTGCGAGCTGCCGATCGACCGAGACGCGAGCAGAACAGGGCGGTGCAACAAATCTTAAGCGGGGGGCGGAAAACGCGATGAGTCGGTCTCAGCAGAGACGGTCGATTGGCGGGGGATTTTGACGCGGCCGAATGAAAACGGAAAGGTAGCTTAAGTCCCTGGCAGCGACTGGGTCCGGACGACTACGTCCCTTCCTTCATGCGAGCAGTTGATGACCGCGCGGGCACGCGTGCGCGCGGGGGGCGTACAGTCGTGTTGAGTGTCGATTACGAACAACAACAAACACCAAGAAACGTGAGAAGAAACTGGGTCACATTCACTTTTTTTTTAAATACATCATTTGTGTTTGTGCGCGGCGATTCGCGTGAAGCGGCGTGCGGGTGGCGGAGGTTACAACGCGATGCGGGGGGAAAAAATGTGGGTTGGGGTGTGGGGGGCTGCCAACGCGATGACAGTGAGCGCGCGCGCACGCACTCGGGCGTCACGTGTCGGTCATCCCCGTCCGAACAAGAAGAGCGCCCAACTGGGCGGATGAGGCTTTGGCAGCGCGCGGACGACGTCGGGAAACTCTCGGCCGCGACGTTGCAGGGCGGGAATGCTGGGAACGGCGTCGTGGCGCGTGCCGCCTAACAAGGAAATCTTTCGTCGCGACGCAAAATGATTTCAGGCGAGACTTTTCGGCCCTCGAGTTGAACGGCAAATTGACGGGACGTGCGTTTCCCCGAATGCATCGCCGCTGGCATGACGATACTTTTGACGGAATCCTGCAACCGCACTGAACCGTCAGTAGGTGTCACGAGCGAGTAGTCGACCAAACAATCGCTTGATTTCAACATTTTGCCTGGTCGGGTCACATTTTGTCAAGATATTAGTGGGAGGCAGGGGGGGGGGGGCGGAACATCTACGTAATTTTTTGGTCTCCCTAATACATTTGTGTTCTCGAGTTGTAGGCGAGAACGACGGCGGACGGGCATCTCAGGGCACGTTGACCCTGAAGGGGCTGCCGGGGATGTGGTCGTCGCCCCACTTCACGATGAGCACGTAGTCTCCGCGCTCCTTCACCGTGTACGTCACGCTGTAGTGCCGGTTGCCCATGTGCTTCACGTGCACCTCCTCGCACGGCGTCTGCGGCCCGTGCACTCCCACCAGCAGCATGTTGTTTCCTGCGCGGGGGTGGGCGGGGGGCGGTGAGATATTAACTACCTTGCCTGGTATGCAGGATGTTGTGGGTTCGATCTCGACCCTGCCGCCTGCTGTATATTTAGAGTTTGCGTGTCTCTCTCTCTCTCTCCCTGTGGACGTGTAGATTTTTCTCTGGGTCCTCTGGTTTTTCCCTCCACATTTAGAATCAACATCACGCATTTAGAGCATTTAGCTGCGATACATTTACACGCGATAAGCCACTTCGTTGAGCTATCATCTGTGACCAGGTCGCTTCTCAGAAAGAGCTGTGTAGCTCAGTGGGCGTTTCCTGGGAAAATAAAAATAGTTTTAGTTGAATAAATAGTTCGCGTTTGAAAAAAGGTGGTGGCGTGCGCAGATCAAATACGTCAACAAACTATTGTTATACTTCATCTCCTGGCCACTTGCTAGCCAGCCCCAACCCGACAGCGGCTGCTCATACCCAAACAGTCTACCGTTCAAGTACTAAATCAATGTATCCCGCCCAAGGTACGACACCTGATAGGACTGGACATTTACTGGACATCCGTAAAACAGAGCTTTGATAACTCATCGGATTCCTCCGGCATAAATAAATGTTCTGATTCTGACAGTGCCAGTCCCAGACGTCTAAAAAGAAAGCAGAGTGAGGGAAATCCTCCTCTCCAGTCTCCCCCGGCAAAAAATACCGTGACCGCGACCAAACGGCGCTGCGGTGCACTCGCCGGCTTTGCTGCAGTCGACGCTGAAGCTGTTCTTCTGGCCCACGTAGGCCTTGCCGAGGCCCGTGCCTCGCGACACCGCCTTGCTGGCGTCCGAGGCGAAGCGTGGGAGGCCGGCGCTCACGGCGTTGACGGTGGACGAGCGCGTGACGCTCTCCACCAGCACCGAGGACGTCTCGTGAAGGCTGTGGCCTCCGGCCAGACGCGGACCTGTCGGGGAGGGGAGGGGGGGGGAGGAGGATGCAAGTCCGTGCTCGACTGAAGTCGGCGCCCGTGCCTCGCAGCCTTTCTCTGCGCTGTCCGCATGTTCGCTGCCCTCTTAACGGCCCGCCAAAAATACGACGTTTACCCCGTCGCTGCAAGCATCCTCGCCGCGGCGTCCGACTCCGGAACTCGGACCCGACCTCGACCGACACGCCTTGCCCCCCCCCCCCTCCCCCCGTGTAAAACGTGGAACGTTGGGGCCAAGCTATCGGGTCAGCGTCGGTTCCAGCCACGTACCAACGTTGGCATGCCGACTGTGACCAAGGTAAAGGTCACCATTCAGGTTATCCGCCGGATAACGCCGAGGTGCGCGCCAATTGCACGGCGAGCTCTCATCGGCCGTCGGTTGAAGGCCGAGGCTCCCCCCCCCCTCCCCCGGACTAGCGGCCGTTCAATGCAGAGGCCCCCGGGCCGAGCACCCACCGGTGACCTTGGCCTTGAAGGGGCTGCCGACGATGTGGTGGGGTCCCCCGTACTTGACCGTGATGAGGTAGTTGCCGGGCGCCATGGGCACGTAGGTGACCCTGTAGCCCTCGGGGCACTCGACGCAGTCCAGCTTGACCTTGGAGGGCCCGTCGATGGTGACGGCGAGTGCGCCCGGTCCCGCCTTGCTCACGTTCACGACGAAGTCGAGCGTCGCCCCTGCGCGCAAGGGTCGTGCCGGCGGCGCACGCGCGGTCGCGACTCGGCTCGTCCCGTCCTCTCCGCACGCGCTCGCGTGCGCCCAGACTGTCGCGCGCGTTTCGTTTTCTCTCCCGAGCCGCCACGTCTTTTCCCCCACCCTTATGTTGTGCAGATCGCGCTCCCACTTTTGGCCCCGGTGACCTATTTGTGCTTTCATAACTGTCGTTGTTTTGCGAACGTTTCACGTATCCGACCTTTGCACACGTCCGCCTGTGCGTCGGTGGCCGGCGAGTCGGATACGCGGCGCTGTGCTGCACTGCGATGAGTCGCTGGAGTGCGGTGGTGATTCAAACCGACAGGCAGGGTGCAACCCGAGGCACCTGCGTCTGTCCCGGGCAGGGCCGCTCCATAGGGGGGGAAGGGGGTGTGGGCCCCCCACATGGTGCGATTTCAAACTAAAACGGAAGTGTTATATCTAACACTGACATCGAAGCGCAGGGCCCCCCCCCCCCCAAAGTGCGGGGCCCGGGGCAGTCGCCCTGATTCGCCGTCTACCCTACGGACGGCTCTGGTCCCGTGATCTCCGCACTTCACCGAGCCTGGCACCAAATGCACCTAGCCTGGCACGATCACTGCGGCGATGTCAACCCCCACCTACGCGTGCGTGCATGCGTAAGTGTGGCAGCGGTAGTGCAACTGTTAGCGCGCTGCGCTACGAACTCGGCGACCCGAGTTCGATTCCCTTTGAAGGCCAACGCAAGTGACGATTATCTGAACCGGTTCTGGGCCTCCCCTAGGTCGACTCGCCCTCAAATCAGTACCTGGTCCGGTGTGTAAAGATCGTCATTGGGGGTGTTGGCCACCCACCCCCTTCGTGTGCGAGCACCTGTGCAGGCCTTCACAGGCGCTCGCTCAACAGCGCTTGCTCCACGAGTCCATTACAGGCTATCTGGGGGATCTTTGTCTTGTTGCGGCACTCACCGGTAATGCCCCCCTCCAGTCCGGGTCCGTACGCAGAGACGAGTCCAGGGTCCCCGGTCTGGCCGGGGTCGCCGACCCGAACCTTAAAGGGACTCCCTGGGATGTGGGTCCCGTTGAACTTCACCTCTATCGTGTGCACGCCATTCTCCCGCGGGATAAAGCGAATGGCGTACTTGTCTGCGTTTGTGACGGACGGGGAGAGGGGGAGTAGGAAGAGGAGGCGGATAAGGGAGGGACGCAAGAAGAGAACGCCCACGAAGAGCCACGTGTAACGATGACGGAACAAAACGAGCACATTTGGTACCCGCGGCGTTCCCGCAGCGCAAGGATTTCGCGAAGGGCGCCGTGGTTGAGTGACGAGTGTAGTTCGGCGATCAGGAGCAATGTTCACAATGTGATTTCACCCAATTTAGTAAATTTGAGTTTGGCTAAATTTTACACTGGCACGCTATAAGGACGTCACGAATAACGTCATGAAGCAGATGGCGCGTATTTAAGATGAACACATTTATATAGACACAATAGAATACGGTACAATATGTGATTTTATATATATGTATCTATCTCTCTCCTCTTCTGTCCGTTGTCACATGGCTTCTGATGATGAGGCGGGACAAACGTCTTTGTCTCTCTTTCCTCCCGCTGGTCGTGGCGATCGCTTCAAGCAGGTCTACATTTCACTCTTCCTCCTTCATGCCGCCAAGCCACGTCTTGCACGTGGTGCGGAGTGGGGGGGTGCGGAGTGGAGAAGTGTGGAGTGAGATGGTGTGGAGTGCCGTGGTGCGGAGTGGCGTGGATTTGGCCGGTGCGGATTGGGGTGGTGCGGAGTTGGGGGTGGTGCGGAGTGGGGGGTCGTGCATCATGGCGCGGTGCAGAAGGGAGCGTTACAGGGTGACGTGGTGCATTTCCCATTTTACCAGATTCCAGCTCAGACACGAAACAGTCTTCGACAGCTCCCGAGGGTGCGTGCACCTTGGCGTCAATCACCCCTTTGGCTCCGTTCAGTTGAACTGCAAAGGATGCTGGGTGGTTGACCTTTAACCCTGACTCCTATTGGATGGGCACGTTGCACGGTTTAGCGGAACACAATTAAACATCCCGACGTCCGTGAGCAAAAACGTCCAAAGCAGCGGAGCTGTCCGACGAGTTCTCGCGTTGCGCCGCGTGATGTCCGCCACGCCATCCCGACGTTTCACTCCACGTGGACAGAAACGCCGAACCTCGTGCCGGACAGCGCGCGGTACAACCCGAAGACACACATACACATGGCAAAGCTATACAGCAGGACAGCCGTGGAAATCTGCGCAGGTTGGATCTACACCGGAGTTTCTCAAGCAACCCGCCACGGTCCGTCCGCATTTCCGTGAATACCATCATTTTCTGCTCGTCTGCAAATGAAGCCACTGCCCAATTGCAAGCGGCTGATGGTTGGAGATCGTGGAAAGCTGTACCATGCGGGGAACACGAGGGGTGGAGTTGAGAAAGGCCGGTCTACATGATGGAATCGTGCAGCGATGTCGAAGATCCGACAGGTTACTCAAGATACGATATTAATAGTCACGAAATTACATTTGCAGCGATATCAGTTTTAATTAACTTTGTAATTGTATTTCAATTGTGTACTTGAAGTATACAAAAAATCCTGCCACTAGCCTTTGCAATAATCACGATCTATAATGCTTATAACGCAGCGCGGGCAGTTACAACAAATACTAAAATTAACTTACTTAACTTACTAACACAAAGATGTAATTGAATCGCCTTGCTGTCAAATACCAGCACGGAGATTATATTTCCAACTTTAATTATCGAGCGTGTAATATAATAAATATTTTGTCAGGAAATGATTTAAGAAAAATTCAATGAGCAGCGACGGTTCGCGAGACAGACGAGACGATCACGGTGGATCGCACAACGCAATTCGGAGTATCGCCGTACCGCGGTTACACGAGCAGTCGCCGGTATTGAGAAACGCATCGAACGCACAACACACAATCACAGAGTTACCGGGACCGGCCCACCAGCCTTCACACGAGGCGCTAGGGAAGCAATTGCCACTCTGCCTGTCAGCTTCAAACGCCACCCTCCTCCTCCAAAGCCCCATGAAGTGGGCGACTGTCACGCGCCACGGCACAACGTCGCGCACGCCCCGACTCGCTGGGGGCCGCGAGCTTTAGGCGGACGTGCGAAACGGTCGGGAACGCGAACGCCCGCAGGAAATTGCAGTCGCACCGTCGCGTGCAAGCGGCGCGCTGGGCGGTTAATTGGTCAGTGCGGATATGTGACGTCGTACTGTGACCACTCGCGCTAATGTCTACCCAGAGGTCAAGAGAAGAGGCGTGTCGCTCTTCGAGTGTCAACCCCTCGTGTGCGCGTGGGGTTTTCTCTGGGGATTCCAATTTCTTCCCACGTGAAAACAACAACAAACAACGCACGCCCTCTCGAGCTCCCTCCGCTGGAGGCAACCCAATGCAGTGGCATCGCCATCGAGTGTGCAGAGGCCCAGGTGCGGGGGCCCCCCCACGTTTAATTGCTCGCAACAGGGCCCCAAGCCTGCCAACTGCCTGACGCCCAGCGAGCGTAGCGTGGGGTGAAAAGGAGGGATCCATCGACCAGTCGCACGTTTTTAGCGCTCGAACAAAGCTGCCGAAAGTCAACTCCTGTCGACGGCGAGCTTTTTGTTGGCGACAAGGAGGAGGAGGAGGAGGCCGGCGGCGTTTGAAGCTGTTGGGCATTAACCGGGCGCCAAGCGCGCACGCGCATGCACGCACGCACGCACGCACTCGGTGGGCAGGCACGCACACGTGCCAGTGCTAATCGAGCCGGAGGGCTTGTCCTCTGGGTCGGTCGCGGCCTTAAGTCTAGTCAACGATAACCTGCGGACTCGTCTCTCGCGTCTTTACGCTGCGGACTTCGTTCGGTCGTCTGAGACTCGATTCGCTCGGTCGTTGTGTCAGTGTTAGTCTGATGTTCGTTATTAAAATCTTGGTGTGAGGGGGCGTGCACCCCCCTCCGCCCCCCCCCCCACCCACCAATAATATCAGGGAGAGTCAATCGGTGTTGAACTCGGTGCTGTGGCCAGCGTGGAAGAGGAGGCGTATCCCTGCAGAGGCGCTGCCTAGATCGAGCTCCCTCTATGGGATGCCCTTCCGCCAGCAGTGAGCAAGGTATTGCAGGGGCTTCGCCATTACCTTCTTAAAAATATTTTTGGGAGACAATTACCATTTTGAGTCCTCCTCAGTGCACTCGAGTAACGACGTTACACGAGGTGACCCGGTAGTTTCGTCTCGTCATAGACGGGCGCGCATTGTTGGTTGATTGGCGGGCAGGAGCCGTAGTCATTAGTCGCACCGGACGATTTTCGTCCACGCGAGAGTCATCGTTGACCAGACTAAGCAAAACAAACCACTTTGCCGACGAATAATTTCGGTCGCTAATTAACACTGGCACGTACGTGCGGGCGTGCACACGCTCGCGGTTGTTTGTTGTTTTTGTTTCTTTACACGGACAAAGGCTTCCCTGGCGCCTCACCTGCAGGCTGGCGACGGTGAGGCGCCTCGCGTCGTCGCTGGGGGCGCCGACGGGCACCAGGAAGGGGCTGTCCGGCACGTGCTCCTCGTTGAACCGCACCGACACCTCGTAGTCACCTGCGCGGCGGTGGCACGCGGCCGACAAACGACAACAACGGAGACAACCGTCACCACCGCCACCACCGGCGTCAACAGCAGCCACGAAAAAAAAAAAGCACACACACACACGCACACACACACGCACACACACGCACGCCAGACACTCGCGCACACGCACGTGCATGTCAGGGCGCCACGTTACCGGGTTCCTGCACCACGTACGACACGCCGCAGGAGCCGTCGTTGCGATCTTCGAAGGAGATGTCGGCCTTGCTGGGTCCCTCCACGGCCAGCGACAGTCCCCCGGCCCCCGCCTCCCTCGTCCAGATGCTGAACTCGGCTGTGTGGACCAGTGGTTGTGTTAGTTTCAGTCGGCGTTTGTTCTTTTCCAGTCGCAGTCTCAGTCAAGGTGACGGCAGCCCTGTGGAGTCTAGGGCGCCGCGGTGGCGAGGAGATGTTAACTACCTCGCCTGGTAGACAGGAGGTTGTGGGTTCGATCCCGACCCTTGATGCCTGCTGTATTTTGGAGTTTGCGTGTCTCTCTCTCTCTCTCTCCCCGTGGTCACGTGGATCTGTCTCCGGGTCCTCCGCGTGTTTCCCTCCACATTTAGAATCAACGTGCATTTAGTGTATTTGACTGCTTTAAATTTCCACACAATCAGCCACTTCCGTTGAGCTATCATATGTGGCCAGGTTGCAAATGACAAAGAGCCAAATAGCTCAGTGAGCCTTCCCTGGTTAAAATAAAATACAAAAAATGTAATAGTCAGGCCTCCGACCAACGAGTCAGAGCTACCCAACTCGTGGCCTTCACGCTCGCATGGCCCAGGGAGGGAGTTGGCAGTGACCGAGGAGAATCGGTGGGTGGGGGGTGGGGGGGGGGCAATATCGGAGATGGCGAAGGGCCCCTCACTCTCGGGGCCGCGCCGGTAACCGAGGCCGAGCGCGGCTCTTGAAAAGTACGCGGGGCCGGCAGAGGGGGGAGCCCCTGCTGCCTCCGCCGTTGAGCCTCCCAGAAACTCCCGGCAATAACGCACTCCGAGCCTGGCGCACGCGAAGTTCTATGTATGTACGTATTTTGAACTTCTTTCGCACCATACGTAGCCAACCATGCTGATCGGAGGTGCGGGTGGGAGAACAGCAAACTAAACATGAACAAACTATTCTAAAGAAATTCGTTTTTAATCTAGATTTAAAAGTGCAGAGCTCCAGCGGCTTCCTGATACCAGAAGGAAGAGCGTTCCAAAGGGCCGGAGAAGTGCGTACTGATAGCGCGCGATGCTGTGACCGTCTTTGTTGTTCGATGGCCAGCCAAAAGCCGCCGCCGCCACTGCTGCTGCTCGCGAGGATGTCCGGAGTTCGCGCGACTGTTACGTTTAAAAGCTGGCCGGGCCGACCGTCGCGCGCCGTCTTACCCGGCACGCCGGTCTCTCCCCTCTCCAGGCCCGGGCCGCTCGCCCGCACCTTGTGGGCGCCGCCCTCGCCCAGCGGCCCCACGGTGAACTGGAAGGGGCTGCCCGGCACGTGCTGCCCGTGGTACTTGACGCTGACGGTGTGAGGCCCGGTCTCCTGCGGCACGAAGCGCACGCAGTAGGTGCTGTCGCCGCTCTCGGTGATCTCGGCCGGCTGCTGCAGGCCCGACGGGCCCGTCACCTGCGCCGACAGCTCGGCCTTGTCGATTTCTGTTCCGCGCGTGCGGGCACACGCAGAGGCAAGGGTTCTTCAGCTCGGTGTTTTTTGATTACGTTGGCGGGTCACGTGTCATAGGGGGATGGGGGAGGGCGTAACGTTGTTCAGAATCGGAATGGGAAATCTTTATTCGTCCTGGAGAAATCCGATGAGCTACGAAGCCCCTTATTCCACAGTGCGTCCAATACAAACAAACGGCAGGAACGCAAAGTATAGGAAAGGTGAGCAAACCACTAAAAGTAAATACGTAAAATAGATAAAGCTTATAAGTTCAAATTACCAAGCTTGAACAACACCAAAAACAGTCCATACCCCTGTCAGGAGATTGAACCGTTGGCCTCTGGCCTGCAAGTCCGGTGCTACGGATAATGTCTCTGTTGTTCGTCACTAGGATGGGAGTTTGGGGGGGGGGTGGACGGGGGGGGTAGCGGGGGGGGTGATACCTGGAATCTTGAGGGCGACGTCGCAAGTGCTCCCCACGGACGCCACGGACGGCGCCTGCTGCCTCCGCGTCACCGTCTGCTTCATGCGGCCCTCGCCGCTCACCTTCACGCTGAACGGACTTCCTGGGGGGGCGGCGTCCAGAGGACGGTGGGGGTGGGGGGCGCAGGTCGTAGCCCAGTGAGGTTGAGGGCGGAACAAGCACAACGACAAACGGAGTTTCCCAATTCTCTCTTTTAATCTCCCCGGGTTTTGTTCCCGGCGTGCTTTTGGCGTCGTTGTCGTGTCATCAGGGGCAACCCTCCAATCGTCTCTCTCACAGAGCGGTGTAAGCCTGACGTGGTAGAAAACGGCCCGTGGAAGGAGATGTCATAGAGCTACTTCCGAGATCCTGTCAAGGGGCACTGTGATTTCCCCATAATTGTTTTTATTCTCAGAGCTAGAATTTAACAAAATTCAGTTTAAAAACCAATACTTTAAATACAATGTTTTTTTTTTCTGTGCAGTCACTGGTGACCGGGCTGAGACCATTATTATCTCGTACTTCCGATGAGAACGGTTGGCTACGTACGGTACAAAATAAGTTCAACATACATACTCACATCTCTCTGCACCTGAGAGCCCAGTTTAATTTGAGGCGGCCACCTGAATTTGAAGCGGCGATTCTCAGCAGTGCCAACTCAGCGCAGTGACCTCCCAGCCACCAGGGCCACCTACAATGCCCCAGCGCTCTCAGTTCACCCACGCGTTCGGCTAATGACATCACATAACAAGGCACTTTTGAGTGTGCAAAGGTGCCGTATTTATTTGCGTTGGGCTCTCTGTGCCATCATTCGTGACTGGGCTAAGACCATCAACTGGCTACAATAGAGACCGCATGCTCTCATCGCAGGTGGCTACCTGGATCTGAACTCAACCCGCGCTCTGACCCCCGGTTCGTTTCCGCGGCAACCAGGAGCGCATTGCCAAGGTTACCTGGCACGTGCTCGTCAGCGAACTTAATGCTGACGATGTAGTTGCCCGGCTCGGTGGGGCAATAGGAGACCTTGCAGGTCCCATCCTCTTGGTCGTCGCAGTTAATGTCCACCTTGCTGGGCCCCTCGATGGCCAGACTCAAGCCACCATATCCTGGCAAGCGACATCACACAACAACACGCCGTAAATCACTCCGCATCATCCCCGCCGTCCCCATGAAATGCTCCAGCCACTTCGCTGGATCTCAATCCAACCCCAGATCGATTTAAAGATGACACTTAGAGAATTAAAGATCTTCCATGGACTCGCCCCTGCCTGCTTGCTTGCCTGCCCCGTCTCTTCCCTCTCCACATCTCAATCTACTCCCTGCCACGCAATTCCCCCCCCGGCCTCACCGGCGTTGCGCGTGTCCACGGCGAACTCGCTCAGCTGGAAGGTCTGCCCCTCGGCGAGGCCGGCGCCGGACGTGAGCACGCGGCTCGCGTCGCCGATCTCCGAGGGCCCCACCACCACGGTGAAGGGGCTGTTGGCCACGTGGCGGCCGCCCTTCTTGACGCTCACCTGGTGCTCGCCGATCTCCTTGGGCGTGAACGATATTCCTGCGAACCCGCGTGCACGCGCGGACGGGGAGCGGTTGGGGGAGGTGGATGATGCGGGTTACACGAGGGGCGGGGGTTTGGGGGTGGAGCATTCGCCACTCGTCGCAGAGGTTCGCCCTTTAGAATCCTGCAGGCCACCCCGGTTAATACTGCGGTGTGTGCCGACCGTGACGATGCGACGCGCCGTCCGTCGCTCGCAGCGCACGCGAAATATTCCGTGGCGCCGTCGTTCGAAGAGAGTTGGCCATCGAAATTCGCCACGAGTTAAAAAAAAAAATTGACACCGCGAATTACCCAACTGGGATCACACACGCCGACATACCCCCCCCCCCCAGACGAAGTGAAACGCGAGCGCCCTCCTTGGTCGTGGCCTTGCGCGATGAGAGCGGTGTGACGCCGCGCGTCATACCGTTGCGCACTGACCGACGTCGCATGCGACAAACGAGTTATAGGCCTTGCCCCCCCGCCCCCCCGGCCTGGTTGGGCCCCCCCCAGCCAGATATCTCGTGAGGCCAGCGTAACCCGGCTCGGACGTGCCCGTGGCGAAGGGATGGAAGCCTTCGCGGAGGCTCGCGCGCGAACGAGTACCGATGTGTCCCGTGTGGAGACGCTTGAGAATGCACGGCTCCTCCCGCCCAGACGGCGCGAGGATGGAGGCCGACAGCTGACTGAGGTCGGTCTCCAGGATCTGCAGGGAGACGTCCTGGGACGTTCCCACGTTCAGCTGCGACGTACGCAGGGAGTCGTCACCTGTACGGAACGGACAGACGCGCGCGCGCACATGCACATGTTCGCGAGTTGGCGTGCACACGCGCAAAGACACAACGATACACGCACGTATAGACTCGACACAAAGACAAAGATCCCTTTACCATTTTGTACACCTCTCGCATCAACGGGTGAGGGCGGTGTTGTTCACTAATTCTCCGACGGGGGCCCACTTTCGCCGATAACCATCATCAGCGTGAGGGGCCACCACACATTTGAAACCACGGGGGGTTTCACAGCACGACGACTGGCTGGTGCATTGTCGGGGGGGGGGCCCGCAATGTCAGGGGCCGCACTAATGGCCACCAGAGGGCCCCCAGTGGCCCTGCGGGCCCTGTAATTCTATTCTATTCCGGATTTACACAGCGCCCTTTCCAGGGTTTGGGGGGTGTTGTGCACACTCTCTGGCGGGCCTCTGCGCACGCCCCTCACCGGTGATTTTGGCCGTGAAGGGGCTCCCCAAGATGTGCTTGTCATCAAACTTGACGACGATGCTGTAGTCGCCCGGCGCCGTCGGCAGGTACGACACCGTGCAGGTGCCGTCCTTGTTGTCCTGGCAGGTGATGTCCGCCTTGGACGGCCCCTCCACCGCCAGGGAGAGCCCCCCTAGGGGACGCACGAAGACAAAATGTTCCCGTGGCATGTCGCCTTTCGCCGGCTGTTGGGGGCAAAGCGCCGCTCGGCAGTCTTCCGTTCAAAACGCTTAGAAAAAAATGTCGTGCGGCCAGGGTTTTGGGGGTGGAGAATGTGGCTCATAATAAGGTTTTTTTTGGGTGAGATCACGTAAAATTTAATGTGTCTGTAAACCCGCCACCACCCGACACAGCCAATTATAGTGAGGTATGTCAGGTAAAAAAAAACATGCCAATTAGTCATTAATTGGCTGTGTCAGGTGGTAGCAGGTTTAACGACACATTTATATTTACGTGATCTAACCCAGAGAAACCTCTTGTGGAAAGGCCTACGTGTTTAAACAGAACGCGGCTCGTTGCAGAGGTTGGCGGTTTTGAATCCCGCAGACCACGTTGTAATAACAGGAAGGGGCAGCTGCCACTAGGGGGGGTTGCCCCTTTCAAATGTGTTGAGATGAGATGCGGTGTAAGTGGCCTGAAGCGTTCCGAGACGCCCCGGTGTAGAGGAGGGCGGATCTCTAAAAAAAGAAGGTGCGCTACGCAGAAAATAAAAATCGGCGGCAAATAAAATTCACCAAATTTTCAAATATAATGGAGAATGTAAACAAAAAAAACACTGTTTAAACTGCTGCCCCGTTAACTTTACCTCACGCAACTTGCTGCTGTATTATTATTACTTCGACTATCATTGCCGTCAGGTGGATACAATCCCCGTTCACTTTCCGCTTCCATCGTCCTGGCCTCGCCTGCCACCCATCGTCACCGTCCGCTATCTTTGCGGACGGTGGCGATGGTCTCGGCCGTGCCGGCTGTGGTGGCGTGCGGCCACTACCTTCGCCGGCGTCCTTGGTGTGGATGGTGAACGAGGCTGGCTTGTTCACCGTGCCGTGGCTGAGGCCCGGGCCGAACGCCGACACGTGACCGCTGTCGATGGCGTCCACGAAGAACTGCAGCGGGCTCCCTGCGAGGGAACAGCGGCGGGATTGGGGCTTCGCGCTGCAAGAGACAACGTTCCCCCCCCCCCACTCCGCCACCACTGCCCCCACCGATCACCCACCACCACTGCCAGCAGCAGTGGCGAGATGTTAACTACCTCGCCTGGTCTACATGTGGTCGTGGGTTCGATACCGACCCTGACACCTGCTGTATATGTGGAGTTTGCGTGTTCTCCCCGCGGTCGCGTGGATTTTTCTTCGAGTACTCCGGTTATTCCCTCGACATTTAGAATCAACATCACACGTTCAGAGTATTTTGCTGCTATAAATTTCCACGTGACAAGCCACTTCGTTGGGCTATCATTTGTGGCCAGGTCGCTTCTGAAAAAGAGCCGTATAGCTCAGTGGGCTTTACCTGGTCAAATTTTTTCAAGTTTTTAGTTTAGAGTTTTAGTTTAGCGTAGCCTGAGAGGGGCAAGCGCCGATACCAAATAATAAATATTTACAGGCCCGTTGACAAAACCGGGCAAGATGGCTCATCGGCAGAGTGAGCGACTCGCAATCGGAAGGTTGCCAATTGAAATCCTGACCGGAGGTCGACTCGGCCGGCCCATCATCCCTCTCGGGTCAATAAAACGAGCGCCACTTTGTACTGAAATAAACCGCGGTTGTCTTATAAACAGACTTACACCCCCCCCCCATCATAGGAATATGGAATCTCCACCACTGGCTAAATCCTGTAAATGGAAGATGAGCAACACCTCATTGCTTATTTGAGCAGGAAATTATTATTATTTTTATATATAAAAATGTTGCTGGAATAAAGAAGAATGAGGAATTCCAGTCTAAGGTTGACTAAACATTTTTTTATTTTATCAGGTAAGTCCCAAGTAACCATTTTTCATAAGTTTCTTATCACGTGGAAAATGATAGCAGACAAATATTCTAAACGTGTAACGTTCATTCTAAACGTCCAGGAAAAAAACGGAGGACCCGGAGAAAAAGCCACGCGACCACGGGGAGAGACACGCAAACTCCACATATAGAGGCGTCAGGGTTGGGATCGAACCCTTGACCTCCTGTATACCAGGCGAGGAAGTTAACATCTCGGCACGGTGGCGCCTTCACAAGTGACCGCTCGGTACCTGGGATGTGGTTGCCGTCGTACTTGATGTCCATCTCGTGGAGGCCCTTCTCCACGGGAGAAAACTTCACGGTCACCGTGCCGTCCTGGTTGTCCGTTATCTCCGGCTTGGCCTTGCGACCCGACGGCATGTGGACCTCGCCTGCGCATCGATGAACGCACGCGACCCCCGTTAAGAGCGTTGCAAAAGCTCTGCTTGGCCGCGTCCTGGCTGTGTTAGCGGTGAGTGGGGAGCGATCTGGTGAGTGGTGAGCGTGCGGTCAGTGTCCACGTCGGGTGAGTGTCCGTGTCCGGTCAGCGCGGGTGAGCGCAATGCGAGCGAATCGGAATCGGAGCGAGGTGCGGCGGGGTTCGTCGGCTCGGCGTTTTTGATCACACGGCAGGGCACGTGCCCTAGGGGATGGGAGAGGGCAGAAGATTCCTGGAGAAATCCGATGAGCTATGAAGCTTTTTGTTCGCAGCAGGGGCGGGGGGGGCGGAGCGTTAGAGTGGCGAGTGCGAGGCTGCTATAACGACGCGAGCGGAGCCGGCCGTCGTGACGCACGAGTCCACGGCGAGCGCGCTCCGTGTCGGTGTGCCGCCGCTGCCACCCTTGCCTGTGATCTCTCCTTTGCGCACGGCGAACGGGATGACGAGGCTGAACGGCCGCAGCGGCTCCCGCCCGATGGCGTCCTCCGTCGCCTAGGGGCGGCCCCCGGGCCCCGTTCGGAAGGACAAAGGTTAACACCGGGGCAGCGGCGTTCGTGGCAACTCGCGACGGCACGCGTCAGCGGGAGCCAACGTTAGCCGGCGCTGTCGTGAAAACAACTGGCGCTCTCAGAAACACCGCATGAGCGAGCGTGCGCGCGTCGGGAAAGCGTGTGCACGCACCATGACACGGAAGGGGCTGTTGGGGATGAGCTCTCCCCCGAAGCGGATGGCGATGATGTAGGGACCGGGCTCCTGGGCCGTGAAGTAGATGTCGAAGGTCCCGTCGGGGTTCTCCACCACGTCCACGTCCAGCTCCGCGCCGTCGGGCGTGCACACGCGGCACGTCACCTTGCCCTTGCCGGCATCCTTGGCGTTGACCGTGATCACCGTCTGCTCGCCGATCTGAATCGCCGGGCCCAGGCCGCCGCCTTTCACAACCGGCGCCGGAGGTTGTGGGCGGGGGGGGGAAGCGAGAGTCATTCGCGGTTGCCGTCCGCGTGTCGCTCGCTCGCTGGTTGGCGGGCACCTCCCCATCGCTCGTCTTTCGTGACGACCACGGTTACTGTTCGCGTGAGTTTCGCCCGTTGATTCCTCCGCCCGTGTCGAGGACTCTCGCTACCCACGTCCAACCACCACCACCACCACACTTGCCACACTTCTTCATTTTCAGCTCCTTCCCTCGCACTGCTCCCCTTTGGAATTCCCTACCGCCGTCACCGTTCCCCAAGTTCTCGAAGATAACCTCGCCCCACTCAAGAAGCGCGGTGACCCTTATTCACTGCGGCGTTAAAGGCGCCGTCTGCCACGATGAGGGATGCCCCACATTGTGTAGGTCGTGGGGGGTGATTTAGCTGTACTTCACCACGCCGGTCAGCGCGGTCGACATTGGAGCATTGTACGTTACAGCTATCGATTGTGCTGACGACGTGACCCCGTGGCAGCAGCCTTACACAGCACCTGCTTTATGTAAGTCGGTCCCCCATCCAAGCTCAAGCGCTATCGGGCGCTCGATCCTGCTCAGTCTTCTGAGATCTGACGAGAATCGGCCACATTCCGTTCGATTCGGTCACAGCATAGGCAACTTGTAACTCATGTGATACGTGCACTGGACTTAACTTGTCAATATTTACCCGTACACTGCTAGGCTGGCTTGGGAGGCACTAACTCTTAGAACTCACGGTAGGCCAATCCATAATAATCTGATATTATTATTAAATATTATTAAACAACAAAACATCTCAAAATAATCCAGCATTCCAGACAATACCAGCAAAACATTTTCAAATGTTTTATATATATAAATAATGATATATCGACCGACCCACAAGCACCACTCAAATGCAACGGCACCACCCAAGCCGATTGCCATGCACCACAATGATTGAGTTGCAGCACCCACAGGAGAGAAACCGGGTTAGCAGGCGGGGGTTAGGGACGGTGTCGGATTAGCACGGAGGGAGGCAAGCATGCAGGGGACTCGGCACATTGGGGGGGGGGGGGGGGGGGGGGGGTGGGGGGACACAGCGAGGGTGCAGATGCTTACCTAAGCCGTGACCTCCGATTGACACTGAAGTGATTGGGGGGCAGAGAGAGAGAGAGACCAGGGGGGGAGTGATGTGACAAATTGACACTCGTGAAAGTCGGTCAGAACAACGTGTCCAGCCGCTCTGTGGGTTTGTGTGCGCCGTGAGCTTACGGTGAGTGAGAGAGCGAGTGAGGGAGAGAGAGCATCTTAACGAATCCATTAATCGTAAAACAAAACAAAGAGAGTGTGCATCGTTTTAACTTTGCTCGCGAACGGGTGACGTGTACAAGACGGCCATGCTGCTGCGGTCTTGCCGCCGGCGGGGGGTGTGGTGACGTGAAGGCAATGACAAGATCACCGCCGTTAAAAAGCGCCGGCAAATCGCTCGCGGTGTTCAGGCCACAACAGCAGCAGTTCAGAAATCGCGCGTGCGCTATCACCACGCACGCGCGCTCCTGCGTGCGCGTGTGCACGAGCTGAAAGCAGTCGAGGCTGTGATGACAGTTTTTTTTTCTGGCTGCGTCCTTCGCCATACGCTTCAACAGCATCACCACGGCCACAATTTAGAGTCGGTACAAATGGATCCTTTTTTTTTTCTCTCGTGGTTTTTTTGCATATCGAGATGTTGCCGTCGTGTGTTCACGAGACGGTGAAATGTCATTTAATGAACTTTTGCAGAGCAATGCACAGCCCTGCCTTAAAGAACGTCCCCGTGGAAGGAGACGTCACAGAACCGCTTCTGAGATTCCTTCAAGTGACATAAATGAATACACTACGGGGCACTACACTTTCTCACAAGCCCTGCTCCAAAGAAATGTTTGGCGCATGGCAGTCCAACAGATATTTAAATTCTAAAAGCTGGAATTTAGAAAAACATTTTTTTTCATATATATATTGTACGGGGAATTTATTTGTGTGCAGTCATTACCTCACTACACTTGAGAACCCGCTTTAATTACAATCGGCCGAGACCTGGATTCGAACCGTGGTTCCTAGTGAGTTGGTTCAATTCTCTGACCCCTGACCCATGAGGGCCACCACTGAACAATATTTTTCAGCCGTTTTGTTAAGAAATTTATCTTACTTACCATTTGACTTTTGAGACATCAACAATATCAACATCACAAATCTGTGTTCAACGCTTGCAGTGTCTCACGCCTGTCGTATTTCACGTCCGTGCGTTTCACAGTTCCAGACAACAAAAGGCACAATTATGAAGAAAATATTATCGGTCCTCCCATAATGCACTGCTTATCACGTGACATCACCATACTTGCGCGTAATACGCGCTACAGCCTCGTTGTAGCAGTCCGCTAACTCAAAGTGGGTCAAAACTGTGACCAGATTATTTTAAGTGGCAGCAGAACAATGAGACGGCTGTACTAGGAAAACATCTCTAGGCAGGACTCGAGTGCGCCAGAATTTCGCATTGCAAAATTTAATTTTTCAAGGCCTCCCACATCCTCCCACGAATCTCTCAGCCTCCCACTCGCCACTTGATGGCGATGCTAAGAGACTCGGATTATATTGCACGACAGTGAATTAAGTGTTACCAAGATTGAATACTAAGATGCAAGAATTGCTCTACTCATGTCACCACTGGCAGAAGGAACCCCCCCACTAGAGGCACCTCTAGGAGAGCCCCTCTAGAGGGAATTTGGCCTACTCTTCAAACGCTGGTCAGACGACTTAGAGTGTGGGGAATCTCCCACCTCTTCTGTCGATTAACCACCCGTGGTGGACCCATTTCTACTGCCTGGCGGAGAAGCGGCGGTTGGATTTAAGTGGCCTGGCACAATCGTTTCAACTGCCGCACGGAGTGGGGGGACGGAATTGAACCGGCGACCTCCGGGTGGCAAGCCGAGCGTGCGCCGACCATCGTGCCGCGGCGACGGCTTCCCCAACGAACTCCGCGCCTAAAAAGGCGGATTTCCTTGACTTTTCCAGGCGGCAATAAAACAAACCGGAGCGATCGCCGCCTTGCCGTCCGCTTTCCACGTCGCCGTGCGCGTGCGGGGGGGGGGGGGCCCTACCCGTGACGAGACACTTGCTGGCGTCTCCGGAGGGGACGGCGCGGATGCGGTACGGCGAGTAGGGGATCTCGTCGCCGCCGTACTTGATGGTGATGGTGTAGCGGCCGATCAGGTCCGGGATGTAGGACACGGTGTACGTGCCGTCGCCATTGTCGCGGATGTTCGCCTTGCGCGGGTGCCCCTCCGGGTCCTGCTCGCGAATGAGACGATGCTCGTGACTTCCTTCCCGGAGTGGCGGGAGGGGGGGGGGGCTATGAAGGCCGAGCGCTCGCGGTGGTTTCGGGTTCGAGCAACAAGGCACAGGGCCGCCCCCGGTCAATACCGCCCCGTGTATGAACCGTGGTACAGGATTCGCGAGGTATACACACTCTGGAGATGCTCGTGAATAGCAAATTTCGCTGAGGATACTGGCCTACGAAAACCTTAAATAATAAGTTACCTTCAATAAATACGTAAATAAGCTATTAAATGCGTGACAATTATCTTAATATTTCATCATGGGACCTCCTCCTTTGCCAGTACCAAAATATGGCAATAAGTTTTCCTCTTTTTTCTGGCAACAAAACAGATGTTATGATGTTAAAACACCAAACTGAACCCGTTTGCAAGGAATCATGTCTGCATTAACCAAAATACTTGTGGCCAGAATGCAAACAAAAAACACTGATAATATATGCATTGTCCTTGAAACTGATTGGTCCACACCAGAGACAGCTTTCTTCGGAGCCTCGTCTCAAACGGTGTTCGGTCACACCTTTTGAGACGAGGCTCAATAATAAACCTCAAATTATGATTCTGATAGCATTCTCTCTCATCACTTTATCTCACTTTTTTTCTGCATCTATCTCTCGATCCAGCAGTCGCGTAGAGAGTTCCAGATGCGATTCGCGGATAGGCACAATCGCGGCTAGCCGAGTTCGTGAACAACGAGGGAAGGCCGGTACACTCAGCGCCGCCGTCTGCTTCAGAGTGGACGCTTAAGAGGTGCCGTGAAGTTGTCCAAAATAGCAAGGAGTGCAACTACACCCGGGCCCATGGGGCTGGAGCGGAACCCAAAAGGCAAACAGGACAGGAGGTTTCGATTTAAAGCTTTCGTGACTGCAGGGATTCATCTTCTTGGTTCTTTCCCTTCTACGTGACTTTACCTTCTATGTGACTTTACCGAAAGAACCAAGAAGAGGACAGGAGGTGTCCCCACCCCGCTAACACCACTGACCCATTGGCTTCCCGCGCACACCTCAAGAGAGGCCTACACCTGCGTCGAACGCGAGCAGAGCAGCCGCGCCGCCAACGTACGTCACCGCGCGAGAGCGCGCCGTCCGGTCGGACCGTACCATTATCTGCACGGTCAGCAGTCCCTCCCCCGCATCCCGGGCGTCGATGGTAAACTCCACGGGCAGGCTGGCAGGGACCCCGGCCGAGTTGAGGCCTGGGCCACTCGCCTTCACCTTGCTGGCATCGTGCGTTTTCAGCACTTTCACTTTGAATGGGCTGCAGGTTGCAGAAAACGCGCACAAATACACGCACACACACACACAGCAGCAAAGACGAAGATCCTCCCGTGTAGCTTTCAACAGGCTGCTGGGTCAAGTGTACTTATCGAGCGCCTGTACAGGCCGGCAGCGTGGTGTGACCAGGTCCACGCTCGGCCACCTTTGTCTCCCTGGCGCTGATGTTTACACAGTCGCGCAAAGGTTCTCACGTGAGGCCGAGTCAACCTGGACCGGTTGAGATTAGCCCTCGCCTCGCTTGGAACCTGGGTCACCGGATTCGTAGCACATTCCGCGCCAACCGCGAACGGGACACACGCATCAAGCAGGGCAGACGTGGCTTCTCCAACGACAGCAAATCGGACGATATCGGGCACGTTCCGGGTGAGTGCAGGGGCAGGGGCAGGGCAGGGGCAGGGGCAGGGCAGGGGCTGAGCAAGGGCAGGGCAAGGGCAGTACGTACCTGCGTGGCACCTCCACCCCGCCGTAGCGCACGGCCAGCGTGTAGGGCCCCTCCTGGGTGGGTGTGTACGTCACGGTGTGCATCCCGTCACCGTTGTTCACCTTCTCCACGGGCTCCACGATGCCTTGGGGGGGTGGTGGGGGCAAAGTAGCAGCAGCAGCAGCAGCGCCGGCCGTGAGCCGTGTGCAGCCTAGGGGCTGGGGGGGGTGGCGCTCGCAGCGATGGAAAACTTTGTCGTTCGCAGGCCCGATTTGGACGTGGGTAGGCCTCGTGTGGACCGTGGGGGCGCCCCCATCGGTTAAATATTGCGGGTCGTAGGTTGCCTACCCCTGCTTGTCACCTCATAGGGAAACTTGCGGAGGTTGCAGGCAACCTGTAATAGGTCTCCCTTGTAGAGAGATGTAGGTGTGAGATCTTGCCTGGCCCGCACTTAGACCAGAATGAGAGACTAGTTAATAAAACTTTCCGTGAGGCTCGTTATAAACTAGGGCTGCCGAGAAACAGTTTCCCAATATTATTATTTTCATACATTAGCGGTGGGAAGATGTATTGCGGTGAAAAGTAGCGTCTCCAGTGGCTGCAGGAATGACGCAAACCAATTACCTGCGACGCATGGGGGACGAAGCTGTCTGTGTGTGGGGGGCAGGGGGGGGGCACGAACCTCGAGGGCCCTGAACCTTGACCTCCAGCGGCGCCACGCCGGCCTTGCTGGTGTTCACCGTGACCGTCTGTGGCATGTTGGCCCGGACCCCTGGCCCGATGCCGGGACCCGACACCTTCACCTTGCTGGGGTCGACCACGTCGCACACCGGCACGCAGAACGGCGAGCCTGGCAAAGCGCAAACACCCCCCGTAATAGCCTTCAACAGACTGTCGAGGACAGGCGCTGTTAGCGAGCACCTGTTGTGGCCGGCAGCGGCACGTGAAGGGGGGGGGGGGGGTAGTTGGCCGGCCAGCCAGCACCGCGTCCTGCCGCCGTTGTTTCCCGTGTGGTGATGTTTACGCACGGGCGAGTCAATCTACGGGAGGCCAAGGACCGGTTCAGATATTTGTCGCTGATGTTGGCCGTGAGCGGGAATTGAACTCGGGGAGGATTAAATCAATTCACAGGCCCATCGGTTACCCATCCCTTGCTTTACACATCACAATATACGTTCAGTCAAATTAAATAACTTAGTGGGCGCTACGTTTCAAGTAGTTTGAAGGCACTCCACAGTAGGGGGCTGTGTCGCAATGTGTTCTCCCAATGCTGTCGGTCATTTTATTTAAACATTGCAATTTTGATTATGGGATCCTTCTGCCTATATTGCAAATCGGAATCTGGTTCATTCCCCCCGCAGTATCAACCGGGGCGGCCGACGGGGTTCGAACCGCCGTCGACCTGTTCAACAAGCGGCAAACGAGCCACCGCACGGCCAGCGTCGAGCATACGCGTCACGGGGCCCGAGCCTGTGACGCGTATCCCAATCGTGCGCCGGGTCCTCTCGGACCCAGTGGGCCGCTTTCCTGAGGCCGCGATCGAGGGCCGTCCAGCGTACCTGGCACGGGCAGTCCCCCGTAGGTGACGTTGATGTCGTACTCCCCGGGCGTGTAGGGGACGTACTCCACCAGGCAGCTGCCGTCCTTGTTGTCCTTGCAGCTCATCTTGGCCTCCGAGGGGCCCTCGATGGCCAGGCCTAGTCCCCCCGTGCCAGCTCCCCTGCGCAGGAGGGGCAGAGAGCCACGGGTCACGCGTTGCTGGAAGACGTTGGCCTCACAGTCAAGATTTTTGGCTGAAAATGAGCCGCGGAGGAAAGGGGTGTTTGTGCCTGTCGGGGGGAGCACTTAATTTCTTCGGCAACTCAAAGCGCCTGAGATCACACATGTCAAGCAGGGCAACCTCACAAGAAAAGGTGGCGATGGCTTACGGCGAATGACGTTACACCGCGGAGATGGTTTAATGATTAGCACGGTTGGCTACGCACGGTGCGAAAGACGGTCAACATACACGCACGCACATACAAATCAGCGCACGTGAGTCAAGGTGCTAAACTGTTGCATCGTGGGACTGCGGGGGATGCCGGCGGCTTGAGAAGCCTTCATTCAGCAGTGAATCGTTCATGGCTGATGATGATACAACTGGCTTACAACCGCGACGATACGTACCGTCGCCGGGGCAGCTGAGCGACGCGAGCAGAGGGGAACACGGCCCGAAGCAAGACACGTCAGTTTTTTTAAGACGGCATGGATTGCTGTCGTTATAGAAATACACGAGCTAGCGCGTTGTAATTCGAGGGAGAATAGGACAGATTCGTGGTAACGAGTAACGGCATGGTAAGACTGTTTTAATGTTAAGGGTAATGGTGGTGACCCCATGGTGACCCCATGGTGACCCCATGGTGACCCCGTAGTGACCCCGTGGTGATGGTTCGTGTTGGAAGGGTGCTCGATGAAGAAGCCCGCGTGCTCGGGCAGCGGCCGCCAGGAACCTGGTCTCGATGGTGAACTTGTTGGCCTTGTGCGTGAGGCCTCCCTCCACGCCAGGCCCATACACCTTGACGCGCGACGGGTCACAGCCCTCGGACACGGGAACGTGGAAGGGGCTCTTGGGAATCGGCACGCCGTCGTACATCACGTCGACGGTGTGCGCACCTGCAGGGGAAGCAGAACGCGCGCCCACGTTCGTCGTCGTCATCGTCGCCCTCGTCTAAGACAGTGGTTCTTAGCCTTTACTTCAGCCTTGCACCCCCTCTGGTTCTCAATCGATAACAAAAGTTTCATGTCAATAAATACACTGGGGTTTGAAGAAACAAAGTAGTTGTACTTCCGTGCCCGTGCTTAATTTGTGTTTCGATGATTGACCTTCTAAAAAAATCTGGCCACGTCTCACACCCTAGGCAGGGGGTGCGCGGGCACCCCAGGGTAAGAACCACTGCTCTAAAACATCGGTTCTATCAAACATCGGTTCAATGTTCGCACACGCAGCAATAAATTGTGGGTCGCCAGGCTCGTAGAGCACGGCACTGACCACAGCACCACTGTACCATCCCTTCCGCCACACCGCAGTGCATTGGAGCAATAGACGTTGGAGCATTCGTAGAGTGCAACAATTGATCGGCGCACTGCCCTCTGCGGGCAGCGTAGGCCCCGAGGTCGGGCGCTTTACGGGAGACTCCGTGTGGGCGAGCGTGGCAAGCGAGCGTTGCGTTGCGGGCGAATGGGCGAGTGGGGGAGCGCTGTGTGGTGGGCGAGTAGACAAGTGAGTCAGTGGGCACGTGGGTGAGCGAGCGAGTGCTATGTTGTGGGTGAACGGGCGCGTGGGTTGGTGTGCGGGACGTTGTTGGCGCGCGGGCGAGTCCCGCCTCCCTCACCGTCCTCGTAGGGAGTGTACTCCACGGCGTAAGTGCCGTCCCTCTTGTCGGTGACGCGCGCGTCGCTGTGGGCGCCGCTGGGCGCCGCCACCCGCGCCGTCACGTGCTCCCCGCCGCTCGGCGCCACCGAGCGGGCGTCCACCGTGAAGTCGGCCACCGTCTCCCGCAGCACTGGGCGACGGCGCACGAGCACGGGGGAGCGGGGTGAGCAGGGTGAGCGGGACGTCCGTGGCTCTGAGCCAGCGTGATAACGTGTCAACCTTTTCCCGTTTACGATAGCGTGTCGTCAAGCTTTCCTTCCGATTCCATTTCGATGACGTACGATGACGCACAATGACGTAAGATGACGTACGTGCACATCATGGGAACGGAATCGGAAGTAAAAGGCCACGCGGAAGGGCATGCGGCACAGTTTGGCGCCAGCCATCGTTGAGTGCGGTCGTGTCGCTACAGTTCTCTGCGGCGAGTACAACGCCTTTCAAAGATAGCGGTGCTTCGGGGGCGAGTCGTTACGTCACTCGATGTGATTCGCTTCGCGCTACCTTTTTCAAGGCCCGGGCCGAAGGCTCGGACGCCGCTGGTGTCCACGGCGACCTCGACGGGGATGCGCGCCGGGAACTTGGGCACGGGCTGCCCGCCGTACGTGAGCTGCACGGTGTGCGGGCCGGCGCGCAGCGGCACGAAGCTCACGTCGTACTTGTCGTCCTCCGTCTCCTTCACCTGGCGGGGGGGAGGTCGCCACGGGGATGGCGCTTGTCATTTTGTTATGTTTTTTTACACGCGAAGACAAAGGTCCCCCGTATAGGCTCTCGCAGACCGTTGGGGCAAGTGCCGTCGGCGAGTAGCACACAGGTATTCATTATGCGTCTAAGTCGACCTAGGCGAGGCCCAGGACCAGTTTGGCTAATCGTCACCGGTGTTGGCCGTGAGCGGAAATCAAACTCACGCACACACACGTGCACGCACGCATGCGCGCGCACACACACGCATTGCTTTTTTTTCTCAATCACATTCCAATCGCGTTCTCGGGCGTGTTGTAAGCTCTCCCGCCGCCTGACCTGCACCGCGAGCGCGGGGCCAGCCTTCTCCGGGGTCACCGTGACCTCCAGCTCAGCCGGTCCGGCCTCGGAGCAGTCCACCTGGAAGGCGGCCGTCTGCCCCACGAGGCCCCGCTCGAGGCCGGGCCCCGACGCGCGCACCTTGCTGGCGTCCACGCTCGGCTTCACCGCGGCTGTCAACAAGGGGCAGCGGGGGGGGGGCGACAACGTCCTCCGGTTTAGCCGTCGACAGGGCCGGGCGGTAGTGCGCTTAAGAGCTGCGACGCGGTGGCCCTGGCGGCAGCGCGGTTTGCCGCTCGTGAGTTGCGGAGGTTTCCCTGTTCGAGCCCACGCGGCCGCCCCGACCGCTCAATGCCACGGGCGCATTGTCTGTCCGCTTCGCAGTGGATGCTAACGATTCCGTGACACCGTTATAAAGAGAAGCGGAGCCCCCGACGCATGTCACGTGACGAAACCAATTTGATCGTCGCGACCCGCCACGAGAACTTCGACCGCGTGCAACGCTGCGGCGGCGCCTTCCTCCGTGTCAGGCAGACGCGCGCCTGGGGTGCCCGCGCCGCCGGCGGCTCCCCCACCCAAAAAAACCCTTGCCACGCGCCGGCCACCGCTCGCTCCCGTTTACACCGATTCGGCTCGCGCCCCCTCGGACGCGAGCGCCGGTCCTGCCGCGTCACCGCCGATCCCCGCGACGCGCGCAGTCCATCCCGGCCCGGCGGGCGGGCGGCTGCGGTACCTTTGAAGGGCGAGCCGGGGATGTGTTTGTCGGCGAAGAGGATGTTGACGAGGTACTCCCCGGGCATCGTGGGCAGGTACGAGGCGGAGCAGGTGCCGTCGCCGTTGTCCCTGCACTCGAGCTGCGCCTCGCAGGGACCCTCGACCGTGAGGCCCAGGCCGCCCATGCCGGCGCCCTTGGTGTCGATGGTGAAGGGAGCGGGTTTGCCCACCTCCCCCGACTTGAGGCCCGGGCCGCTAGCTTTCACCTGGCGAGGGGCGGCACCGGGGGGGCAGGCGGGGGGGGGCAGCGACCGGTGACACGGGGAGCGCCGTTGTCAGTCGGCGAGCATCCGAAGGGACGAGCGTTTGGTGGTTTTTGCCGAACGTACGGGCCCCCAAGGCCAGAATTGCCGAGCGGCCAACGACAGACGGCGCCGTCGAAAGCTGCAAATGGTTCTGGGTCGGTAAGCTTCTAGAAATTAAACGAGGTCTGCGTGAGATATTTTTTTTTATTGGGGGCCAGCAATTTCCACGGTAGAGCCATGCGAGGAAAGGAGTGGAGAGAGAGAGAGCAGCTTTCTGACCCGCGGTGTGGCGGCGGTTGAGTGCGGGGAGAGACAACACACGGGTCAGTGTATGTGGCAGCCCCGAGGGGCAATCGGCGGGTGCTCGTGGGAACGGAGGCCATTGTGGCATAGCGAGTGAAGTGTTGGGCGTACCCACACTTTCAGAGCCGCCGGAAATCTCTCAAAACGCCAGATCTCGGCTCGCGGTTTGTCATATGAATCTGTCATTTGGTGCCTAATTAAAAAAAAAATTCCACGGGTACCCTGTCTGGGTTGGCGGGCAGCAGGGCCTCCATGGTGAAGGGGCTGCCTGGCACGGGGTGCCCGTCGTAGACGAGGTCGACGCGGTGCGGCCCCTCCTCACGCGGGATGAACTTGGCCACAAAGCTCTCGTTGTTGAGGCCGGGCTCCACTTTGCAGGGCACGGCCTTGCGCAGCGGAGAGGCCACCTTCACCTCCAGCTTGCCCTGGCCGCCCGCTCCCCGCGCGTTCACGCGCAGCTCCTGGTCCTTGTTCACCTCCATTTCTGAGGGGCGCCACGCGCGCGGCAAACAACAAAAAAGACAAAGAATCCACCACTCCCCCCCCCCCCCCCCCCACCGTGCTGATCTCGTCAAGGAACATTAAACCATCGTCAAGCCAACTCCGGTCATCTCCTCGCAGCAGCAGCAGCAGCGGTTTTTGGCTGGCCGTCGAACAAAGATGGTGGTTCACCGCATCGCGCGGTGCTTTCGGGTGCGCTTCTGCGGCCGTCTGGAACGCTCTTCCTTCCGACATCAGGAAGCCACGGCGGGATATGCACTTTTAAATCGTCATCTAGATTGACAAACTAATTTCTTGCGAACTGCTTTTTGTGTTTAGTTTGTTGTCCTTCCTACAGACATACGTGTAGCTCACGTATGCTGAGGTTGTCGCTCTTTGAATGCGCAAAAAACAAAATCTCTGATGACCTTCACGCAAGTAATCATGGATGCCTCGTTACAGACAGACGGACGTACGAAGCTAACGCGTGAATGCTTTCACCCCTTTTTTCAGAAGGAGAGAAAAAAAACCACATAAAAATATATAAATATATAAATATATATTAATGAAGGCACGTTTCCCCTTACTGTTGTCCAGCCCTTCGATCTTGATCTTGCTGAGGTCCAGCGGCGGAGCCACGGCCACGGGGAAGGGGCTTCTTGGGATGTGGTCTCCGCCGTACGTGACCCCCACGGACATGTTTCCCTGCGGAGGAGCGCGCGGCACCGCTCGCCATTAGCGCACGGCAGCCACGGAGCCCGACCTCCCGCGAGGCCTCTCTCATTCGACGCGAAGACTCGGAACCAACGCGGATGCCCTCCCCGTCCCGCTGGATCTCAAAGGGCTGAATTAAAACCCGAGCCACATTGTCTCTTGGGGGTGAAAGGGAGACAATGTACGGAGGACCTGGAAGTCACTCGGCAAATGCCGCTGTGGCTCTTTGGCGATCGCTACCCGGTGCGGAATTTTGTTCCGCGGGCGATTTTGGGGAGTTGCTGCACTCTGACGGAGCGCGATAATGGCCGAGTTTTTGAGACCCGTGTAAAATTAAGGGGGCGTTCCGGTGATTTCGTTAAAGGGCCCCCGGCGCAGGTCGTGACGGCGCACCACGAGCGTGCGATCAACTCAAACTCAAATCAGCCGTTAATTTGTTGTCGTTGGTGCCGTTCACGTAGCACAATGATATCGCGAAGCTCTCTCTTGTTAAAGACTCAAAACAGAAGACCTCCCTAGGCTTTGATCTTCCACGAAGTTCATACCCCCCTAAACTGCTCAAACCATTGCAGCAGATGTGGTTAGCCGAATGCACGAATGGAAATATAAAAACTCTCTGGTAGTGTGCGACTGTGGTGAACAAGACCGTACAACGTATGACGACGCGATGCCCGATCCACAAATACCGAGGACACGTCACGGCGATTACACCCCACGCTTGTCTGGCTTGACTGCCTTGAATTTATGGAATTGTAGTTGTCGCCCTGCATCTACAGGAGCCGTACTAAAGGAGAGATCTCGAAGGTGCTCTCCCGAATCACGTGACATTTCAAATCTTGGTGAATTTGGACAACGGCGCCGGCCAAAACGTGGCTCTAGAACCATCCACCGTGCACCACGGTCAGCACCTCCGCGGCATTAACCGGGGGTCGGCCGTGGCTCCAAAAAACGATGCGGGGGGGCGGGCGGGGGGGGGGGGTAGTTCCTCGCCTGCTGGATGGGCGTGTAGCGCACGGTGTGCGAGTAGTCGTGGTTGTCGATGATCTGCAGGTCCGACACGGCCTCCTCTGCGATGCCGGGCAGGCCCGAAAACTGGACATCCAGCGGGGCCTTCCCGGCACCCTTGGTGTGCACCGTGAAGTGAGTGGGCTTGCCGGTCTCCACGCCTACTCCCACACGCACGCACACACGCAAAGATCCCCCAACCCCACCGTGTAGTCTTAACAGGCGGTTTGAAGAACTCTTGTCATCTCTCCGTCATCTCCACCATGGTGTACACGCCCTACAAGGACGGTGAGGGAGACGGGGCCCGCCCACTCGCTCGTGCGCCCACAACACAGCGCTCACCCGCCCACTCGCCCGTTCCCCCACTCGCCCACTCGCCCACGTGCCGAGACACACACTCACCTACAACATAGCACTTCACTCACTCGGCCATTCGTCCAACTCGCCCACAACTTGCCACGGTTGCTCACAAGGAGCTTCACGTAACGCACCGTCTTTCAAGGGCGCCCTCAAGGGCACGTTAGCCCGCCTTTGGCCGACAAACATATATATGTTTTTAATCAGCAAAAGCACGCCTCATTCCTCACCAGCCTTGCTGAGGCCCGGGCCTTCCGCCTTGACCTTGCTGGCATCGTGGGACGGATCCACGCGGATCCGGAATGGACTCACGGGGATTTCCTGTGGCCGAGGGACGCGCGACAAGAGTTCAGAGGTCACGGCCGACTCACGAGCACCGTCGTCGTCAATAACCCCAACCAACGCAGCGGCGCACGGCCCACCATCACACGCCGCTCGAATCCCACGCCGCTCGTGCCTTCGCATTGTTTTATTATAAACTTTACAATAAACCTTTTTTAACCCCCGCCCTCCACTAAAGCGTTGTGACCGTGGCGCGACGGTTCACACGCTGGACCTACAAATCCAGAGGTCGACGGTCCCACCCCCCAGCGTGGCAGCTCAACCAATGGGGCAAGATTCTTAAATCCACACGCTTCTACCCACGCCCATGAGGATAAAATGGGTAAGGTGCGGGTACAACCACAGGTAGCCGGTCGATAGGTCGCGTGCGGTGGGTACTCGTACCTATTCAAGACGTCTGGTCAGCGTGGAAGAGTAGGCCAAATACCCTATAGCGGTAGGGGCTCTCGAGAGCTCCCTCAAGCGGAGCTCCCTTCCTCCAACAGTGGCTTTTGCAAGCGATTGCAGGGCTACGCCTTTGCCATTCCCTTCCTCTTCCCTCACCCCTCCATACCTCCCCCGTAGCACTTTCGTGACCTCCACGTGCTCTCTGTTACTTCCGTGACCCCCACGTGCCCTCTGTTACTTTCGTGACCCCCACGTGCCC